>VXAL01003120.1:433065-488131 GCA_013399475.1 Chauna torquata | reverse complement strand
GCCCCGGCTGCCGCCGCGGAGCCCGGGCGCGTGCACCCGCCGCGCCCCACCTGGTCTGGGCCACGGCCCGGTGCCAGCGACCCCGCGGACGGCTTGCCCTCGTGGGCTGCAGGTTCGCAGCCGCCCTGCTGCCCCGCGAGGCCGCCCCGGGGAGCGGAGGTTGGACGGGAGGCAGGAGGTGTCGGGCTCCCGTTCTTAAAGAAAGGGTTTCGAGGCGACACCCGGCCTGCAGGCGGTGTCAGGAGGGAGGGTGCCGACGCCACGGGAAAGCCAAAGAGCTAGGGCTAACAGAGGGGGCCTGCAAGGGGTGTCTGGAGAGCATGGTGCCCAGGATGAGCCGTGGCTGCTGTGGTGTCCTCCTCTGTCACCAGCCAGAAGCGTGGTCCCACAAACAGGGAAAGGGGAGGAGAAGGGGGGAGAGCGGGGGTAGTGCTCAGAGGAATGAATTGGTCGTGTTAGAAGGGTACAGCTCCCCCTCTAGCTGTGTCGTCTCAGAGAGGGCAATCCGGGCTAGAAAGTCTTCACGAGACAATGGACATCTCTGTTTCCTCAGTTACTGTCTCACTACTGAAGTGAAGGCACCAGCACCTTCCTTGTCCTTGTTCCTTTTAGGAAAAGATGTCTCCCAAAATCTCTACGTCACTTTCCTCCATCAGAACTGGGTTGGGATAGGGGAGTCCATGGTTCTGGACATTTAGAGTGCAGCTACATTAGTACCTCAGTTTGGATCAGGAGCACACGAAGAATTTAGGTGAAAGGAACCTGCGAAATCTGCGACAAATGTGCTCTGAGGACTAATGAGAACTCAGCTTTGCTTTAGGCTAGGGATAGTCTGAAATAAGTCCCCAGACATTTTCAATGTGGCCACTAAGTCATGTTTTCCTGTACAGATCTGCTTCTGCTGCACCACCCTGTCTCCTGATGTAGACATAACCCTATGGATGCATGATCTGCTCAGCTTTATCACCCTGTCAGGTTTCATACACCATTATAAATATTGTCTGAGGTGATCCTAAGTGCCTTGGATACCAAGGAATTTCATCTGAGGTTTGCATGGTCAGCAGAAGAAGAGACTCTTGAGTAAGGAAGCTGGAGGTACTTCTAAGGCCCAGGGGCAGCAGCGAAGACAGTTCCAGAGGTCAGCTCTCTGATAAGACCTATATGCATTGTATTAGCCGTTGTGACTGGGGCCTGTTTTAGAGACTGAGCAGAATCAGGAACCACCAGAACAGAAATGTCTTTTGTGTCAGATGGGCACAAAGACGTATTTTTGAGGAAGGTGTGTTGCTACAATGCTGCTCAGCTCTGGCATGCTCTTTGGCCTGCAGGAACTGCCAAGGTGGAACAGCCCCATGATTGTTCATCTCAGTGGTCAGTCTAGCAACAGCAGGAGCCAGAGACAAGTGGGAAGGGAAAAATATGGCCCACCTCAACCATTTCTTCTCAACTCCTATGATTTGTGGGAGGCTTATGCCTTGAAGTAAGAAGGTCTATATCCATAAATGTAAGCAGTTGTGAAGCTTCAATTGTGTCATTTATGTGAATTATTTAATGTGATAACTTCCACATTACCATCCATTTCTGATTCAGAAGTTGAGTCTCCATAGTGTGAGTTGTTAGCCTGCCTGTGTGGGTGAGTAAACCCTCTTGTTATCTCAGGAAAACTGCAAACCAAGCTTCTGGCGCTTTCTGCACTGCCTTCCTGCCTCAGCTCCCTGCAGGTGGTGACATCTTGTAGCCTAGTATCTCTTCATGGCTTGGGCTACATCTGACCAGAGAGATGGTGAGCAGAGCTGGGTGAGGACAGATCCTCCCATCTCAAGGGGGCTTCTTGTGTTTGAAAATGTGTCTGGGTTCTTAGTTTGCATGAAAACACAAAATTGAAGATTTGCTGTGAAGTGGAATGAACTCTGTGGTAAGAAGAGCATTTAGCCTAGGGCTGTCATACTCCCAAGCAGATGCTAGTCCATCCGTTCATCTCATCTGAATGGATTTCAGAGACTCTCTTTATTTGCCTAAGATTTCCAGACACCTGATTTCACTGTTTTTAAATGGTCACTGTTTTTGTGGGCTACAACTGCATACGTTCTGTATATTGACAATGCACATGCAAAGGAGCACCAGTGTGTGTGCAGGGTTCCCTATGTATCTAGGAAGTCCAGGTCTCTTGGAAAGCACCAGTTTTCCTGAGCACACACACCATGGTGCATGCTCACTGTGAATGTCTGGGTCATCCCAGAGCTAGGTGTGGATGCCCCAGACTTAAAGATCCTGGAAGTCCTGGTGTCCCCTGAGACAAGGCAATCTGATAGGTATCAGAAGCCTGTGGCAACCCTGGCAGCACAGGCTCTCTAGATCCTCAAGGTGAGCTGGCAAGGTACCAAGTAGCAAGGAAACAGGAAACCAAGCAGATCTCAAGGCTTTGTCAAAGTCGTACAATCTGTATGGTTTAATCTGGGTAAATATGCAAGTTGTGATGAAAATAAGTTTTATTTGGGGCTTTGACCACCTCTGAATTAGCGATACAAATGCTGGAGGTGAAACCCCCCAGACTGATCTCCTAGAGGGACTTACAAGCACACAGCCTGGAGCGATTTTTAATTCCTGCAGATCCAGGCTGGACTCTGACCTGTAATCTGCCATCCAAAGGCTCAGTACCCTACCAGAGTATCCTAAGGCATCCAGGCCCAAAGAAACACCACGGTTACAATGCCAGTGTAAAAACTGTTTTCTGGAAAAGTTCACTTCATATAGATCAGTTGTTTCTGGACAGCAACTCTGAAGAGCGAGGGAAATGCTCTACTCAGAGGTGCCCTTTATGCTTAAAGGGACAGATCTCATTAACAAGAAACAAACGCCAAAATCATAAAAGCAAAAGTATTAATGGAACAGCCAAATCCACTTCTAATGACAGGGCTCTGATGGTCTGCAGCTCTTACTTGGGGCTTTGCTAGTGACCACGGGAGGTTTCGCTTGTTTCTTACAGATCATGGATTCAGTTAAATCCATGCTCAGAGCACCAACATGAGCTCTGTCCAAGGTTTACAGAGCCACTTGTGAGGCGATGCTGGTATGCTTGGTAGCAGGTTTCCTGGCGTCCTTTCTGGCTCTTTGAGCAGGGTGTGGTTAATGGCTAACAGTAATCCAGCCAAACAGATATATTAGCATATTCATCCAGAACAGACAGCAACCGCAATGTAGATTTGTCATGTCCAAACCTTAGATTCTATTTCTAGCACTGTATGAAAAGATTTAGTGAGATTTCTCCATTAATTCATCTGCAAAATGGGCAAGTGCTAATAGCTTATCCCAGGAGACAGAAGACCTTGTCTAATGCTCGTCATAAGCTACACAGAAATATTAAGGGCTTGCAGTGTGAAAAACAGGATTCAAACTTGTGGATGCTTGTTTACAGCTAGATGCTTTTCCTCAGGTAACTGGGCACATTCTAAAAGATTTTTTCCTCTGTCACGTACTTAAACATTTGTATATGATATTTTTCCTTGAGAAAAGGAAGTATCAGGGTAGGCTTGTCAGACACATGGTTGTTATGAAGCTGCATGCTGTTTGGCAGAAGTGTATATATCCTCCTACTTCCTCCACTCCCTACCCACCTGATGTAACACTTTGCATGTTCTTGTCTTCTCTGTCTTACTGACTCCTTTTTCATCCCTTCTGCACTTCTGGCCTTTGTGATAACCTGGAGCAGTGCGTTCCCATCTGTAAAGGATGTAAGGATGTCATTTTAGAATGTAATTGTGCTACTTCTTAAAATGTCCAAACACTACACAGAGAGGATAACTAGGAGCTCTTGAACCATTAATCTGGGAACCTATAATATCAGGAGGGAGTCAAAATGGTTTTTTTATTTTGTATTTGTAACACAGAATTACAACATTCATTTTACTACCCATTCTAGTAGCTTGTCTAGGTATATCTGATGTATCTCAAGATCAGATAACCCTTTTTTTTTTTTTTTTAATTCAAAAATAGGCTGGTATTTCAGCAGTGCCATCCTGCAGGAGCCCTCCTGCTGGCATGCTGGACACAACTGGCAAATGCCAGGGGAGCTCTCTGGCTCTCGTCCTCATCCCAGCTGCCGTGGTGGCCCCTGCAGAGCCGTGGCCCTCACAGAGCCAGCATCACTGCTACTGCTGGTCATCTCCAGGACCTCACCTCTGGAGCCTGAACCAGGCACTTTGACACCAGCCAGACAGTGCCAAAGCACTGAGAAGCTGGAGATTCTCTTCTTGTCCTTTTTGACTCCCTGCTAAGTGGTGGTCTCTGCCACCACACCTTATTCTGCTGGTCTCTGATTCTCCAAATCTGGAAAACTTCCACACCTCTCAGGCTCAGCCAAGCTGGCGACAAAACAAACAGGAGGAGAGCTAAAGGCTTCTTAAGGAGGGATGCTGGGGAAGGATGCTGACATGCATGAGGCAAAGGCAGCTGGCTGTGTTGCAGAGATACTGCTCAGACATAAGCGCGCTGATGAACCCTGGGGTCTCTCCTAGTAAAAACACACTTGGGAATACACTAAGAAAAGAACCAGTCCAGAGCTGAGCAGTTGCAAGGGTCTGCTACTCCTACTCTACCCTCACCTCCCAGAAGGGCAGATGGAAGCTGCTCTCTCTGCTGCCAAATTTAGCTGATGAACCACTAAAATGGACAGTGACACTGAAAACTGCTCTTTTTTCCCCTGAGATAAAGTGAAATGAGAAGAGGGTTAAGTGCACAGCTTCCTCCCTTCTAGACCTTGGGAACATGGAAAGAAACATGTGGGGTCATTTGGCTCTGAATGCTGAGGGATGTGAGCACTTTGCTGCAGAACCCGCAGGGAGCATGAGTCACATGGACTGCCTTGGCAGATCAGGGCTGACAGCATCCTCTGAACCATGGCCTCACGCTGCAGTCAAAGGGCAGAAATAAACTGGGAAGCAGGAGGGGCTTGAGGAGGTAGGGCTATAGGCTGGGTTTGTTTCAGCTCTTGTGCTTCTAGTTCAGCTGAACTGTATATGCAGGATATCTTCAGGTGTGTCAAAGCCCCTTCCTCCACTGGAGCACACAGCTCTGTGCGTCCAACACGGACCAGAGGTTGGAGGTGGGTCCAAGGGACAGAGGCATGTGCTTTGTCTCTTCTGCAGCCCAGAAACATGGGGAACAGCAGTGCTAGAAAGACCAACACATTAGGGAAAACCATCACTTCTCAGTTTTTTTCTAACATACTGCTTTCTGTGATGTTCCCACATCACTGCAAGGAGCTCTGGGGGCCACTCTCAGTTTGTAAATATTGCCACGTACACCTTTTCTGAGTCCTGCCATCATCTCAGGGCTACTCTGTTGAGATGCCACCACAGGATAAAGTATGTCTGTCATCGTGTTTGTCACTTTGTAGGATTGCGTATCACTGTGGTTTGTATTGTGCAGAGGCTTTATTCCACTGCATAGTGTAGATATATCCTTGTCACACCTAGCAAAACGCGAAGTCCTCTGCACCTCCTGAGAAGGATCAGGGTACAAGCCGTTGGGTGCAACAGGGAAGGGACCAGGCAAAAGTGATCGGATAGGACCACTTGGCTTCTCATCGCTAAAAACATCTAGCTTCAACACCACGTACGAGCGCTGTTGTCACAGGGTTACCTGCTGCACAGGCTGTGAAGACAACGTGCTGTGTCAGAGGGAGAGCATGCTCTTGCATGATCACAACCCAGGCCTGGGAAAGATGTTGCTGCAATCCATTCCAGCTGGGGACTCGTCAGGTACATCGTATTGACAGTTATATTTTGTGTGACTTTGTTCTCATCTGCTCTGAATCTCCACCTCCATTCTGCCTTGAAGCCCACAGTAAAGCTTTCAATATTGCCCTCAAACAATCCAAGACTCAGTCTGTGGGTGACTTTTCTCTCAGTCAGGGCAGTCTGTGCATCTAGGGAACAAAGAAGGTTGAAAATGTGAAAAGATACCATCGGGAGAGCTGCCAAAAAAAGAGATATATGAGATCTGAGCTGAGAGTGGCTTGTCCTTGCAGGTGAGTTTCAAGTAGGGTTGGGCAGGGTTACAACTGCTGAGATCGTGAGCCCTATGGAGGAGATCTGGGGTGTTGAGGAAGGCTTATCATTTTTGACAGGCTTTTGATAAGCTGTGCACATGTGGACACACCTATGCACTTAGGGGCATCCCAGTGGCACCATCAGGACCACTGTAACACCAACCAGGCTGCCTAGAAAACGGTGGAGGGAGATTGTGCATCACTTGTGGAGGTGTGAGCCTGACTGTGCTGTGAAGGTCTGTTCCAGCTGTGAGCAGGGCCACAGCCTTTGGTCACTCGTGGGGACTCTGTGCCTTTTCTGATCCTCTAGCTAACAAGATTAAGGCTTGTATTTTTAGGTATAGAGGTCTTTGGTTCAGCTACCAGAGCCTCAGGTGAGCAACTGGAGATTGCCGCAATGCTGGAAGAGCTCATACCACATGCTCATCCAGTGTGGTGGTTTGTCCCACCCTGGGATTGGGTGGCATGGGATGCACCCTCTGCTCCAGGCACCTATGTGAGTGGAAAGAGGAGCAGGCTCGGGTACTTAAGCAGTTATGGAAGGAAAAGGGTCTGGACAACAGGAGCTGTCAGTTTTGGTTGAGGGGAATATTCCAAGCACTTTGACATAATCATTACATTGAACACCACTGACACTGTGCTCTTTTTCCTTCATACAGCTCCCCAAATTGACCTCTCCTTAAACACTGATTCTGTCTTGTTTAGCAGACTGATGGGCCTCAGCAGGTACCCAAGGCATCCTGTCAGTTCAGGGACAGGACAAGAAGAGCAACTGCATGCTCAGGTTATGGACTAAGGCTTTTCTGAAACTGGACGCTGTAACAGGCTTCCTAGCAAGGTGGTTGCCCTGTGCCTGTCATTGTTCAGGAGGTGTTTGGATAATGCCCTTAATAATACTTTTGATTAGGCCTGGCGCGGTCAGGCAGTTGGACTCAATGATATCTGTATGCCCCTTCCAACTGAACTATTGTGTTCTAAAATTAATGTAGTTTTGCATGCACAAGCACAAACTATGGGAAGGAAACTGACATCAGTGCGTGCCTTTGTCGCTCTGTGTTGCCTGAGGACCATGGTGGAGGAACTGGCAGGGTGCTGGTGGTGGCTGCCGCGGGGCTGGCCCACACCTGCTGCCGCAGCTGTGTCCCTAGTCCAGGGGCGAGCAGTGGTTGTGGCGGGTTTCAAGCAGTGGGGATGATTGGTAGGCTTCCCTCAGCTCACAGGTGTTGTGTCTGCCGTTATAGCCACATGTTTTTTTCACAGTCAATAACTGTGTCATGCCGACATGACTGTGATGGAGAAACTCCCTCCTCTAGCACTGGGCGTCCTGCAGGGGGTCACTGTCATGAAAAGCTGTTTCCACAGCGCGGTGTCTCTTTCTGCCTCTCCCCAGCAAGCCCAGAGCAAATTAGCAAACCTGGACTACAGTATGTGACAGCTGTAGGACCTTAAGGCCTTTATAACCCATCCCTAGCAGAAAGGAGAATAACTTTATACAAACTCAAGACTTCTGCATATGTATTTTAACAGTTCTTTTAGGACATTTGGACATCTGTGTAACACACTTTTACTTCCGTCCTAAATTTTCTGGGCATTCCACTCCCTCTTCCCATTTCTTTGAGCCAACAAGGAGACGTTTCAGTAAGGGCTTTCTCAAAAAGCATCTGCTGGCTTATGCAGCCCAAGGCTTTTTTGTTCTAGGAAAGCCTCTGTCACCCCTTTCCCAAATTTGCTTCTTAGATCAACATTCACAGCTTCTTAAAGCTCTGATTTCCAGAAGTTATTGGTATCCTGAATGGCCTTCCTGACAAAATTAGTCCTGAATTATCCCTTTGCTTGTGGTGTTTTTGCTTGTGCACTGGTTTGTTGTGGGTGAGGTGAAGACTAGGAGCTGGGGGATGGGGCTAGGGGGTGCTGTGAGGCTGAGATTGCTGAGGAAAGGCAATAGGTTTCAGGGAGGGCAGAGGGCTGGTGAGTTAAGGAAGGTTCCCTGGCGACCAGGGAAGCAGGAGACTGAGAAGCAAGATTCCATATCCTGGGGGGAAAGGGAGAAATGCAGATTTGAGCCAGAAGACAGTGCCTCAGAAAAAATTAGTCCAGCTTGGGAAAAACAAACAAACAAATAAACAACAACAACAAAACCCTGACGTAGTTTATTGTAGCTCAGGCAAATAAAAGAAGCACACAAAATCAGTTCAACAAGAAGGTCAAATTAAGTGCATGAGCAAAATACAAGCCATATACATATATATATATATTCTTCTATTCAGTGTCTCTCATTATAGAGCTAGGGCTCAATCATAACCCTTAAGGGTTTCTTGTCTTGTCCATTGGCTCCTCACCAGACAACATCCCTCCATGGCATTATATGGGGAGAATGATAAAGGCATAAAGAATTATATCAAAACAGGAGAACGGGAGATGGATTCACAGAGCACTATGGGCTGGCAGATGTTTAGGTACAGGCAGAAACTTCATCAGTCTGCAATATTACTGATTCATCCGGCTGCAAGAGAAAAGCATTATGTTAGTAGCAGTGTTGTAGAGGAGATACCTCGAAGCCAGCCAGCCCTCAGATCTTTGCCCATTGTAGAGAATGACTGCTCCTCTCTGCAGTTGAGGAGGCAAATTGTTACTTGTGCATCCACATGGCTGTAGCTTATGTTTCAGTTACATTGAGTTGCCTGCTTGGCAAGGAGAGTTAAAGAACACCTGTATCAGCACTTGTATTGCACAGCTTTGTCTAGTTTTTGATGTAGTTGTATGGGCTTTGTCTCTCCTCATGGGGATTGTTTTCTCAACTTGAAATAAAAGTAGGTGAAAGTGAGGTGAATTCTTCAACACACATTATGGTAACCAACTTTTCGTCACATACACATCCTAACTATGAAGTACTATTTGCCATTTATTCATTCTCACTGAATTCTCAGTGACAGTGAAAAAAAAACCACAGGTGAAACTATCAGTTTTTCACTGTCACCAGTTAAAATCAAGCAAAAGTCAAGTTCTGTATCTATCCATTTATTGAACTGTTTCATGTAATTATTTGCACTGTCCTTAACTCTCCATTTCCAATGATAGAGTAGCTGTCAATGTTTCTCCACAGCTGCTTTTGAGGCCTGATATCATATAAGCTCAAAGACCTGGAAAAGGGCAAACTTCTCTGCTGAGAAATCCTTGCCCCCATGAAAAGGGCCAGGACATGGTGGTGTATTTCATACCATGCAGTGCATTTGGGAGAGAGAATGGTTCACAATGTTCTGTGATTTTCTCTTCTCTTTCCTTGCTCCCAGGAGGTTGCTGGAGGTTTTCACAGATTGCAGTTCAGCACTGTGATGGCAGAGCTAGAGTCACATTATGGATGTTATGGATTTTTAAAATTTGGTTTTCATCCTTGAGGTAGGTTGTGTGTCTTCCACCTCAGTACCCACAACCTTGATATCCATGTCCCTCTGAATCCTATCAAAGGATTCTGGAGCTCTTGTTTGGATTTGGCCAACACGTCTCAACATCAAAGTAGTTCAAGTGAAACCTCTGCTTAAACGTTTGCCGGCACAGTACTGCCATGGGCTTGGGGCATAACAGGAAATTCATGAAATATCGCTCATAACTCATAAACATAACATGAGTAAGAGCAGAAAATACTGAAATGCAGCTGTCGTGTAGGCACCAAGCAGGCTTATGCCACATTTCTCCCCACTTGACCATCCAGCTCCGCTGTCTTGAAACCAGAATCTGCCCATTCCAGGTGCCCTCACTTACTGTTGACATTGACATGTCTTCTTTTCCAGCAAGTACTGTCTTGCTCGTGCCATCCTTTTTGCCCGTTGCTGCCAGGAGAGAAGGGATAAATACCGATTGGATGTTTTTATGCTTAAAATGTTTTCCTTTGAATTGGTAGTAAAGTACTTTCTGACATCGCCACTATCTGCAGACTGTCCATCTCTAACAATTTGCTTTGTAGTGCAAGGATTGACCCTTTATCTATTCTGCCCTATCCCCAGAGAGAAAATCAAACTCCTCCTCTGGGCTGGGGAGACTACCATCTCTTCACCTTTCACAGGGACCAGAGCACTCACCCTTCTCCGCTGCCAGCTCATACCAATGATTATGCACAGGCATACAAGGCCAAACATGAACACGCTGGTTCCAATAATTGCTCCAATTACTGCATAGCTAATCCAAACAGGAGCTTCTTCTGTGGAAGGAGAAAAGTATTCAGACACAGATAGAAAGAGAATTTTAAGGCTTTTGGGTGGAGGCAGGGACGTGATGCTAAGTTCCATACCCACGGTATAATTAAGGCTGATCTTCCTGTCATTGTCTTCCATGAGGTGACAGTTCCACAGCCCTGCAGCACTAATGTTCACCTCCACCTTTGCTTCATGCTGTTTTGACTTCTTGATGTCCATCTGAGTCCCATTCACACGTTCCCAGCGCAAGTGGGCATTGGATGGGAGGGGACTGGACACCTGGCAGAGCAGGGTCATCTCAGCCCCTTTGGGGAGTGGCCCAGCAGGGTTAGCAGAAACTGGAAAGATAAGAAAATGACAAGTGAGTGAAAGGATGGGAAGATGGGTCCATCCATGCTTTTGTGGCTTCCAGGTTTCTGCAGCTCTTCATTTCCTGATCCACTTCCCTTTCTCTCACCTTTCATAACCACCAGCTCTATCATGTTCTGCGTGTATTTTCTGTTGTACGCCAGCTGGCACTGGTACTGTCCAGAATGATTGAACTGGACTTTGGGGAGTTTCACTTTTATGGTACTGTCAGGTTTCCTTTCAGGTATCTCAAACCAAAAGCGGCTACTTTTTTTAGTTTCATGCAGCTTTTGACGTGCTGTGACGTTGAAATCAAGTATCTCACGAGTGGTTGTACTTCCCTGTGGTTTCCAATTCAGTTGTCCTGTGAACCCTTCTTTCCACCCTATCTTCTGGAAGTTCAGATGCCATGACAAGATCACAGTGCTGTCAACAGTTGCATACATTCTTTCCGAGTCTGGCTTCTCAAAACCTGAATTCAGAAGAGATAGGAATACAGAGGTGGGGAAAACCATGACTATACTTCTCCGTTTGCACCCTTGGTCCAGAGAGATGCACACTGTGCTCAGTTGAAAGAGGACTCAGAGAAAAGCCACAAGAAATCCCAGGGAGGATAAGCAGTTAGTGTCTGAGAATAGGTTTAAAGAGCCAAATCTCCCAAGCTCACCACAGCCGAGAAGAACAGACCGCAAGTAGAAGGAGATCTTTTAGGGCAAGCCTGGAGAGGAAAATGGAAGGAAGTGTGGGACAGAGCTCAGGCAGCAGAGCAATTCCCTAGCTGCGGTGTTGGAGGCCCAGGGAAATTGACCCTGGAACACCATTGCTTGGGATGATAGAAAATGAAATTTTGGCTCATGAACTAGAGGGAGCACTGATTCCAGAGCCTGTGTGCAAGTTGCATTTTTGTTGTCACATACCTAATACTTTCACATTAAAGGAGATGTTCTGATTAATCGGTGGAGAGTCTGAATGGATATGACACATCCAGGTCCCGCTGTCAGTAGCCTTCAGTTGCTTCAGCTTCAGTATGTATTTTCGAGGGGCCTCATTTTGCAAGATTTCTGGTGTCACTGTGTTATTGTTACTGTTAAACAATCTGATGCTGAGGTGGGGTTGAGAATGGGATGAATTTTGCATTAAAGTCAGAGTGGGGTCTTCATTTGGTAGGAAGTGCCCGTTTAAAGAGATTGTCACTGTAAAGAGAAAAGGCCTAGGCAGTAAATAAACTGCTCTTCCTGCAAGTGAAGGAAAAGTGTCACAGCAAATAGAGTATGGAGACTTTTTGACCTGGTAATGGAGGGGAAATGAACTGTGATAGCCCAGACCAGAAGAAATGGCATCTGGATAAAGAATCCCAGCAGAGATGTTTCTCAGAGCTTTGTGGTCTCCTCCCCCCTCACCTCCTTATGGATACAACCCCTCCAGTCACTCACATTTAAAGACGTGTAGTGAGATACTGACAGTGTGAGAGCCATATTCACAGATGTAGATGCCAGCGTCGGAGAGCCTCAAGTCTGACACCTTCAGATGTTTACTGCTCTGGTTCATTTCAGATCGATCAGTCATTGGAGCTCTGCCTTTTGAAAAAATAAGCTTGTTTAGGAGGAAAGAGACTTCTCAACCATGTACTGGGGAGAAGGGTTGTTGAATTGGCAGCCTTACCTTTAAAAGACTTCCTTTCAGACAGCTGCATAATAGTAGTAGAAGATACTTCATTATACTTGTACTTCCAGGTCACAACGTTGTCATGATTTATGCCTTTACAGTTCAGGATCACCTCCTTTCCTGCAACCCCAATCTGTTGTTCCTTTTGCTGAGCCATAATGGGGATCAGACCTGAAAGTCAATATGCCCCCAAAATAGGCATACATTAACTTTCTGAAGCATGGTTCAGTGAATACTTCCCATTACTCCACGAACACGCAGATTTCTCCCCTCCCTTTTCCAGATACTGTGAAGATTATCATCAGTTTCTAAATTTTCCCCCCCCTTTATCTCATCAATCAATCCCTTTCATTTTCAGCTCCATAGCTTCCCTCCCCTCCACTTAAAGCTCTTTATCTGGCTAATTGCTATTCAGTTTTATGTGTGTTAGAAACTGGCAAAATAACAGTGGTTATAGTGGATTCACCAACACTCACAATTCTGAGAAATCAACAGTTTTACCAAAACAACCTTTTCCCTACTGGACAAGATTCAGTTGTCCTCCTGGTAGCAAAGGCAGGACTGCACGTTCCACCCCTCCTTCACTCCCCAGTCAAGACTTGAGGCAGCACTGGCAAATTTGGTCTCCCCTTCCTCCAGTATTTGCATGGAGAAAGACTGGAAGTCCAGGAAAAGTAAAGGATAAAAGAAAGAAGGAAGGAAGGAAGGAAGGAAGGAAGGAAGGAAGAAAGAAAGAAAGAAAGAAAGAAAGAAAGAAAGAAAGAAAGAAAGAAAGAAAGAAGGAAAAAGAAAAAGAAAGAAAGAAAAGAAAGAAAAGAAAGAAAAAGAAAAAGAAAGAAAAAGAAAAAGAGAAAGAAAGAAAAAGAAAAAGAAAAAGAAAAAGAAAAAGAAAAAGAAAAAGAAAAAGAAAAAGAAAAAGAAAAAGAAAAAGAAAAAGAAAAAGAAAAAGAAAAAGAAAAAGAAAAAGAAAAGAAAGATTCGTCTAACATCAGGTTCCTGTTCTGGGGATGAGGCATATGTCACAGTACAAGAAGTAGGATGCATAAGGTTGAAGAAACATTAGAAATGGTTTCTTGGAAGAAACAATTCATTTCCTTCACTGTAAAGAGAATTCTACAGGAGACTGCCCAGAAGGAAATGGAGTTGACAGAATTATGACTGAAAATAAGGGCATTGTGGTCTCCTGCCTGACTGCTGGTAAGCTCTCAGAACTGCCTCACCTGCACAGGGCTGCAAATCCCTCAATTGCCCTAGTACTGGAGCAACCCAGAAGCATAAAATGAAAAGTTTACATGAGTTTAAGGGAGAGGTTTCCACAAGTTACATATTCCTCCAAGAGCATGGGTAATCTGAGGATTGCCGATACAGGTGTTCCAATAATCGCACATTGGATCACAGAAAATGAAGAATTTGTTTAAAACTGTGAAATTATAAACAGTATTAATAAGAGTATCTTGGTGTCTTTTGCTGTGCTTTTGGTTCTGTGGTGCATAAAAGAGTTTCAAGCTTTTCCCTGCAACCAGAGGAATCAAAGCTGAATATTTGAGAAATGCAGATTTGGCCTTGTTCCGTCACCTTCCGTTCTTGGAAAAAGAGCACTAAAAAGTCCACCAATTGTTATAACATGAGCAGTCAAACTGAGCAATCTGATAACATCAAATCTGTAATGGCAAATATGTGATCAGAAATATGTAAGTTTTTACCCAGGCAGCTGGCGGCACTATTTTCCACCCTGTGCTCAGTATGTGGGATCTGGGGCTGTTTTTGGCTCAGGAAATGGCTCTGCTCAAAGGAAAAGTTCCTTATCAAGCATTTCTTCACATTTATACAGCTTTCATGAACCTTGACTCTGAATGGCACAACATCGTCCTCAGCTGGTGGTCTCGTCTTCTATGGCAATGTTGTGAGAGCCATACGCTGATGTGCTACCACCCTCACTGCTTACAATCCCTGCATCTGCTGCCTGCCCCCTCCAGCGTGAGATTTAAAGCCAAGCAACAGACACCCTGGCTCTCACAGGAACCCCACTCCCGCATCTCTACAGGGAAGCTCCACAGACTTGGTTTGAGAGTGAGACTTCAGACACTGGTTTCAGCTGGCAGGCTCAGCAAGCAGGTTGGGAGCAACCTGAGTCCCAAAGCCTGAGCTCTCTGTGCTACCTTTGAAATAACAGGCCACAGATGACGGGAGCCCTCTGGGTGGAGGTTTCTCCTGCCTCTGTCCTGATCTGCACTGCACGGACTTGCAGAAAAGTGTACCACCACAGCTTTTGGGCAGTTCAGGGTGGGCCAGACAAGAGAGGTAAGAAGGTGGCTGCTATATCTGCATTGGTCTGGAGAGAATTGCTCGAACGAGACTGCTTTAAAGCCATGAGAGACTCTGCTCTCTGAGCAGACAGGCTCCCTCAGAGGAGTCTCAGTGGTATCAGGGGAGGTGGACTGTGCCCCTCTGTACATGTCAGCCTACAGATTCACCCTTACTAGGAGGTGGCAACCATTACTGGGAAAAGAAAAAAAAAAGAAGAGAGAAAATATTTTGGATGGCAAATTATGAGGAGCCTAAAAACACCTCAAATGCTGTGAGGCTTGTGGGAAGGCTGTAAGCATCAGTAGGGTTCACTGATGTTTTCCCAGGGCAGCCAAGGACTCACCTAGCTGCAGAAGCGAGAAGATGGCAAGCATACTGTTCACCGCTGCGCCACACAACTCCATCTTCATGGCAATGCTCTTCCCTGCTGTGAACTGAAGGGCCGGAGATGCTGCCGGTACCAAGGAATGCTATCCTGGAAGACCCAAATGCTCTGTCAATAATGGTTGATTTTCAGGCCTTGTAATGTAGTTTTAGAGTCAGTCCAACTGCAAGCAGGAGGTTGGACTGGAGACCTCCAGAGGTCCCCTCCCATCTAAGTCTTTCTGTGTGATTTTATGATTGTATGATTAAGGCCATCTTTAGGCTTTTATTTGTATTTTACTTTAGTTTTTATATTTTACTTTAGTTTGTTTGTTCATTTGTTTGTTTTCTGTCTACTTGTTTCTTACCTTAAAAATCTTGATAACCACTAAGTCTCATGTTCTTTGAAAGATTTGCTGGAATTCTTAGGGCTACTCAACAAAAAGTTTGGGGTGAAGGGAGGAATGACGTCAGAAAGAAGTTGCATTGAAGGTAGCAAAACCTCAAGTGGAAACTCCTGGAACAACTTGTCCCTGGTATCCATGGTCCCTCAGACAGAGAACTCCAAGGCACCTCTGGGAGGCCAAGGCAGCTGAGCCGAGAGGAGAAGCTTGAGAGTCGAGGGAGACTGCTGAGGAGGCACTGGGGAAGCACAGAAGCATCCCACCTCCAAGCTCTCTTCTGTTCAGGGGAGGCAAAGGTTGGAGGATGTCAAGTTTGCGCAGGGGAGCTGGAGGGTACTGTGTGAACACTGACAGCATAGAGACAGGACAAAAAAGATTTCACAGCCAATCTTAACTTGTAAGGCAGGAAGTGCAAAGCTGGAAATGCTTCTAGAAGCGGGCGTGGGACCAGGTAGAGTGCGAGAGTTGCAGAGTGTGACAGAAAGTGGTGTAAACGGGGGGACGGGGTCATCAGGAACTGGGGAACTCAGGGAGCACTGGGGGGCTGTACAGAAAGCACAGACTTCATCTAAAGTGAGAGAGGCTTCATTTAAACTGAAACAGAACCTATATGCTGACATTTAAAGGAAGAACTTTTTTAAACAAAGACTGGGGAAAATTCAACAAATATAGATGAGCGTATTATGTGGGCTGCAGCATCTGAAACATAACAACTCTGTGTCCTCAAAGGAAGGGTTGGGCAGAAGCTAACAAAACGCAAGGGACAAGCAGTGGGGAGTGATCTGAAAAAAACAGATCCTGATTTAATGGAGTATGGGAAAACTGGGTGTTACCAAAGGGGAGATTCAGATATCAGAAGCAGGACTGATATGTAGTGGGGATGTGGAGTAGAGATCTGGATCCATAACAAAAATATTCACAGCAGTTTTCAGAGAAGTCAGTAGAATAACTGACTGATGGGAAGGTCACTCAGCTATAGCTGGTAGTGGGAACCTCTTTTCATAGTTAGCATGATAGTCTGAAGGCTGGAATCATAATAGGGCTGAACTCAAAAGGAATACAATAATTTAATACTACGTTTATATGTACTATGTGCAATATTAAATATAATATATTCCAATAGAGGATAATTTAATATTGAAATTAATTTAAATGACCAGAACACATGAAACAATCAAAGAGCAGATGAAAACATCAGGCTTACATTTACATGGAGATCAAGTCAGCATGACTGACAATCTGACAACTAGACAGATGAACACATGAAAAATACAGGTGCAAGAGCAAGACAGCAGCCATGTGCACCATCAGAAGAGAAATAGAAGGCAAATGCACAGTCAGAGAAGATTTGCAGCTTGCTTCATATAAAGTGAAAAAAAACAAGCCGGCCCCAGAGAATATTTGCACGAGCTGTTTTGTGTGAAAAAAGCAAAATGAAGGAGCCAGCACATGCAATTGGAGATCACTTCCAACCACATACAGTGGCAATGACCAAGCAGTTTGCTGGGCTATGCTACAGAATAAAGAGAGGAGCAACAACAAGGTATCTGTATGCATCTCACTAGGAAGAAACATCTATAACAGAGAACTGGCACAGGGCCCTGGGAAAGATCAATATCACTCTGAGACAATAGAAGACACCTAGTTGTTGCGGTGAATAGCCACATCACCTGTCCCAGTGAGACCAGCAGGAAAAGTAAACCCCCACTTTACAGTGATATCTACAAATTAACGGGTTCAGTGCTAGGTTTCAAATATTTTGAGTCATTAAACTTTATATAAATCCTGGAGGTGATAGAACAGATAAAAATTAGCAAATTGCCAAGTCACACACCATGATTTTGTGTTGTCTGGGAATCTCCATTTACCTGTCATCTTATGGCTTCAGTTTGTTCTTCACCTTCTTGCTATCTGGTTATTGAACGAAACCACACAACCAAAGTGCCATGGTACCGGTGAACTGCTGACCTTGCAGGTTATTAGACGCAGGTTGATGGACTTCTCATACATTGTTCTGCTGTTTCTTCCTGTGGTTTCGCATGTATACATCTCCATTCCTTTTCCATTCACACTAATCTTCATATGTCTGTGGCAGGTGTCTACAACATGATGATGACCACCTACATGTTACGAGTCAGTGGGGAAAGTGGGTTGCCTCCAGCTAGCGTTTCCTTTATACACTTTCTCTCTTCCTGTTTACTTCTGCTTCTCATGAACACCACTTCTTATTTTTCCTTTGTCTTTCTACCTCTTTCTGTATCCCTCAAGGTCAGAGTGTGGGCAATGGTATTCAGGAGTTTACAGATCACAGTGAGTAAGACTGCTATGTCAACTTAGCAAGCGGATCTCATTAGCTGGTGCCTGTAGCAGACCTGCAGCTTCCTTACAGGTAGCCCAGCTGTATCTTGTGGTGGTAGTCATAAATTAAGTGGTGTCAGGGAATGTCCCCAGGCACTGGAACACACCCATGAGCCCTGTTAAATTACTAGAACATTTCCTGACACACTTTTGGCCCAGGACAGCTCTACCCCTCCCGAGCAAATCCCAGGATCTGTTTAAGTGTTAAGATGGGCCAGTGACCACTCCCATTAGGCAGCTGACACATAGCCAGTTCATTTTGGACATTCAGTGAGTTTAATAGCCCAGACTATCTCATGCTAGTCGCCCTCTTTGCCAGAAACAGTCTGGGCACACCTGATTTATTAGCACGTCTAGGGAAGGAGGAGCAGGGCTCCCTCCCAAGTGAACATTGATTTCCATTTCATTTTAACTTTCCCCTCTTACTAAACTGCTTTAATTTCCTTCTTGACTTCTTTTAATGATCCCTGCCTTCCCAGGGGATGCGAAAAAGAGAGCTGTAGCAGCAAATGTTCTCAGTGAGGGGGTGATGCCTGCAGGACAAAGCCTGGCCTGGAGAACATCTGCTCCAGAGAGCCTCACGGGGTGGTGGCTGCAGAGATCTCTCCCCCAGGCTTGACACCAGCATGACGCACTAGGAAACTGAAATTAAAAAAAAACAACAGAAACCATTCCTCCTGCAGAGTAGGCCATCTCCTCTCAGTACATGTAGTTTCCTTTTTTTCTGCTCTCACTCTTGCTTGTGGCTGCACTTTTGATCTTGCAGCAGCAGCGGCGTGCTCTGGCAGGGCGGGGAGGCCTGGGCCGCCTGCACTCAGCCCCGGCTGCTGCACCCCATTTCCCCTGCGGCTGCTGCCAGGCAAGGGCTGAGGGATGCAGCTGCCTCTTGTGCCCGCGCATCAGTTTGGAGTGAATCTGGGGGTCTGCGGTGCAGTTGCTCAGTAGGGATCATGTCACTTCTTCTCAATTTAAACATCGAAAGCGAAGCTGATCTGGCTCTTTCACTAAGCAGCGGTTCCCTTGAAAATGCTCATTAACATTAAAGCAAGCATGTATGAACAGTAGACAGGGTAAGAGACCAAATGCAACAAAAATAGCCAGCGAAAGCACAGAGATGACAAGTGGAGGTCATTTCCTGGTCTCCATGGTCCCCCTAAACCCTGTAGCACAAACTAGCCCAGCTATCACGCAGCACAGACTAGACCAGCTGACCCTGCCTTGATTCCCTCTCAAGTGCTCTGGCTGTTCACCAGCCTCTGAGGCAAGCTGTCACACTCCACAGCTGTTCCCAGAGGGATGTGATGGAGCAGGGTCAGCTGCTGGCCCCTCCAAAGAGAAGTCGCACCGCTGGGATGGGTAGGGTGCCAAGGTCGCTGTGTGGGCACCATCCGAGCTTCCTTCAGCCATGAAGTCCTCATAATCTGGCTGTGTGTCTGGACCCACGTGGAGGCTACCAGAAACAACTCCATCTCTGCAGCCCAGCTGGCTTCCTGATGGCTTCTGAACCCTTTCGGCCATGTAAGAGGAAGCCAAGACCTTTCTTTGCATCACAGGCATTTCAGCACGCACTTTCTGAGCTTTTCCCTTCTGCCTAGCCCTTCTTCTTTCCTTCTAGCCCCTCTTCTTCCTTCTTTCCTCTCCTCCTCTTTTTGGGTCTGCAAACAGTCTTTCATCCAGCAGTTCACAATTAAAGCCCAGGGGTTACTTTCTAGGAGGGTGTGACTAGCAAACAGTACCAAGATGCCCTCTGAAAAGAGGCACTCCATTGCCCTCCCCAGCCATGTGCATGCATGGGATGTGGTTCAGGTATCATTAAGGCAGCTGCTGAAATAGGAACATGGAGATCTTACATGCAGTTTAATTGATTTACAGGCTGGAAAAAGGTCTATATACATACTGATAACATCAGCGTGGCAAAGCTGCATATACCAGCCCATTCAGAACAAAAATATGCCCCTTATGTCCGGGATGACCAGGAGACCTTTTTCCCCAGTTAATACACAGTCCCTGTGCGAGGCTGTGGCAGAAAGGGCACAGTCCAAGAACAGTGAGCAGGAATGGGATGGTGATTTTTCTCCATTTAGATAAGTCCTGCTGTATTGCAGGCAGTTTCGGCAGCCATGTTTGTGAAACATTGGGGAGAATAAAGAAAAAGTTTATGAATTGAACTGAGGATAATGTGCACAAGGAACTGCTTATTTTATAGTGAAGAATATTAAGCAGGAACCTGAGCTCAACCTTAATGTATCACGTAGGGGAATATCTGGGATGGCTGACAAAGGTTGAACAGAATTCACCATCTAAAAGTTGAAAAATTTGCCCAGAAATGAAACTCTAGTTTTTAACAGTGCGGCAGTCCATGAAGGGGTAAGGCTTTTCAGTGTCCTTAAATTGAAAGGGTTCTTCTTTCTGCACAAAATACAGCTCACCCAGCCCTGAGCTAGTGGATTAAAATGCATCTGCAGCCTGTGTTACACAGTGAGTCAGTCAGACGAGATTATCAGAAGAGACCCCCCGCCGGCCTTGGTACGTGCGCATTTAAACAGGCTTCCCTAGTTAGCTAGAGAATAGCATCCTTTTATATTTCAGGCTTTTTTTAGAATAAAGTTCCCTTTCCTGGAGGGCATATGGAAGTAATAGTAAGTGGCAGCTGGTGGTGGAGGGCTGCTCCCCAGTGCATTTCCAGCCCTTGGGATACCTGGTCATCAGTGATAAGCCCTTCTATAGGACGTTTTCCTGAACTATCCCTATACATGGGTTTAAGAGGTCTGTGAGATCCCCAGGCTCAAAGGCATGATGATCTTTTCATAGCTCCCTTTTTTTTCTCCTTTCAGGGAGAAGTCCAGGCAGAAGAACACTAGTTAGTTAAAAATAAAAGGCCTTGGAGAATTGCACAGCCAGAAGTACTATCAAGTCAAAGGTTCAAAAAGGTTTTGCATTAGAACTTTAAGTGGGGAAAAAACTATCCATTCCTCGTCCTGGCCGAAACAGCAACTTGTGTGAAATAGTAAAGTTTGTTACAACATAAAAGAAAAACGAAAACAGGCTGACCTTTCTTTTCAGAGAAAGAAAGAAAGAAAGAAAGAAAGAAAGAAAGAAAGAAAGAAAGAAAGAAAGAAAGAAAGAAAGAAAGAAAGAAAGAAAGAAAGAAAGAAAGAAAGAAAGAAAGAAAGAAAGAAAGAAAAAGAAAGTTTCCTTACCTCTTTTCCTCCCTCTCTGCCTGTGTGTTTCTGTCTCCTTGTGTTTGTCACCTGCAGTAAATGATCTAACGCAGCTACAACTGAAAGAAAAGAATGAAGTTGATGTTCAGAAAGCTGCTCAACAGATGTTGGTCTTTGTGTCTCCTCCTCTCCAGCTGGAGCGTTAGCAAGGTCTTGCTACCAGTCCAGGTTCTGCTGGCATCTGTGAGCTTCTCAAGCTAGACGGTGATTTTCCAAATGCATGTGATCTCGATGCTGGGTGTGAACAGAAATGGAGACCATAACGGAAGACTATGTATTACAACGCCTGGGGAGAATGAGTGCGTAAAATAGAGAGAGCCTATTGGCCATATGGCAGTTGATGGGAGGCCATGACAGAGCTGAAACTTAAAAGTGAATGGTTGGAAACCTGTTCTGCTCTACTGTCAAAGAAAGCTTGCAAATTAACATGTTAGCTGAGCAGATACAGACCTTGCCCGAGCTTCTAATAATCTACAAGAACAAGCAAACCTCTGTTTCCCAGTCTGTCTCCTGCATCGCTGCTAATAGGAGCCACCTCTGAGCAGTGGGCCGTGGACCTGTCCGCCAGTGGTTGCTCGGGGTGATAACAAAGCTGTGCCATGAGTCCAGCTGGATCTTGACGACCAGGTCTAATGGTTTAGAAATGACCAAGGTTAGGGCATAGGTAAGGGGGTACCCCTGAGGGCATGTGAGAGTCATCCGTCTGAAGTAGGGTTGAGATTTGGGGTGAGACGAGCATATTTTCTTTATCTTTATTCTCACAGGTAACCTATACCACTACTGAGTCTCAGCTGTTTCCCTTCTCTGTAGGGTGGAGGAGGGGGCTTTTGTGGTTTTCCACCCACATTTGGTGTCTCTCTCTCTGAATCCCAGCCTCAGCCCAGATGACGGAAACCCACTGAGCCCCAGACACAGCTGAGATTTCATCTCTGTGCCACCCACTCTTCTCCTCCAAGCAGTCACTTGCCCCTTTGTCTAGAGGGTGGGGTTGAGAGACAGAACCAGGCTTTGGGGGAGCAGGGGCAGCACTGAGGTTCATAAAGTATCACCAGCTGTGAAAGGAACAACACTGATCAGGCCTCAAGTGCAACAGCTAGCCCATTCGTCATTTCTTTGGAGAAATATAGTAGTCCCATCACAGGGAAAGACTCAACTGTGTGAGGCAGAAACTTCCCAGTGGCTGGATCCAAGCTATGGGACTGGCTGGGATGGGGTGGGTTCCTGCTTAACCAGTGTCCAGAGCATCTGAGAGCCCCATTCTGAGACATGGCTTTCCTGCTACATTGCATCAGTATTTCCCAAATGCTCTCACATGCCTGAGAACAGACACGTCCCTTCTGGGTCTAGCTGCCAGAGAAAGGCTGTCCTGGGAAAAATGGAGCTGAGAAAAGTCAGATTGTGACTGTAAGACTGGCATCTCAGGCCTTGGAAGGAGGTGCTCTGGGGCATTGAGATGATGCTGCAGTTCACATGAATTCCGGCTTGCATTTGTTTCCCCAGCATGCTGTAATGCAGAAACCCTGGCTTGTTTTTTAAACAGTTGGTTTATGTCACTGCAAATACCAACCAATAATAGCATTCCCTGAAGGGGTAAGGCTTCCAAAACACAATTGAACTTGCTGCAGGGTTGCAAGGAGAAGCATGGCTGTGGGTCTGAGGTGAAAAAGCTGCAGGCCTGGCCCCACACGGACCCATTCTCAGTGCAGGGAGAGCTCAGAGCTGCTACAGTGGTATGGTGAACAGCCCTTGTCTGCCTTGCAGGTACTCCTGGGACTGGGGGTCACAACATGCAGTGATGTGTTTGTATCACTTTCATCCAAGCATCTCAAAGCACTTTGCAAGCATTAATTAAACATCAGAATCCAGGAGGGATGAATAATATTAGTCAGCCAGCCTTTCTTCTGAATGCAATATTTCTTATAAATATTTAACTAGTTTTTAAATTCCATGTAGGCCTGGTTCTCACCTCACTGGGACAGTTGCTGTACTGTACCCATGAGGAAACTGGGGCTTATCCAGTGTCACACACTGACTGGGTGGCTGAGCGGGAAGTAAAGCCTGAGCACTACATACTGCTCCCCCCAGCCAGATCCATGGCTCTCATTTTTCCCCGTTTTCTCCTCTGCAGAGACACTCCCCACCCACCCTGCGCTGGCTCTCTTTGCTCTATTCCCATCACTAGCAATGTTTTTCCAAGCTGGTGTTGGTGAGCAACAGATTCTTGTCAACCTCAGTGGAGAGAAGAGGCTTCCAGGTTATGCTGGGTGGAGGTCTTAGTCTGCAGGCACATGAAATCTCTCCGAGACGGTGCAAACATGGGAAAAAGGGGTCTCAGAAATCAAGTGTTGAGAAGGACTCTTTATTGACTCCAGTGGAAAGTCAAGAAACCTCCAGAGAGAGACTCCATACAAGCCGAATTCCCTGCACGTTAGTGAGGGCTGGGAGTGTGCCTGTGAATTCTGATGGGTGAGGGATACCCAGATGTACTGGAAAATTGATGATTGCTCAGTGACTGGAGAGAGGGAAGGACAAGTGTTGAACACTGTGAAAATCGTATCTTCAAATACCTGAATGTCACTGGCTTCAAAGACCAGGAACTTTCTTTTTGCAATAGAATAGCTGACACCTGCTGAGCTCCTTGAGGGGCTTTTCTGCCACCAGACATGGAGAGCTAAAAACAACCAGCCATCTGGCAAGGAGGCCTGGTAGTTTACCCCAACAAAGCTATGTACCTCAGAAGGGAGGAAGGCTCCTGGGTTACGTTGTAGGGAGATCTCTATCTACAGACACTTGAAGTCTCTTTGAGGAAGCTTAAACTGTGAGGAGAGGACTCTCTAAACAGATAGTATGAAAGTTCATTTCCTGATCACAGTGGAAAATCAGGAAATCTCCAGAGATGTTCTTCATGAGCAAGAGGTCACCTGTGTTTTAGTGAGGGGTGCTAAGTCTGATGGGGAAACAATAGCCAGATGTGCTAGGATGTCAGGGATGGCTTGTTAGTACTAAGGAACTAAGAATCATCAACTGCATGTGTCACCAAAAATGACAGGGGCTAAAGTGAGCCTAGACAAGAACAAATTGGTGTTAAAGACATGTCAGAAATGCAATCAGCAGCAGAGAGGTGGCTGTGGGAGCTTTTAGGAATGTGCATGTGACTGCTCTTGATTACTATGTTCTTGAACAAACTCAGGAAAAGGAAGAGGAGAGAAGCTGGTGACCATAGTTGCTGTGATGCACAACTGGAGGTGCCTCATCAGTACAGAGGGGGTCTGGAACACTGCACTAGAAGCACCTTGAGGCTTGGAGTATTATAGTGGGAAGCAATTCAATTGCATAAGCAATAAGGTTATGCTTTTGAGGAGTAACTATGAGAATTTTTGCTTTAACTTTCTTAGCTGAAAGCAAAGGGAGAGAAGAACCTAGATGTATTAACCAGTCACTGGATAGCTGAGTCACCGATGGTCACAGCACAAAAGGAGCCAATGATGGATGTACTGATAATGCAAGTCCGGTAGAGGGAGGGTGGGGAATCCCCACCGTGTTTGGACACTAGATGGCAGCATAAACCCGGTCCAGGAGAGAAGGTGCCTGTTGGGCAGAGCAGCAGTGCAGCCCGCCTCGGCACGGCGCTACCACGCGAGGGGGTGCACTGCGCTGCTCCTGTCCCACGGCTGCCGTCGGTTCATGAAGCACAGGTGATGAAGGTGCAAGGCTCCGCTACCAGGTTACCGGGGCTGGATGGCTTTGGGTTTGTGGGAAGAGGCCGTCCAGCTCTGCACACGTGGCTGAAGGCAGTGTAGGGCTGAGTGGTGGGACAAAGGAGTCACCTTCCCTTGGAGAGTCCTTTGGGGAGTAGTGGGCACCCGCACTCAGCTTGGTGTGAGATTTCAAAGGGCTGCAGAGTGCCTGGCAGGAAGGTCTGGGCTGAGCTCCTGCCAGGCCCCGGGATGGTTTACACTCAGCAAAGTTTGTGAGGGATTCTGCTTAGGGCCTCCATGTTGTTCAGGAAACCTGGGCTGTCTTCCATGGAAAAAAGGTAGGTGCTGTCCTGGTGACAAGAGAGGAAGAAACATGGTGTTTATAAAAGAAGAGGAACATGGAAAACCTCAATAATAATGAGAAATAGCAAGCCCTTCCAGAAGCAACCCATGTGCATCACCTGTCATTTTTCAGAGGCACCTCTGTGTCTTATGTCCTCTTACCATAAGACCCTTGGAAACCCATCCCTTCAGATGGAGCGATGGCCATTTCAGAGTACATCCTATGGCAGCTTTTGAGAGCTGAAGAGTGACTTGAACCATACTAGCATGCCAGCAAGACAGAAATCTAGGAGTAGAAGCTCTGCAACATGATAGTGCTAACAATCATGTAACAACTGTCCCAGATGCCTTGGATCTCAGTGTGTGGCACAAACTGTAGTTCTTACAACAATGGCGTTCCTGTGGATAGATTGGTTTGAGGAACCTTGGAAGGCAGAATGAATGACGCCAGATGTCTTGGCTTTATTCACTGCTACACCGCAGTGTTGAAGAAATCCTAGCAGAGTAGTGAGATATGGTTTTCTTTTGCAGAATTGTTGCTGATATTGCTCCTAACCATTTGCCAAGCAGATATAAAACTCAGTGTACTTTAGTGTTATGGACCATTCAAGATCAGGTTCTAATTTTTTATTATTTTCAAAAGGCTGCACAGAATATATCAAGATGACAATAGACTTGTTGTTTGTAGTTATTTCTTTGTCAGATTATACTATTTGCTAGTAATTATTTAGCCTGTCACTTGAAATCCCTCAAAAACCTTGGATGTAGAACATCTGGACCTAGATTTTTTGTTTGCTTGTTTGTTTGTTTGTTTTTCTGATAGTGCTGGTCTTTCTTTTCAGAAAAGTTCAGAAAAGATTATTTTGGGATTAAAGATCCTCTTCCCATTCTTTTTGGAGGAGTCAGATGCAAATTAATCATTTGCATGCATAGTACTTTCTTTGTCTTCTATAATTACTCCCCTCTGCCATAAGGGAATTCACTGGATTTCATGTGTTTTTCTGAAGATTTCTGCTTCTGGTACATTAAAAATACTTTTCTGACTTTTACACCTGTAGCTATATCCTTGTGGAAAACCATCATACCTCTGTCCTTAGTATGACATTTGTTTTATTTGCTGCTCCTGCATATTGGCTCTACGTGGGACAGATTTCCAGATGTGTTTGCTTTATTGAGTAGGCTTGATCCTTCTACTCCATCTCTACTGATTTGCCTTGTGCCATCTTGATTCCCTCAGTGTTCAGACATATTTTCCTACTTCTTAGTGTTGCACTGATCCATTCTTTCTACTGTGGCATTTGGGAGGTAAAGTTTCCTCTGGCTATAGACAGTTATTTCTGTATTGGTGTCAGTTGGCTTTTGGGCATTTTTCCTTGAGGTTTGTCAAACAAAACAGCTCAATGGCCACACTTGTCACTTTTGTTGGTGTCTGTATTTTGTCAGTAATGCTCATCAACATGAAGTGCTCTGCTGGTTACAAGTGCAAGGTTGCAATATCTGTGAAGCTTCAGATATCATTCTTGGCACCCCAGAGCTGGTGGAATTTATATTTGGCATAAATACAACCATGTCTGAGGCCTTGTAGCCTTTGTAGATGGTGCCACCCTAACCTGCACAGATTACACACCTCAGCCACCGTTTCCTCTCTACTACAAAGAAAGCATTTGCAAGATAGGTATTATAATGATTGTGGGTGTGCCTAATGCATACTCAGGTCTTAGAGTGTAACCACATATGATTGTCTGTATGTACACATACATAACTGTACATAATTGTGTATCTGGTCACACTGGCTCCAGGTATCAGTTCTTGGTGAAGATTCATGAGGCAAGAGTAACAGGGTTGCTGTAGATAATCCAGTGCTCAACTTGACTTTTGCATCTTTGAAGAGTTCTCGCCTTCTCCTTTTTCCTGTGGAGCCACAGGGCTAACCAGGGCAAAGGACTGACCCTGCACAGGGGCAGGTAAGAAAGCCCTGCTGTGCTCCTGAAACCAGCTCAGAGGTGGGAAGCAAGGAGTAGGACTAAACTGTCGGTTGTCAAAGGCAGCAGGGGGCCCAACAGTATCTGAATTAAGCATGAGTTACTAGTATTCAAGGAGTTAAGCAGAAAAAGGCCAAGAGTATAGATGACATGAAGCTATTTAGATTTGCCAGGAGACAAGAGAACGACAAGAGCTTTGGAGACACCTAAGAAAGCTGTGCTCATCAGTAACAGGAAGACAAATGAAATTCAGCAACACTGTTCCCAAAGTCATGTAGCTGGAGGGAAAATACAAACTGCATAAATACTTCTAGACTTTAGCTTACTGTAACTGTACCAGGTCAGTGAAGAGCCCCGGGCATCGTGACAGACGTTTTACTGAGGACACAGTGAACAGCTCGGTAAAAGCTCAGTGCTGTTTAGTGGGGAACTACAGTCAGAGAAGCAGACAAGATGTCGGGAGTCGTGAAGGGCAGGGTGGAGGTGATGCAGAGACTGGCAGCGTGCTTCCATGTAAACCAGCACTGCTCCCCCACCAGGCTGCTGCCTGCTCTTCCAGAACAAGTGACCTGAGGAGAGTTGCCAATGCAGAGATGGGCCTGAGCAAATTGTCAGGGAGAAATTCCCCAAAATCTGGGATTTGCACCTGGAAACCAATGAATCAGGAGGGGATAGGAAATTAGAAAAAAGAGATGTGATAAAAAAGCTGTAGATGAATGACCAGCCAAGAGATGGTAGACTGGGAGTCCCTTTCTTCCAGCCTTTGCAGCAGGAGAAAAGGAAACAGATGATGCAAGTGGAAAGCTTTGAATTAAAAACTGGTGAAGAGGAACAATTTTCACACAGTGCATGAGCAGACCCTAGAACTCATTGCCAAAGGAAGTCAGAGAGAACAAGAAAACAGTGAAGTATAAAGAGGGTCCAGGCACACAACTGAGCAATGAGAACATCCAGGCTGGTAACGGGCCGTGCTAAAAGTATCAGCTACAGCAGGAGAGAGCATCCTGCTACATATAAGAAGAGAGCAGTCTGCTGTCAGGCACTGAAAGAATATGGTGTGGCCCTGCTGAATATCGGATTGCTCTGTAACCCCGCTGGCGTTAACCAGTTTTCTTCCATCTCCGAACCACCTAGTTCAGGCCACTGGCTCAGGGAGGAGTCTGAGCTAGGTAGATCTCTCCAACTTGAAAAAAATTGCAACAACTTGTATCACTTTATAGGAAGATGCCTAGTACCAGGCTGGACTGTCCTTCCTGGTCAGTCACAACAGTGACAAGTCTACCTCACACCTCTGCTGCGTTTCTCTAGGCCTTAGTGGAGAAATGGGTGTCATTTTCAGTAAAATACGTGGCTAGCTGAGTAGTTAAGGAGCTGTGGAGTCCAGATGTTCTCCTCAGAGTGGGTCAGCTGGGCCTTTCTGGGTGCTCCTCCACTGCCTGCAGCCAGAGAATCCCAGAATGCATGCATGACCTGTGTGCCTGAAGCTCCTGTGGGAAGGCAAAGGCCACACAGTAAGGCGGCCTCTTCAGTTACCTGCTGAAATAACAAAAAGCTGGCCTGGTAGTGAAGCCCTCTACTCAAGTCAAGAAAATCTCCCTTCCTAAACAGAGAGCTTAATTTTTGTACCAATGCCTCCTTGCTTGAACAACCACATCCTGGTGACCCATATGGGCGAAGCTATCTGTGTAGCTCTTTACTAGAGAGCCTTTCCTCTGGCATGGCATTCAATGACTGTTCAAGAGCAGTACGACAGTCCTCCATGGCTATTTGGAGAGGAGGTAAGGAAAATTCTCTAATTAGATGAAACCTAAACATATTGAGGGTTGGAGGAAATGGGATCTGGCGGACTGACTCTTACATTAGTAAGTACATCCTGAGCCTGAGGAGAGTGACAGAGAGCCGTAACGTCAATGAGAGATCTATCAGGAAAATGTGAGTGCTGAGAAGGAATAAATGAACGAATGAACAGGGAGAGCCAGACAAGAAAAAAAAAAAAGACACTGAAGCACAGCAAAAAGGAGAGGCTGAGTCTGCAATTCTTTCTTCTCTAGTGGCGTTTAATTTCCCCTTCCCCACCGTCAAAATGTCAGAAATTATCAGTCAACTTCAGTAAAGCCAAACTGAAAGAGAAAGGGAAGGCAGCAAAGTCCTCAGAAGCTGCTTCACACAGTTAGAGGTTCGCCCCACACTGTCAGTAGGCATCCTCCACAAGCACACACAGGGGCCAGTGATTTTTTTGATGGACATTTATTTTATGTTCTCAAATGAGTTTCTAATAAAATAAAATGCTCAAAATGTGCAACATGTGCAGTCCTCTGTGGGGTCCCCTCTGCCGCTGAATAAGTGCTGGATCAGGGCAGTGTGGGGAGAGGGAGAAGAAAGTGGGCAGGGTAGGAAAACGCCAGCTGGCTGCCGAGGAGCTGGGCCCCAGCCACCTCCTGCATTTGAATGCCCCAGCAGTAAAAGGCTGTGGGAGAGGACATGAAGGAGAAGCAAAAGCTGGGAGAGAGAAGTGAAACTGAAGCAGGCGATAGCTACTGGCTCAGATACTTCCAACAGCTCCAAAGCATCTGTGCTGCCTGCCACTTTACCACAGTGGTGACTCTCATATTGGTCTGGTACGCAGCTTCCAGAACCTCTATAGGTGCAGAGCTCCCATGGCCTCCTGCAATGTTCATGCCATTCCCTAAACCCTCCTCTGAGGTCTGCATGGTGCCCATCTCTCTGCAGCACGGCACACAGAGTTTCATCCTCCCATGCAGACCAGGCCTAGTGTCCCTGCTCCCATCAGCACTCAGTTTGCTGGATCGTCTCTTTCTGGTTCTCCTCCATCTCCTTCTTCTTCGGCAGAGTGACTGCAACCATCCCTTCCAGTGCTGGGAAGGAAGCTGGAAAGCGTGCCTGAAAGAGAAGAAAGGGACAATATTAGGTGTTGGAGGGACACAGATTGGCACAAGTCTGGGCTTCCCCCTGCCATGGAAAACACTACTACTGTCCTACTGCTGTCAACCGCTAGGCTCCTATTCCCTCCTTGAGTCAGGGAAGAGCCCCATTCCTGCTCTCTGACACATGTAGCTTCTTCTCGGGAAGGCTGGCTCAACACTATCCTTTCTGTGGTGTCACAGGCATAAGGAATAGCAAAGTCAGGACATATTTAAGAGAGAGAGCGAGCAAAGAATGGTCTGGGCAATGGACAGGCTGTTTTCAGGTTCAATGTTATGCCAGATTTTACAATACATTTTAAGAGAGAATAATTAAAGGCATGAAGATTTGTGCAAAATGAGATAAGAACCAATTAAAGACAGACCCCCTTTCACATCTTTTTTTAATAAGTGGCTTTCTAGACATTGGAAAAGAGGCAGGTCTTATGGCTCCTAGTGGTAATAAAGTATATGGTGCCGCACAGACAATTAATACAACCAGAAAATGAGATTAGTAGAATGGCATTGTAGGTGTGATTTCAGCTAAGAGGAAGAGTCTGGGATTTTGCTGACAGATTTCTACCAGGCTGTATAGAAGTGGTAAACACAGGAGTTCAAAGATCAGTTGAGGCACCAGTCATTAACGGCACAGAGTGTTAAAATACTAACGAGTTCTGTAGCTGACAGAAAGCTGAGGAGCCGCCATTTGGAAGAATGAAGATGAAAACGTCACCCAAGACCCAGATATTTTATGGAACAGTAAGATGAATGACAGTGAATGACATGAAACAGTACCACCTGCATGTTGGTATGTTCAGGAGATAGGAACAGGAATGCCTACTGTGTTGGCAAGAGCTGATGAAGGGATATCTGTGAGCTACCAGTGTTCAACTAATGCAAGAAGAGCAAATGTAGTCTTAGAGGATGCTAGCAAAGAGAGGGAGAAAAAGAGAGAAGAACTAGTATCTTTGCTCAGCCTTATCTGCATTCTCACAATGGATGAGCCCAGTAGGGAGTCTGTGCAGAGAAGGGCCTGAGGACCATCAGTGGATGGAGGACCTATGCTGCAACAGAGGAGGTTTGCTTACTTGGCAAGGCAAGGCCATGAGGGCATATACAAATGCTTTAAGGCAATAAGTATCTTGGCTGGATTAGAGCTGTTTAAGCTAACAGAGCCAGACACACAGGTATCCTATTTTCTGCTAGCTGAGGATTTACAGTTACATGATAAAGGGGTTCCTGTCCAAGGTCTTAGGCCAGAAAGGGTGGTTTTGATCACCTCATCCCACCCCTGGGCTTGCAGTCTAAAGAGTTACCCAGAGATCTACAGAAATTGTAGATTTCTCCCTCAGATTACCCTTCACCATCAGTGCTGATTAAGAACAGATGGTGAAGAACCAGTCACGAGTCACTCTGGTGCTGCTCACAGTGTTTTTTTCAAAGCCCATCTTGCTTATGGTTTGATGCCGCCTGTCTTCAGCTTCCAGCCACTGGGATTTGCTGGGAATTTGAGTCACTGCTGTCACATCCCTCCTCCAGCTCAGGGCAGGCTCAAGGCACCCAGCCACCTCGCTGGGGCAAGTGTCCCCACCTGAGATCACTCTGAGCCCTGGACCCCCCTTAGCAATGGAAGGGGATTTTTCACTGTGGGCCCTTTTTAAGAAGCTAGGTGGAAGGCAGCTACATCACAGCTGCTCATGAGAGGTGTCCCTTGTCAGTAAAGGAAAGTCCTGGTGGAAGAATTTGCCATGTAATTCATTTGCAGAGAAGCAGGATGAAAAATGCAGAGAAACAGTGTGACTTTTTTGCACATTTTTTTTTCAGTGGTATGCAGAGGAGGTATCAGTCCTGGCCTGGTCAACAATGGTAAGGCAGTTTTCAGAAAATTAGATACTGGAACAAGCTGAGCAAATGATGGGGAAGTAAGTTGCTGGAAGCAGATGGCTGAGGCAGGAGGGCTGTGTCAAATCAGTGTCTGGGGACCAGCAGGCATTTGTATGGAACAGGAAACTTTTACATCAAAACATCCAGATAAAGAACAAGAGAGAAGACACCTACAAAGCCTGGAAGTTAACCCTTCTCTATTACAGCGTGGCTTGATCTCTGCAAGAGTAAATAAGGAGCTTTTCAAGACTGGGCTGAGGTTGTCCCCTAGGGGTTCCTACCCCTCCTTGGAGGTGCCTAACCTGCTCCCAGTCACCAGACAAACCCTGGGGTTAGCCAGACCTTTGAATGCCCAGGATACAACTTTCATCACACATCCATGCACCCTCAGCAGGCTGCCTGAGCCCCATTTCTCCTAGATTTCCCCATTCATCCTCCTGCTGCTGTGTCAAGACACTTCATTGCTGGCTCTAGAGTACCCAGGGGAAGGTCAAATAAGAGACCATGTACAGGAAAAGTAACAGAAATGGGATGATGGACACTTACCCTTTTTTGTAGGGCCAGAGCCAGAATACAGACCATAAGCAGGAAGAAGAGGGTGAGCGTGAGCCCAAAAGTAGCCTGCCCACTGAAGATGGTGGGAGGGCTGGAGACCTGGGCACCTATGAGGAGGAACCACAATTAGGGAGGAGGGAAAGGTTGATTTTGCACTGGAGCAAGGCTGGGACTGCACAAAGAGTTGCAAACTGGAAAAAGATGTAGGGAACTGGAAGGAGCAACAGGAGGAACTGATGAGAGCTAAGACAGGATGACAATTAGATGGGATCCAAGCAGTCAAAGGGGAGAAGGATGGGGTGAGACAGAGAAGAAATGACCAGGGAATTGAACAGAGTGAGAAGAAGGGATCGGTTACAGATGTGCAGGAAAGGGTACCTGTGATCTGCAGTCCATATTCCACTGCTCCCAGTCTGCCTTCTGGGCCATGTACACTACATTCCCAGATGCCCACGTCTTTTTGTGACACGTGGGGTATGTCCAAGGTAGGGCCAGTTTGGGATCTGTGGTCCTTCAGGTTGTGGGAGGTGGCCACAGCCAGCTTCTTGTTAGTAGGGGCTGAGCTGAGGTGCTTCCACTGGAAACGTTCATGTCCTCGGGACTGTGTGAGGCTGCAGATGAGCAGCAAGTGAGACCCCTCAGAAACTGGTCCTTGGATGCTCGGGGTGACTACAGCAAAGGAAAAAGCTACCCTCAGGAAAGACAGCAGACAGGTCCACATCTCTTCTTTGTTCCTCCTTCTTCTATTACACCCCTCCTTCATTACCTCCTCCAATTTATTTTCTTTTTCTTCCTCAATCTTCAAAAACAATAATGAAGTTACCCAGGAAAACCTCTGCTTTCAGCAGAGTCCAGTGCAGTGCCACGCCTCGAGCAGAGGCCTTCTTTCCCACCCTGGGGTGGGAACCCATGAGCATGAGCAACCCACACTCAGTGCACTGATGCACAGGAAAGTTTATCAGAGAAGGACCCCAGAGGGATGATGCACCTCCCTGTCTCTCTTCTCACCTGTAACCACTGCCAAGGTCACGTCCCTGCTGATTGTCTTGCTGCCAACAGAGACGGCACAGTGGTACTGCCCTGCATCACCTGGCCCCACTGCAGGGAGATAAAGGGGGAAGCTTCTGCTACTCTGGTTCTGGGAGATGCCCCAGTCTTGCAAGTGTCCTCCTGCAAGGCGGTTCCAGTGGGCTGTCACCACATTGATCCCAAAGGGCAGGTAGCTCAGGGTGCACGGTAGATCAGCTGCAGAGCCAGCTGCAGCATAGACCACAGGGTTGGTTGGGCCATCAAAACCTGAGTGAGAGAGAAAGCACAATGCGGAGTGGTAGCTGGAAAGAGCTCCACCTGGGAAGTGAGGACAGGATGAGAGCTGGGAAGGTGAAGCTGTTGGTGTTGGTCAGTAGGCACACCAAAGGAAGTGACTTGGAGATGCTGGAGAAGCAATGTAGAGGCTGAGCTCACCTAGAATCTGCAGGTTGTGCGTGGCAGAAACAATCTCATTATCGGAGTATCTGAGCTGGCAGTGCCAGGAGCCTGAGTCACTCATGGCTGGCCAGAGGATGGAGAGAGCCCCGTGCAAGGAGTAGAAGGTCCTGGAGGTGGGGACCAGGCGCCCATTGTGGAACCAGCGTGTCTCCACCAGGCTGGCCCGGTGGCTAGAGTTGCAGCTCAACAGGAGTGGCTCATTTTCTACCACAGGGCTGGGCGGACTGAGGGTTACTGCAACACAAAAGAAAGGACGGAAGTGGAAGCTAATCAGAAGAGGACCACCAAACCATCCCTTTGTGCCCCTGCTGTCCTAGTTTTGTCCCTCAGGCAGCCCTCTCTCCAGAGCTGAGAACAGACAATGGGAAGCTGTGTGCTTTCAGGGGGCTGCTGCCTGTACTCTAAACTGCCATGCCAAAGAGCATCCCCACTCTTACAGCCTCCCTGGTACTAAAACCAAGATTCTCTGGGGTTTCCATCTTCTCCTACCTGTAACTACCCCCAGCTCCACCTCGCAGCTCTGGACCTCCATGTTGTATGTCACCCGTGCCTCATACAGGCCAGCATCTTCACTCCTGACTGGGTCGATTCTCAGGGAGAAATTGCCATTGCGTAAGGCAGAGTCTTGGACTGACACCCGGGGCCTCATGGGCAGAGCCATCTTCCGGAGGCCAGTGTAGTCCACCTCCAACACCACGTGTGGCTCCTGGTGGGCACTGCGAGAGGGACAAGTGAGTGGCTATGTTCTGGGAGCAAAGATGAGATTAAGTGCGGGGGCAGGAAAGAGGGGATGTGGAGAAGGAGAAAGAGGACTCAAAGAGTCTCCCACCCTTCCCAGTCCCCTAGAAGACATAGACTTGTTTTTGCTTTGGTGTACCTTCCCCCGTGCCGCTTCCATAGCACAGATGTCCTGTTAGTCAGCTGTTTCCAGCTCTTCCACCACTTCCTGGGGCTCAGGTAGCAAGGCAGCAGAGCTGAACTCCCTTCTCTGGCCCACACCTTCTTCTCCCTGTTTTCACCCTCTGCTATTCCTGGTAGGATGTTGCCGGCTGTAACAAGATGGAGGTCTGAGCAAAGGGTGGGAGTCACAAGGTAGAGGGCAATATCTAGCCATCTACGGTGATGATAGAAGGGCATAAATAGTGCAGATGTGTCACGGACGAATACCCAGACTCAGCTTACCCAGCCTACTCTGCCCTCCCTAATACGTTCAGCCCCTCTTACCACTGAAAGCCAGCAGAGTGAAGGTGAGGAACAGCACCAGGGACATCAGCCTCATGGTGGCCTCCAGAAGAGGCAAGAGATGGTGTCTTCCCTCTTGGGTCCGTGCTCAATGGGGTCCAAAGCTTTAAGAGATTAGCAAAAATGAGGCATGGGCAAGCAAGGTGTTGGAGTGGGTGGATGAACCGAGTGGGGGTCGGCTGGACTTGCTTGCTGTCGTGCCTGCTCTCTCTTTCTGATCAAAGTATTTCCCTAAGATGCCCTTATATTGCAGGTGGGCAGCTAATTTCCTCATATCACTAAGAAGATACGTCACAACCAAGAAACCAGTGTAAGTCTGAAGCACGTGAAGGCAGAACTGAAGCCAGTGAGAGAGGAGGGAGGGACCAGAGACACTGCTCTAAGCACCTTTTAGTGGAAATTCTTTTGGTTGCTGTTGTTTTTCTTACAAGTTTTGCTTCTACATAGACAGTGGAAAAAGTGTAGAAGGCACTTCCCAGCAAGCGCCCTTCATGTTTTTCTTTCATCTCTTACCTTTTTTGGTTTGATCTTTCCGCCTCTCACGGCTTCTTTCTAATTGTTTCAGGGCTTTTCAGAACACGTTGGTCTTTTTTTTTTCTGGTGGTTTCCCCCCTTCCCCACCCTCTTTCATGCCTCAAATGTGCGGATTTCTTGGCTCTTTCTCGCTGGTCAGTTTGCAGGTAGCCTGAGGAAAGGGTCCACAGTGAGTTACATGTCACTCATCAGTTGCCTAAAGGCAGTCTGGGATGAAGCTGAGGCGGTTTGAGGAGACAGGGTAGGGTCATCTACATGGAAGTAACCATGGTAGGAGCATCCAGGAGAAGTGACCGGCACTGAGAAGGAGGGGTTGCACACTGTGACACTGTGAGGGCTGTGAGGAAGAGATCCTTCTCCTCCAGCAGAGCTGGGGAAAAGCCACCTGAGCTCATGCACTGAGGGGGCTTGTTCTAGATCCCATACTAGGCTTTGCATAGGCTAGTACATTTCCACTTGTGCGCCTCATCTTGGGGCCCCTTTTTCCTCAGAGAACCCCAACTGTTGTGGCTCACACTTTCCAGCAACCCACTGGCTCTGACTCTTTCAGACTTAATCAACCTATCAACCTTTTGTGATGGGTGTCAGAAACCCTAGCCCCTCAGCTGCCCGTGCCCGAGGGCTGTGCTGGGGCTTTTCCTGGGGGTGGGGGAAGGGAGGTGACACAGTGTGGCCACCTTGCTGTTGAAGGATCCTTGCTTGCTCTCTAGCTTTCCTCAGCTGGGTGGTGCAGGTGGAGGATTAAAGAGACCAAATGGTGTGCCTCACTTTAGCAGCTCCCAGTTGTGGTGACAGCTCTCGTCTCTTATCACACACAGCTCTTCAGTCTTCTGAGGAATGGGATCAGTGTATGGGATCCTGGCGCAACCCTGTGATCCATGATGCTCCTTAGGGGAGACTTCATAGCAGTCCTTCATGCCCTCTTGTTTTACACAGCCCATGGGATTTCATGAGAGAGGAAGGGAGGAGAGAAGATGGGGGAGAACTTGTGAGGGTTGGCGGGAGGTGTTTTTTCCTCCTGTTCAAAAAAAAACAGTTTGTGGTGCCCAGTCCAAGCAGTAAGCACCAACTTCTCTTTCCCCTGAATCAGCAATGTGAGAATGGTGTGAGTGTGTGGGTGAAGACGAGAGAGAGCAGGGAGATGGAACCATGGTGGGGTGACACGTACGGCTCCGCAGCATGGCACAATCTGCTCCCTCTCCCCTGCTGCTGCTCTGGGGACACGCTGAGCTCCCTGCTCACCCTTCCATCCCACCCCACTTTTCCCTCCTAGACACAGCTTCCTGGCACTATTCCCACCAATCCCCAGAACCATCCTTAGCTGAAGCCATGCCCATGCTCTAGGAAATGCTTCTTTCTTGTAGGAACCAACAAAGGAGAAAGATGCATGCTCTTGCTGCTGTCGCTTCCCAAGAGAGGCAGTCACAAGGGGCTGATGGAGAGCCCAGGAGAGTGGCAGGAGCCGTCTGGCACTCGGGGGTTATTATGCTGAGTAAGCATGTTGTGAAATGAAGGTTTTGGAGGCACTGTTTTACTCAGCACCAGGCTATCTTTAGCAGAGACACCTGTGACGTTTCTCCCTAACGACCCATTTTAAATGCTGACTCCCTTGAATGGCGTTTTCGTCATCTCCCAGAACAGGACCCCACCGCAGAAATAACAACGACTGGAGGAAGATCAGCGCAGGGACACCTTCACAGAACCACCTGCATGGGTGCCCTGCAGCCTGACTAGCAAAGAGGCTGGTCAGGAAGAGTGTGGGACTCCAGCAGAGCTGTGGGGAACAAGGGGCAGGATACAGCTGGGGTAGCCCAAAGCTGGGGCACAGAAGCCCAGCTCACTAAATACTCCTTTGTCTGTCTTAGGCATTAACTTGCTTCAGCCAGGTTCCGGACTTGCCTGCAGTCGCTTTATGCACAACCTTAATACATTGCATTTCTTGTCTCACTTGGCATGTTGCATGGTTGCAAATTACCCATACCAAGAAAAATAGGAATAGAAAACACTATTCTGCAGTATCATTGAGTTAATCTTGCTGAAGGAATTTTCCGTTGCATTTCCAGATTTCTGTGATATCATGTCTTTCTCTGAGTGATTCCACTTTCATGCTTTGGTCCTTGTAGCACCAAGTCTGAGGCTAGTCACAATTTTCTGCTTTGTTCTGACTTTTTGAGGTGGTCTATATTTTATCTGCAGACTTTAATTGACCTAAGAAACTGTGCTGTGACTTGAAGACTGGGCTATCAGTTGCATGACTTGAGATCAGCTGGTCTGAATGTTCACCAGAAAGGAGCTCATTTAACATGTCCTGATTGCTGTTTGCCCAGAGCCAGAGGAAACATAATGAGCAAAAAGTTGCTTACTAATAAGAGATAACCAGTTCCTTTGGGTCAAGATGGGCAGGTCAGGTAGGGCTTGTGGCTTAAGCAAAGGCTTCTAGGCAGGTTGGTACTGGACAGCAGGGTGGGTGCCTGGAAAGGCAGTGGGGTTCCCAGGGGTCAGACTGGGATTAAGACTGGGAGACTTCTGGCCCTGGCTGGGAAGCTCAAAGTGCTAAAAGAGGTCTAAGCTCCACTCCAAAGGGGAAGTAACAGAGCTGCCCCTCTCTGGGCGCCCAGGGAAGGCAGTGGTTCCTGAGCCAACACCTCATGGCTGCAGAGAGGCCAAGCAGCAGAACCCTGAACCAGAAAAAGGCGATATCCACAGCTTGGAAATGTGGGAATATGTAGAAATAGGCACCCTTGAGGTAGAGGTATGCAAACCAGTCTCCCTCGCCCCAAAGGGCCATGATGATTTCTACTAAGGTGCCAACCCTCAACTCCATCCTGTATATGAAATTGCTCAGCCTCCATAAGTCCAGCATGGGGTACCAAATGTGGCTTCCTTTCTCCAGGAGGAAGCAGTTGCTCCTGCAACAGCTAGTAGCAAGCACCTTGTGTCTGACCAGCATTAACTGTGGAGAAGTGTGTATATCTGTTCTCTTTCAAAAGGACACCAAATCCCTCCTGTACAAGAGATGGAATGCTGCTGGATCCTCTTTGGACATTCACGGCTGCCTGTATAGATACTGATGGATATCAGTACCTTGGCCAATGTTTAGTTAAGGGATATCTTTGATGCCACAGGCTGTGGTTTTGCAATGCAGAGGGTGATGGGATCAACTACAAAATTCCCTCCAGCAAGCTAAGTTATATTTCGACTCACTTCTCATTGCAGAGTTCATGCCATGCTTTTAATCCAGTGGAAGAATATGATATAGCCTCCCAAACATCCCAGGGCTGCAGTGAGTTTCCTCTAGAGCAAAGAGGTATCCCAGTGCATGCAAGGAACCGAAGAAGCATACCAACTGTGAGGAAAAAGCTCTCTGTTGATGTGACCTGACACTGAGGTGAATGAGTCAGGCACTGACCCACAGTGCCATGTGTCCCTTTGTCAACTGTGCTGTATGTGCCCATGCAGCACAGTCTTCTGAGTGAGTGGGGCAGTGGCAGAACCTCTCCGTAGGGATAAAGAGCAGGAGTACAGGGCAGAGGAGAATATGCTGCCCCAGGGAGGGTATGAGCCTCTTGTACCTGCAGGGGTGCCCTGCAGTCCCCCCACAGTGTTTGTGACATAAGTCTGTGGTCCTGAAAGACTTGATGGAGGTATGGGTTGAAAGAAACTGAGGAGCACTCTGATAGAAGCTGAGCCTTGATATGAGTGGGACTCCTGAAACGTGGTCTGTTCTCCCAGGGGAAGCTGGAGAGGTAGCTGGAGGGGTAGCAGGCTCCAACCGCCTGCAGGGTCCCTGGGCCCAGGACAACTGGAAACTCCAATGCCAAGAGCGGAGCTGGGTGATGGAATAGCAGTGATGGTCCCATGGGTGCCAAAAGAGAGACAAGCTGATCCAGATATGCCAGGCAGAGATCCCCATTGCTGCTGTCACTTTCAACTGACAGTACAGCAAGTAAGCCTCTCAAAGAAAAACTGCTAAGAAAGGGTGTGCCTTCTGCTCACATGGCTCGAATCCTCTCTCTGTCTTACTCTAGGCAGCAGTGTGGGTCTCTGACACAGAAGAGGCACCCTGAACATGTTTCAGATGCTGGGGGATGAGCATTGGACAGGGCACAGAGGGGGTCTGGCTATAGGCTTAGTCACGTGTCCAGAGGAAATGTGGAAACATAGATTTGGACCATGTGCTGTGTTTCCACAGAGCATCATGGCAGGAGAACATAAGCTTGTAGTTTATGGTACACTGGAGCTCTGGAGGCTACAGGCAAATTCCACTTACTAATAAAGAGAACACTTTTTTATTTTTCTTAGTAGGAAAATTAGGTATGAAATAAAAGAAGATGGGGAACTAAAGGAATATGTAATGCTATGAAAAATCATTTGCAGAAGAATACAACCCCTAGGAAGGTTCACGTAGATGATGGCACAGCAAGGAAGGGAAAACAGTGCTCCAGAATACTTATAAAGAGAATAAAGTCTCTACTTTGGTCATCTCCAATGCTAGGGAGGGAGATGGTGCACTTTTAAACTGAAAGGGCTCATTGTAAATCAAAATGGATTTATTTCTTTATGGTTTAGTTTTCAGCTAGATCAATTCTCTGATGCTCATCAGTGTTGACTAAAGAGAGGCAGCAGGAAAGATGAAAGGAAACATGGGATCACCCCTTTCTGCAACATCGCATTTATGCTGGATGAACATGGTTGTGTGATAGACTGAAAATCAGAGTGTTGCGGCAGCTGAGCTGGTTTTTCAATTTCTTCTCTATTTCGCACCTTATGGAAGGTAGCAGCCTGCATCATTTTATAAGATTGCTTCTACTGCCCCACTAAGAAAAAATGCAAAATCAAATAAACCCACTTGTTAGTCACAGAATCACAGAACGATTCACAGAATCACGAAATCACAGAATCACAAAACTAGATCAGGTTGCTCAGGGCCTTGCTCAAGCAAATCTTGAACATCTCCAAGCACAGAGATTCTCCAGCATCTCTGAAAGCCTGTTCCACTGCTATAACATCCTTACAGGAGAGGCTTTTCCTTGTGTCCAGTATGAAGCTTATTGGTTGCAAACTGTGCTCCTTGTCTCCTGTCCTTTCTCTGTGGCCCTGTGAGAAGACTCTCAGTGTCTTCTCTCTAACCCACTTTAGGTATTAGCGGACAGCAATTAGCTCCCCCTTGGCCTCCTCTTCTCCAGGCTGAACTAACACCCTTTGTTAAGTCCTCCATCCCACAACCACCCTAGGGCCCTTTGCTGGACTTGCTCCAGAGTGTCAGCATCTCACAGTATTGTAGATGTGGCTTTTCATGTGCCATGAAGATGGGATTAATCTCTGCTTGATTATTCTTACTAATAAAGCCTGGCATGTGGCTAGTCCTCATCACTGCAAAGACACCTTACTGGCTCTGGAGGTACACCCATTTTCATCATGCAGGAAGATGACTGGCTGTCATTATGGCACATAAAACAGCTCTTGTTTGTGTAAGAGCTGACTCTTAATTATCCTTGAAGGAGGCTGGGACCAAAGAGGCTGGAACTAAATATCTGTGTAAAGGGGCTTTAAGAATCACAAGAAGGGGTGGAACCTCCCGTGTCACAGTGAGGTCTGGGAGAGATCTAGGTTCTCAATATGTAGCTCCAACAAACTAAATATTAGGAAGTTGTGCCAGGAGTCACTCACTGGGGTGCAATTAAGGTTGCATAGGGAAAACACAGTTTTAAGCTCATTTTGGGGGGGGTAGGTGTCATTTATCATTTTTCCTGGTTCAAGGAAATTTTTCTTTGCAGATGTCAACTCCTGTTCCCCAGGAGGTGAATGGGCCATGCTGAGCACCATTCACTCCACTGGCTTCTCTGCCAGGTGTTTCTCAGAAAGCCACAAAAGATCAAAGGACCCTCTCTAGCTGTACAGCATGCATGAGAGTATAAGATAAAGCAGCCAACACTTTTGTGTCCTGTGTAAATATTTTAGATCCTTTTCTGATGAAATGAAAGTGGCCTAGAAATTCAGACTGTCTGGGTTTCCAGTGCTAGGCTGCCTCATGATTTGTTCAACATCCAACGGCTTTCTGATGTCCATGGCTGTCTTATGCTGCCAAAATGTGGTTAGAAGGGCTTTACAGCTCTGCAGGTGTGTGACTGTCCCTCCTGGCATGGTGTACACTTCATATTTGGCAAGGTTAATGGGAAGCAACTGTCTCCTAGGACCCTTAGTAAAATCACACTTAGTATTAAAACATAAGGTTATATGTCAGGGAACAAAGTATGTGGATCACACTTCCAGAACAAGATTCAGAATCCTAGGAAGCAAAGACTCCAGGGAGGGAGGCACATGATAACATGATGTATAAAATGGGATCTCAAAGAGCGAACAGATTGTGTTACCTCTGTTTACAGCACAAGTTGCTGGAACGTGTCCATAATTCAAAAAGGATGTGGAAAAATGGAAAAGGATTTAGAAGAGTGATACAAAAATAAAACCTGATTTGGGGACTATAAATCTTGCTTTCAGATGTACAGGGCTTGAGCAGTTTGATCTATTTTACCTAATCCAAAAGAAGTACTGCTGAGCACAGGCAAGTTTAGTGCAAACAAAAAGAAACCCATTTTGCATATCATCTAGATGGTAGAACTATTGCCAGAAGATGCTATGGAGGCCAGGAGTATAAATGAGTTCAAACAGGTAATTTGTGGAGGATCAATTCCTCACTGGCTTTTGAATACAATGGCTTGGGTATGGCTGCCAGCTCAGAATGTCCTGAACTCTGGTTTACAGGAAGCTCCTGTATATGCCTTGTCTCTCCTTGCTTCTCCTTTGGCCATACATTGGCCATAGGTGTAGCAGAGCACTAGGCTAGAGAGACCATTGCTCTGACCCAGTACAACCATTTTCATGTTCTTACATTTGCAATCTATCTTTCATATTTTCTCCCCATGAGGAGAAGATGTGAAATAGAGGCAGGTTCTCTATGCTGGTAGAGGAGTATAAGGACAACCAGTGGCCCAAAATTAAAACCAAAATCTGGCTGGAAACGAGGTACATGGTTTTCACAGCAAGGCTCTGACACAGGAAGAACTCTAGTGGTGGCCTCTTCACCACCTGCAGACTGTTAACATGTTAACATGAAAAATGGTTGATGACATCCTGACTGGAGGTCTTCCCTGACAGTGCATGCGGGCCCTTTTTAAGACTCAGAAAAAAAGCCAGCTGGTCTTGCTCCACAAGAAAACACCAAGCTCACGGCTGGGAAAGTGCAGAGGAGCATGACTGCCGAGCTCAGGCACATAACCCAGAGGGAAAAGGAAGGGTGAGGGATCGTGGACCCAAGTGAACTGAAGTGGTGGTGGTATGTGGGTGTGGGGACTTTCCCCTGATTTTAGCAGGGAGCTGATGTTTTTTCCCTAGCTGCAGGTGGTCAGAGGGCTCACTTGTTCCAGACCCAAAGGAGCTTTAGGGGTTTCTCTTTTCTGATATTTTTATTACACTGGTTTTCTTCTGTGTGTTGCTTATTAACTTAAAATAAAAGTGACTCTAAAAGACTGAAAGTGACTCTGAAACCCCAAGGGTTTTGTGTGCCCACTGCCTGAACCGTAAGACCAGATCAAGTTGTGCAGAGGGGGAAATACAGAAAAAATGGTCCAGTCAAGAGACAAGGTAAAGCTCAAAAGCTTTAATAATGGAAAAGGGTGCTAGTCAAAACACTGGCCCGAGAATTAAAAAAAAAAAAAAAAAAGAAAGAAAAAGAAAAAGAAAAAAAAGAAGCAAGCAAGGAAAAAAAAAAAGCCACAAGACTAACAGCATTTCCTGCCCTAGTTTGTGAAAAACAAACGTTCAAACGTTTGGGTGGGTGTACAAAGATGATCTGGAAACCTTCCCAGGTGTTTGAAGGTGGGATTCCACCATACAGCTGCTCTCATGAGGAAACCAATCTAAGAGACTCTCTTCCAAGTTTGCCTTCCCATCCCAACACTGGGAATGACTGCCCCTGCTTTACATACTCATCCCAACACATGGTTTATGATAATATGTCCCTTTATGGAACAGTAAGCCAAACCAACGTAAACATGGGGTTTAAAAGGAGAAGGAAAGGTGAGTGGGAATAACTCAAATGGGTTCCATGTTTGGTTCCTAGAGGCAGCTGCCCTTGCACAACTGAATGGATGAGAAACTGTGTGAGGAGTGGACAGAACTGAAAACTTTTTAAATGCCACTGCTGCCACGTAGAAGCACACTCTGAACGGCTGGCTGAGGTCTGCAAATGGCTTTGGGAGAAGTGGGCTACCCAGGCAGCATTCTAAACCCAGCTGACAGTGTAACACAGAAAGATTTTAAGATACTTGGGGTGGTTGCTCTTGTTGCTTGGGGACTTGTGGACGTGCCAGCTAAACCCAGAAGTTTGCTTCCCCAAGAAAATTCTGCAACTGACAACCCTAAAAGAGCTTCTCCAAAAAGTTGCAGTCATCTCAGGTACTGGCTATGCTGTCAGGCATATAGATTCTTGATAACCAAGTGGAATTGCAGACAAAAAGACAAACAGGCTCCTGACTTCCTAAGGAGGGACAGCCAAACTCTAAGACTCCACATAGTGGATCCAATACGGGAGGGAACACTACTGGGAAAGAGTCCAAAACCAGCTACAGCTGAGAAGACTGCAAGTTATTTGAATGTATACCATCCTTTTAAGTGAAGAGACTTTTGGACTTTCATGGGTGGATCCCGCCCCGGCCACAGAAGAAGAGATGTGAGTCCTGGGATTAGTAGAGCCTTCCCACATGTCTTTTAAGGCTCCTGAACTTGTGCAAGAGGCTCACAGGAGCTGTTCTGTTCAGCCTTAACTTCCAGGTAACCTTCCTCTGACAGCATAGGAGAAAAACAGATGAGAGAAGGGTACAGTTACACTATGCCTGATGCACCTGATAGTATGGTGCAACCCCAAAAAGACTGTTTTTTAAGAAAGGACACACTGAATGAAACATCCCTTTTCTGACCCAGAGTGCTTCTTGTTCCAGACAAAAAGTTTAGTAAGAGCTGTACTGAACTGGGAGAGAGCTTTCAGGAGTAGATGTTAGGAAAGTAACACAGCATCTCATTTAATAGGAGTAGATTCAAGAGACGATGAATCTCCTTCTAGGTCCCCTAGACCTGCCTTGGGCTCTCTAGGCAAAGGATTGTTTCTCCTGGAAGCCAGAGAGCAACTTCTGTATATTCAAATCACTCTGTGGACAACTGGCCAAGACAAATCTGATGTTAATTGACCACATGGGGACTTCTCAGTTATTCAGCTTTGAGTTAGGTGTGATCAGAGTTATTCCTGCTTCCTCCAGTGGGAGACAGCTCACAATACGCTCAATGCCAAAACATTTTGGGTATAGAGAAGCTCAGATGACCGTTCATAATCTTTTACAGCATTTACAGACATGTCAAATTTGGTGCCACCAGGGGGCACTTTGGGCAGGAAAGATGTAGGCCTGTGCTTACAGGACTCCAATTCCTCTGCCACTAATGAATCCCTTTGAGAGGCTTAAGAAAAACATAAGAAGCACCCTTCAAGCTGAAATAGATATCAGTTTAAGCTACATTTGGTTGTGCTGCCTATTATCTTGGAATGGTGCTCTGTTTCAAGTACAAGTGTATGTCTTGAGAGAAGAGATGGGGGCTTAGCCTTTCTGCACCAGGTAACGCAGGAGGACTGGGTCGCGCTGGAGGTCCCCTTGGAGTCTTCAGTGATGACAGTGCATGCAGCACTGAGATGTTATGCTGCACAGCAAAAGGGACACCACAGGTATCACTACTGTATCCCAGTTCCATAACAGCAGTCTTCTTTCTTGTCTGCAATCTGGGATCCCATCAGCTATCTCTAGGCTTCTCAGGCTTCGAAGTTAAAGCAAATGCTGCACTGGGGAATACTGGGTCACCTACAGGAATCCCACCACAGATGGGAGACTTTATGTCAGGATTTGATCTGGAAACCCTTTAAAACATAGAGAAACTGAGATGGAATGGGATCCTCTCCCAGCGAGAAATTGCAGTCAACATGATACACTGGTAGCAGTGCCCTACAAGAATGCTTGTTTCTGCAGCTATGAAAGGGGATCCACAGAAGACCCTGAAGTATTCTGTACTTTCTTTAGTTATGAGCAAAACCTCAAGGGTCATTTGAACTATGAGGCTGGCTTTCCCAGATTTCTCTAATGAATCTTCTGCGAAATTTACCTTGTGGACAACTGGCAAATTCCCAGCTCAAATCTCCTTCCACATCTTCCATGTTAGTATCTTGGATGCTCAGGAGGTTTGTTGGAGCCACATACTACAGACTCATGTGGTTTCAAGACTTTCTATCTGACACAGGAAAAAAATTGGAAGTGCCATTTAAGAAACAGTCCTTCACATAGGAAAACAGCAAGTAGCTGTAAGTTTTCATATATGTTTTCTGATGTGCTTATGGATGAGCTTAACAGAGCACTGCCTGAGTTCATGCTCTGGAGTGCTGTCCAGCAGACACCCTTTTGTGAAATCATTTGGATGCGCAACAGAAAAGTTGCTGAAGGATGCTTATGCAGATAAGGGTCTTTCAAGATTGTCATAACAAATTATATACCATAATTGTGTTTAGTTTCAAAGTCTGATCATTGTGTTTGCCTCTGTACTGAGGTGGTGTCTAAGCTTGCAGAAAAAAAAAAGGGGGTTTCCAACATTTTTAGTACCTAAAACGTATAGATGAATTGCTGGAAGACCTGGGGAAGTCTAAGACATGGCTCTACCTGAGCTGACAAACAGGTGTTGGGAGACACATTTAATCACAGAGCTCTGGAAACTGACTATTTTTTGGTACATCTTATAGCCTTTACTGGTTTTAGGATCTCCCATCTTGGATGCATGAAGCCCCAGTAACATTTCAGACTTAGCGACAAGATTCTTCATTGCAGGACATGTGGCCAAACACTCTGCTGACATTATGACACCACTTCACGGATTAAGCAACTAAATAGAGAAGAAAGCATCTTGAACCCCATTAGGATATTGGAAATGTTGAATTGGACTTTCTGAGAAAAATTGTTTAAAATACGTGGTAGAGAATGGGAACCATAAATGTTATTGTAAAGAACTCCGGAGGTCTGTAGAATTTGCAGGTCCTACAGCCACCCAGTGACAAGTAACATCAGCCCTACAAGAATGCATATTTCTGCAGCTATGAAAGGGGATCCATGGAAAACCCTGAAGTATCACCAACAGCTCATACATGTGTTGCACGCTCAACTGTCCTCTTTAATGGGTGATTTGCAACAAGTCACCTAGGCATCTGCCGTAGCCTGCCTGCACTAGTACACCTGAAAAGGTGAAGCTTGTCTGCTCTGATATTGCAGTTCTCTGAGGCTCAGCTAAGGAGCAACTGTTGTGCTCAGAGATTTCCAGCTGGGATGTAGGGCCTGTTCTTCCTGAACAGCCTGAGATGGGAAAGCATCCTCTTCTGCGTCTGATTGAAAATGCCTCCCACAAGAGCAAAGCTATACTTCATAGCACCAAGCTTGGTCCATAATCCATCTTGTGTGGCTGGGATCCTTGCATACCCTGGGTCTTTCCTCACCCTTGTGACTGTCCATGTTTTGCTGCAACAGTAAGAGCTGGCGAGGAAACAAACCTCAAACTCATCCATTGATAGGCAACGCTCCAGTCCAGTCCATCTGCGACATGTCCCCAGTCTGAGTCTACACATGTAAACACAGACTTCTTCCCTGAAAAAACACACAGGCTGGATCAGCCATGTGTGTGTCTGTCTTACTCCACTCTTGAAATAAGTGAGAGAGGTGGGAGGGAAAAGTACAAGGGCTTCTTCAAGATCTGGGAAGGCAAGTTGTTTTAATTTCCCATATGGCATATGGGAATCGGCTGAGCAATGCGACTCCTAACCTGAGGGAGTAAAAAAGCCCCTGATCCCAGAGAAGTGGTGGGAAGACAAGTAATTTATTTTCACTTTTTTTTTTTTTTTAAAGCTAATACAACAGGGTGGTTATGGACTTTTCTAAAGCAAGAAAGGTTTTTCCTCCCAGACCAGCAGTGGCTGAAGGGCTCACTTGTTCTAGGTCTGAAGGTGGGTTCACGATTCTCCCTGTGCGATGGTTTTGATTATGCTGGTACTGTTTCATTTATTGGCTAAAAATTGATGTGAAAGACCAAAGAGGCATCATTTACCTGTAAGATGCAAAGAGTATTTGTTTCTGGGCTCAGCATTTCAGACTCAGTTCAAACTTTCCTTGGCAGGCCTCTATTTCTTCAGGTACTCACAGAAAGATGTAGGTGGGAGGGGACCTTCGGAGGTCTCTGGCACAACCCCCTTGGTCACAGCAGAGCTGACTTCAAAGCTAGATCAGGTTGCTCAGTTGTTTTACCTGTACTGGAAGCATTGACTGGTTTCATTCAGCTAACACTGAGATCAGCTGTCTCCTCTCACGCTTGCCACCTACAGCTCATCAGCACGTCTACAGCTCATCAGCACAGCCAGAGCTGTCTTCTTCAGGAGGCTATGCCTACATGGTCACTCAACAAGGAGCAGGCACTCAGCTGTGTCTGCCCACAGCTTCCCTGATGGCTGGCTCCTGGCATGATCCTGCCCCAGTGGCCAGCACTGCCAGGGCAAGGAAACCCTGGTGTGGCCACAGCGTTCACCATGGACCACTCCCAGCAGCCGGCAGCAAGCGGCCCCAGCTTTGCCATCCCATGCAACCTTCAGCACTGTCACAGCAAGCCTGGCATGCCTTGCCACAGCCACACCACAGGCTGCAAGACTCAGACCCTGGCCTTCAGGGGACCCAACTGTCACATTAGTTCAAATGCTTCAAACTGAAGAACACAGTTGAAAAATAAGAATTACATCTAGGGTTATGGGCACACCTCACCCAAACTCAAGCACAGTGTTGCGTGTACATAGCCAGTCCGTGCACAGGACCCCTGGGCTCTGTCTCCTTCAGCAAGATGTGCCTCCCCAGCATCACCTGGGGTACAGGCAGAGCCATCAAACATCCCCAGCCCTTTCCTGAGAGGAGATGTCTCTGCAGTTGCATGGTGCACAGGAGCCCAGCTAAGAGCTGGTAAACTGCTCTACCTTCTGTCTGCCATGCACTGGCATCTGCGTTTGCTTTTCTAAACCACACAAAAGGGCTGTCATAAGCAGAAATTGTCAGTATGGGGGGAATTCTAGCAGAGCCTGCAGGTGCATGATCTCCACAACTCTCTCAAAGCAAGCAGTCCTGGAGGAGAACTGAAAAGAAGGAAATATCTGGTACCTCTCTGTTGGCAGGAGCAGAGCTGATAGAAGCTTGGAGCAGGTGCCATTGGAAGCAATGAAGGGGCCATGAACACCAAACATCTCCTTGAGACCTCTAATGACATTGCGATCAGGGCAAGAAATTTGCTTAAAGACTTGCCTCCTGACAGCAAAACCTCTCTCAGATAAAACCACTGAGGACTCTTACAGACTGAGTGAAAACTAAGGTCTGGTCTACAGTTGCACTTGACCCAGTGGTAAGACCTGACCAAACAAAAAGTCTAGCCGGTACACATTCCGGTGCAGTCTCTTGCAGTTTAATCCCAGCATGCACTGACTTCTAGTGTGACCTTTGGACAGCAATGAGGGAGTTCTGTCCCCAGTTGATGAGGTTGACAGATGGTCACAGGAATTAAATGAAATGAGTGGAGGATTAGCACAGAGCCGAGAAAGGTGAATAAGGCCCCTGAATGGTATCACTGCTTCTGAGGAATCGCTGATGAAGATAGGCTTTGTTGTTACCTTGATGACGCCAGCTTGACACCGCTGATTTCACTGTGGAAGAAGAATTAGGCTCACTGATAAAAAACAACTTTGCAGATCTAAGGAAAAGGAAGAAACTGTGCAATATCCCATTGTTATCTGTAGCCCTCAGCTCAAGTCAGCAATGATGTCCTGCAGGTCACTGAGAGGAACAAAAGTGAAAGCAGATATTCTTCTATTTCCGTTTTTCTATATCTGTATCTTCTAACTATCCATAGGTAGTGACAAAGGCGTTCAGTAAAACTGTATAAGGTGGAAGAACCAGTAGAAGCTGTGGAGTTGAGGACTCTGTAGACATATGGAAACCGGCTGACAGCCCTTCGTCACTTCCCTCCATCCTGCAGCATTTCCCTCAGAGGAAATAAGGAATGGCTGCTCATATAGCTAGCACTGCACTAACATGCAGGTGTTGTCTCACTTACTTCTAGATGATCAGATGGATAGAGACAGAAGTACTGGTGTTGTACCCACGTGGAAAGCAGAGATCTCTCCACATCTTCTCCTTTGCAAGTGCATTCTTCACTACTCATAGCACAACACTGCTGTGGTGGTGGAGAACAGGCATGAAAATCGGAAACAGCCTCTGTAAAGACTGGATTATCCTCTAATGATTTGTCTTTGGTACCAAACAATAAAAGGTGACTGGTCAGCAAAATTTTGGGAGAATCTTGAGGACTTGCTCTACTGTGAAAGTATTTTAAAATGAGCAGGGACTAGAATCCATCAATTTTTAAAATGGAGCAATAGAAGGAATATAAAATTGCACAAGTGCAGTTAAACGATAAATGCAAGTTGAATCAGCACATTCATCACAGTGCCCAAGTCGAGCGGGAGCAGGGAGAGGCGTTGCAAGCCAGTCTGATGCAAGAGCTACCTGCTTTTGAAATGCTGTTCACTAGGGGAGATGGCCAAAATGGCTGTGGCTGCAGCTGCCAGGGGAGCTTTGTGGAAGCTGGACAGAGCTGCAGTGAACACGGCCTTCAGCCGGCACAACAGCTTTGCTGCAAAGCCCCTGAATGCAGAGCCCAGCATGCGGCTCCAGCTGGAGATGGGGATGTCCCAGAGATGGCAGAGCCTGTTTTAACCAGGCCCATCCTTGCTGGAGAAGGGCCCAATCTGCTCCCTGACACCAAGGTGGGAAGGAGTGAAGGGTCCAGGACAGGAGCACCAGGGTTGTGGTGGCCCCTGGGCTGAGAGAGGTCCAGACCCAGTAGAGCCCAGACCAAAAAATGGGTACCAGGAAGAGCAGTGCACCTGCACCCCAGGATGCAGTCAGATCCCACCAGGCAGGCACACGCCTCCCAGAGACCTGCGTATGTGTAAAGGGGCTTGGCACTAGCTGTGACATTTGCACCATGCTTATGTCCCTCTGTGCCCTGGGCCAGTCCTGCAGCCAAACACAGCCATTTGGATAAAATGACGATTCGGAGACTAGCAACTGTTTGTGCTGCCAGTATCTCATCTGTTGCCGCTGTTGGACATGCACAAAGCCACCGACGCTCAGACAAAAGTTGGTATTATTTACAGCTCCCAGTCCAGGTTGCTTATTGTGTGATTGCCAAAATAGAGTCTAAAAAGAAGAATCACTAACAGCAACTTTAAAGGTCTACAAAGATAAAAGACAAATATTTGATAGATCTCTCCCAGGCAGCTGGTGGGACAAAGAACCAAAGCTCTTGCCCCTCTAAACACTTTCCTTTCATTCTGACTGATACCGCATGGGTCATGCTTGCTACCAGCCAGGGCAGGGATGCTGCACAGCAGCAATAGCTTGTGTACAGCAGCCACAGCTTCGGCTCCCCTTCAAAACCTCTGTTCTCTGGTGCAGAGGCTGTTACTAGTTTCAAGAGCTTTGCAATAGCCCTGGGGCCTTACCTTACATTTGTGGCATATCCTCATTCAAGTGCCTTGCAGGTGGAGCAGCACAAGAGAGAGGAAGTAGAAAACCCATGCATACTGGTCTCCAGCATGCAGAAGCCATTCAAATAATTATCACAGGTCTTTTAACTGACTTAGGGTTCCCCTTTCCACCAGCTGCTGCCCAAGCCATCCTGTTTTTCTGCAAACCAACTTCCACTGATCAGATCAGAACATAATCTAAGACGTACAGACACAACCATCCACACAAGATGTTTGAAATATTTTCAAACGCTTTTATTTACAGTGCTAGTTGAAAACAATATATATATTTATATCTATCATCCTTGTGATGTCTGTGCCATAGAAAATGCTGTGGCTATATTGCCTTTAATTTACAAAAAATGGTCACAAGAGAATCTAAAGGGAAAATGGAAATCAAAGTTTGGTCCCCAATTTATTTATCTCTTGATTTGTTTTAAAAAAGCCTCCAAATTAAAAAAATATGCAGTTCAGATGAAATTCATATATAAAAACAACCCTTAGCTTCTGAAAAATTCACGAGGGTCAGTTTGCTGTCTGTCATGTAAACGTGGAAAAAAAAAAGCTTAAGATAAATCCCATCTCTGTGTGTGGTTTAAGAGAACCATTATTTGCTTATAATACTTTGTCTCTCAGGGCTCAACGGGAAAGCAGATGAGAGGAGGCCTAGGACTGGAAAATGCACCATGAGATCTGTGCCTACAGCCTCCTGGACTCAGGGAGAATATCTGACAGCAGGTCCTGGGAGCAGAAGCTGTCAAGAATCTCAGTCATACTAGTGAAAAAAGGGACGGCAAGTGAAGAGGAACGAGAGGTGCTTGCCACGTGAAGAGCCTGGCATATGGCCTGGCAAGGTTATGCACTGGGCCACGATGGGAAACAATGAGATTCTTGAGGGAAGAGCTTCATTTTTAAGTGGGGCACAGCTGAAAGGATGTGCAGGACTGGAATAATTTCAGGTGCGGAATGTCATAGATGGGCTGGATCTTCGGCTGGGAAAGAAACTGCTGTCTTCCCTGTTTGAGAGCATTTCTAACCTTTCCTCATCTGAGATTGTGTGAAGCCAGAGGCTAATGGACAGTGCAAGCACAGGCTGGAATGGAAGAGGAGAGATGGACGGAACAGAGGAGATGGGAGGGGAGGACTCAAGCTGAAGACCCATTTTCTGTCTTCTGTCTCTTTGGATCCACTTCATCCTGTGTACGACAGAGAAGGAAAAAAAGGAGTGATAACCAGTCATCACACCAAGACACATAATTTCCCCACGAAATTCTTACTGCTGCTCTTTCCTCCATACAGAAATCTTTGTCTGGCCCACCCTAAATCCACTCCCCTTTAAAGCATCTTTAAGTGTCTGACAACTGTTCTGCTGATGGTCATGGTTAACACATGGGCAGCTCCACTTGCAGCAATACCTGAACTGATGCTTTCAGGAGGCAAGCAAGCCCAGGCTCTCATCACTTCAGACCCTGAGATCCACCCTTACACATCCATCTTCTGGCCTGAAGCCCAGAAACCACAGGTCTTTGAGGGGTCACCACCCAGCACCTTGACTGGACCTGGATCCTATGAGGAGCCCACCAAGTGTTTTTGTCCCCTTACCACATCAGGTTTGTTTACCCATCTGCTGCTAAAGCAGCAATGAGACTCAAGGCTGATTTGAGATGCTCAGCAACAGCATCCACATGGATTTCATCAGCACACAGCTGGTAACCTAGTTCCTTCTCACTACCATTACTCTGACACTATTACTCACCTCTTCCTCCTCTGCAGATCGTTTTTCTGCATGTCCATCCTGCTCTTGCCCATTCTCGTCCCCTTCTAAACACAAGAAAGAGAGGAATCACAGGTTAATTGAAGCAGCATTTAAGGCAATGTAATCTCAGTTAGAGGGCTCAGAGAAGGAATTTCCCTTCATGATCTTTCATTCCCTGTCAGCCTGATCCTCCCCACATTCTCTCTATACTAATCATACCTACCATCATCCTCATCACCACCTTCCTCTTCATCCACATCCTCAGGATTCTCTTCCTCATCCTCTTCAGCTCCATTTTCCTCATCCTGAGTGAAACAAATTTGTCAGAGCAGAAATTGGTGTCAGGATGACATTTCCATGCGCTCTTTGCTGCAAGTGCAAGAATTATCTCCACAGCTCCAGCCACTTCAGACTCCAGTCTCAAGCGTGCATCAAGTGAGTGACCTCTGCACTGTTACTCAGACATTGTCCTTCCCAACATCCCAGTCAACCCACACAGCCAAAACCCTCCTCCCGCCCTGCCTTCTTGATAAAACCAATCCTCCCAGTCCCTCCCCACCAGTAAGAGCCTCTGCGACATCCACAAGCTCACATCCCGACAAGCTGCTGCCATCCCATCCCAACAATCAGAACATCTCTCTGATTACAGGCAGTGTGACAGCCTGTGCTTGTAATACATCTGCTTCTAGACTCCCTTTGACTTTCATCAATCTGTGCATTTCCTCATTGTTCCTCCCCTCAGCCTTCCTCAACTTATCCTCCTTATGCACCTAAGGATACTTGAGGAGGTGCAGGACCTCGTCCCCCCTGCCACGTCCTCCTAGCTCCTACCTGCCTTTGTCTCCATTCTGCTCTTTGATCTTTTTCTGCTCACAAGACCATGCTGACTATGCTAAGTCCTTCAAGGCTCATTCTCCACAATTATCCTAGAGCTCGCTCTTCATTCGCCCCTCTCCCTTATGAGCTCCACTGGCCTGTCCTCTTTTTTCTTCATTGCCCATGTTCCCCTCATATTCACCACCCACAGTGACATAGGCTAACTACTGAAAAAGCTCCCCCAACTCCTCTAAATCTGTGCCACACAGAGGGCTATACCAGGCCTCACCTCCCTCACCTCTAATATCTCCTTCTTCTTTTCTTTGTGGACTGTTTTCTCCTCTAGTTTTTCCTTCTTTTCTTTCATTTCCTGCATGCAAGATTAGAAAAATCATTCCAGTAGTCAGTGGCAAGAAATAAAGACGACCAAGTTGCTTAGTTTTAAACAAAGAGGGCTACGAGAAGAAGATGCAAAGTGAAGGCAAGGAGAGAAAACAAAAATTAGGCATCGCATCTGCCCCCCAGCTTGGCAGAAGGGCAGCCACTGCCGGAGGAAAGCGCCGAACTCGCCTCGGGGTTGGCTTCAGACAACGCACGAGCGCTACGGACAGGCGTCCGCAGGCAGGAGTCAGGGACGCCTGCCCCGAGCGAGGGGACAGCCCCCTCCCGCCCGCCTCCCAGCGGAGGCTCCCGCCTCTGGCCTCCTCCCGCGGGAGGGGAGCGGGGCGGTGCGGCGCTGCAGGTTGCCTCGGAGGCGCCTCCGGACGGCGTCCTCCGCGGGAGCGCAGGCCCCAGCCGCTTTGTCGCTGGGTTTGTTTTGTTTCGTTGGCGGCGTTTTTTCTGCGCAGTAAAACCGCGCAGAACCGTCCCCTCGGCGGGGACACGCGCGGCACCACCCGCGGGCTCCCAGCCCTGGAGACCCGCGGCGAGGACCGCAGACAGACACGCTGCCGCCCCGGCAGGAGAGGGCCACTCGCGCGCCCCCACGCGGCACGTGCCGTCCGCCTCGCTTCCGCCGCCTGTCACGGCGCGGGGCTCTTCCGAGCGTAGCGACAACTTTCCGCCTGCCCATGGGCCGCCCGGCGCCGCCGCCCGCGCCCTGCCCAGCTCCGGTAACCCCTCCCAGGGCGCTCGGCCGCCAGAGGAGCGGAGGCCCGCTGCCTCCTGCGCGAGGGGCGGGCAGGGGCCGCCGGCTCTTTAGCCTACATTCAGACTGCGCTCCTCTGTCCCCCCCACCCAGCGCCTCGCG
>VXAL01003120.1:401510-424545 GCA_013399475.1 Chauna torquata | reverse complement strand
GGCGTGCCGGCAGGCAGGGGAGGGGGCGCATGGTGGGGGGTGGGGCCTGGGGCCGAGCCCGGTCCCGGGGTCTGGCTGTGGCGGGGTTAAGCCTGGGGCCTGGCGGAGGAGCGCTGCCATTACCTGCCAGGGCTGGGGCGTGTGCGCTGTGGGGAGGGGGCGTCGTTTTGGTGCTTGCCCTTTCCACCCGCTCTGTCTCGGCTGTGCTCACCCACCCTCTCCCCTCTGCAGAGCCCGCCCCCGATCGAGGGAAGTATGTTCCGGTTAATGAGGGATGGAGAGCCAGAGGACCCCATGTTCGCGATGTGAGTCGAGCTGGAAATCCCTCTTCGGGAGGGAGAGGGAGTGCTGGGAGGTGCGGCAGAGGCAATGCCCTGCAGAGCTGGGAGACTGTAGGGGACCAGGTGTGCTCTACCCTAGTGTTCAAATAGGTGGACAGAGGACCTTGTTGGTTTCAGTAAATACGGCAATGCAGGAGCTGTCTGGAGAAAAATATAAGCATTCTTTTAAGCGGTAGCACAGGGAATAACCTGGTTCATGTTGGTCTGATTTCAGTAATATTAGAGCATGTTTTTAGAGGAAAGCATAATTAAATAAAGTAGGCCAAAATGCACTGTACCTATTTGAGGAAAAAAGTAGCAGAATACTTAATCTTTTTCTTTGCTTAAAGATTTAATCTTAGACAAAGTAAGACTTCAGTTCAGATGGATAAAATCTACTTTTCTGTCTGGTGTTTGTTGCTGTTCTGCAGAGGAAATCATTAGTGAGGGTGGAGAAGACTACTAAAGGAGTTTTCAAGTTGTAAGGAACTAAATAAAGAGCAAATAAGTAGTTTTAAAATATAAGTCTTAAAAATCTAACAAAAGGTCCCAAGAACTATTCTTGGGATTCATGTTACTGATTTTTTTTTTTCTGTCCACAGTATAGATACTGGTTACTATTGGTAGAAGTTGGCAGTTGGCAATTTTTGCCAAAGTGTCTAAGGATTAGACTGTAAAATAGTAAGATTTTGATTTTGTTAAGCATGGGACTACTGTAAATTTGGTGGAATTAATTTATGAAGAAAAACAAAGTCGGGTTTTTGCTTATAAAATTGATGATAAACAAGAATTTTATCAGCTCTAAACAAATTAGCAGGACAGGAGACCTTGATGTCTCAGTTAGTCACAGAATGAGCACATGTTCTCATTGATGTGGCAGGTATGAATCTGGCTTTTATTATGCAAAGTATTTCCAGTAGAGACAGAAAAGTATTGGTTTATGCTAGGTGCTTTTGTGATCTCAGGAAACTATATGCTGTTCAGGTTATTCATGCTCAAGAAGGATAAATGCAGAGTCTAAAATGTGCAGAGAAATGCTATGGTGTTTCTCACACTCTTTACTGTGACTGTTGTCCTCAGTGACAGTTTGTGCCTGTTCTCCTTTTTCCTCTCCTTGCTTCTCCAGCATGTATGAGTATGTGCAGAATTCAAAGTGGAGCCTGCAGAAGAAGGAAAGAAAGGAAAAAATTTTAGGGACCCTAATTATTGTTCTCTTTCATTCTCATGCTGAGAATTGTCAGCTTTGTGATCTCAGTCTTCTTCAGGTGTACACATCACATCACAGGAAAATAGCAGATGGAGATGACTTGGGGCAGAGGAATATCGAACAGTCAGTGTCAGGCTGTACAATGTATTCTGGAGGTTTCGGTCCTTGTGTTTGAGTGTGTTTGTGCACATGTGCTTGAAGGGATAAAAGAACAATAATTAGGATTGTGTGCTCTCTAGTGCCATTAAGTGTAGTCCTCCCTTTGCAGGCAGGAGGGTCTTTGTGCACCTCCCTGCAAAATGAAGAACTGCTCTTCTAGAACGGTTTGTTTATCGTGGATGTTAATTTAAAGGGTTCTGATGGCTCAAGAGGAAATGAGTATGGTGATACTCGGACTGTAGGTCTTTTATCTCTTAGAACAGTGAGGTTCTGGAATGGCCTTAGCCATACTTGTCCTGAAAGCAATAATAGGAGCAGAGCATCGAACTACTACTGAACAGACATCAGTTAGTGCATGAGAGAGGTTCTGAGGCATAATACTTTGTTACAAGAAAAGAAATGAGATCCAGAGTTCCCTTCCAGCCTCAAGGATTACCACATGTAACATTGAGTTCTTGGGGTTCTGGATTTTCAGCTTAGAAAGTACAGTTACCTAAGAGAAATTCGGAATTGGAGTGGGTGTATTATGCAGGGCTTTGTCTTCTGTCATCCTGTCCTTACCATTGTTCTCTCAACCTTTTCAAAAGGGACCCTTTTGCTATCCACCGGCAGCACATGAACCGCATGCTTTCTGGAAGTTTCGGGTTTGGCCCGCTACTTGGCATCACTGATGGAACCACACCTGGGGCTCGCCAGGCTGGCCGTAGGATGCAGGTAAAAAAGGGGCTGTGTACAGGGTAGGATTTCTTAAACTGCCTTGTTAGCTTCTGTCTTCCACCATTACTGTGTTGGGCATGCCCCTCTCCTTCACACACACAGTGGATGCAGAACTGGTTTCAAAAACAGTCATGTACTTGCTCCTGGTTTTGTTGTTTTGTTTTGTTTTTTTTACTCCACGTGCATTTCTTGGCAACTGTGTTCTAGGTTGAATGGGAAGAAGGGAAGGTATATATGTTATTTCTCAAGGTCATAAATCAATATAACTGGGAGAAATTTAGGAGCATGACTTCTGTCTCATTTGTTAGCGGTGGTATGGTTTGAACCGTCATGAGTCTGTGCTGTGTTTTCTTAACTTGTTTGTTCGGTCTGAGTGTTCCCAATTCTGTTTCCAAGAAGAATGAGTGTGTTCTGAGGAGGAGCTAGTGTGGGGCTGTTGCAAGATCATTCTTTATTCTGTTTGTCTGTTGTCCTGGCAGGCAGGAGCTGTTTCACCCTTTGGGATGCTGGGCATGGTAAGTCCTCAGTTTTTCTGTGCTAAGTTTGAAGCTTCCCAAATAGTGGCTTCATACTGAGATTCATTAGTACTCTGTGCAACCAGTAATTAAAATGTGAGCAAGACTATATATCTTAACAGGTAGTCGGGGTGGGAAGGTTTTTAGAGACCAGAATAAGCTCTGTTTGTTTTTAGATTTATAGTAAACGGAATACTGAAGAGGGTATTGAACTGAAACTGAAGGTAGCTGGTTTCTGTTGGACCTCTCTCATTGCATTGCTGTATGATTTTAGGCTTTTTGCGTGTTCCCCTCTAATGTTTTAATCCAGTCTGCGAGCTGTTTTGGAGGAGAGAATCTGTTTATATGGAGAGGCTGTGTTTGAACCTTGAACAGAGAATAACTCTAAAGCTGTTACAGCACAATATTTTTTAGGAATTCGGATAATTAATATCCAGGAAGAGCAGAGTCTCTCTTAATAACCTTGTATGTCTAAAAAGAAGCTATGGATCCATTTGGAGGTCACAGAGGAAGTGTGATGACGCAAGGAAAAACCATCATCAGGCAGAGGTGATAATTGAACCTCCTTTGCCGATGGTGTCAGATGGAAAAGCCAACAGAATAATTCAGGGGAGCAAGAATGGAATAAGAATGGCCATATGTTTGTGAGAACACCATTCTTGGAGCACTGATCTGTTATCTACTAAAATAATACACTGGAGATAGGTTATTCCAGATCCAGTAACTTTAGCTGCCTTGCTATGCAGGATTGCCTCAGTAAAAGAAGCTAGTGTCCTGGAATTGTTCTAGCTCAGAGAAGGATTAATAATACAAATGGGTAGACTTCAAAGGATAATAACATTGCATGTGAGTACTGGTCTGCTGAAAACGAGAACAAAAGGCTACTCGAGGAAGCAACAAAAAAAAAAAAAAAAAAACCAGCACGTTTAAACTGACATAGTAATTTTGTTTACATATTGCAAAATTAACCTGTGAGACCTGCTGGCCTGGTATATTACTGCAGCATTTAGGTTTACAGGATTAAAAACTCAGGTATTTATAGGGAAAATAAGAAAAGTTGTGTTAGAAAGAATACAATCCATGGAAATTCTCATGTGGTTTAAATTGTTGACAGTGATGAGGTGAAAACATCCCCAAGGATGACTGTTGTACAGTTAAGTCCGCTGTTAGTGCGCATCCTGAAGTTTCATCTCTTAACTTTGCCTGGATTCACAAACCCCAGTGCATCAGGAGTCAGACCCAAACTTAAAAGAACACCCTTTGTCCTATCCAGGGATCTGGAGAGCCAGAACGTTTGGGCAATGCAACATGAGAGATTGGAGAGAACAGTAGCCACAAATCCTCTTTTTTTCTGAACCACTAATAGAAAGGAAAAAGAACAAGTTTTTCTTCTTCTTGGGCAGCAGTTTCATGGCCCTTGCAGACAGCTTCTTGTAGTTCTTTTCTCCTGTATCTTTCCAAACTGACTATTCCTGTGCTCTTTTCTTTTTCCTCAGGCAGGTGGCTTTATAGATATGTTTGGCATGATGAACGACATGATTGGGAACATGGTAAGAACCCTCAATAAATCAGTCTGTATTAAGGGGAGGAGTACTGAAGGTACTCCTGCCATCCTTTCTTTTGTCTCCCTTCTTACTGTGCTTCTCTAGTATTGGCTGTGCTCAAGCCGCTAGGGTGGCAGAGGCTGTAACTTGCATGCTGACAGGGATGGAGTGACAGAGAGCTTGTTCCTGGGGCATACCTGCTGAGTGCAGAGAGGAGAGAAAGAAGTGTGGGAGTAGAGAGCAACAAACAGGAGTTTAAATGGGAAGAGCTATTCTCCGGAAAGATGGACCTGTAGGAATTATACTCAAAAAATCCCAGAGCAGTTGACGTTAGAAGGAACCTCTGGAGGTCATCTGGTCCACCCACCCTGCTCGAGCAGGGACACTTGGAGCAGGTTGCCCAGGACCATGTCCAGGTGGTTCTTGAACATCTCCAAGGAGGAAGACTCCACGACCTTTGGGCAACCTATTCCAGTGCTCAGCCAACTGCACAGTGAAGAAGAGCTTCCTGATATTGAGAAGGAACCTCCTGTGTTCCGGTTTGTGCCCACTGCCTCTTATCCTGACACTGGGCACCACTGAAGAGAGCCTGGCTCTGTCTTCATTGCATCTTCCCTTCCGGGTGGATAATCTTCCTTTTGTAATTCCCTCTTGCTTTGTTGTACAGAGAGAGAAATAACTGCCGTCTCTTCTTCCCTCCCTTTTCTTCTTTATGCCATTGCCCATTTCCTCTTACAGGAGCATATGACAAGTGGTGCTAACTGCCAGACGTTTACTTCCTCAACTGTAATCTCCTATTCCAACCTGGGTGATGGGCCCAAAGTCTATCAAGAGACCTCAGAGATGCGTTCAGCACCTGGCGGGGTAAGGAGGAGGCTACAGTGTGTCTTCCAAGCATGAGGCTGCTGGTTTTGCTGGCGGTGGATAGACTTCGTTTGGTGGCTCAGTGTTGGCCACCCACAGCATTTCTGCTTTTCAGTCAGTTATGGTTTGAGGAATGCATTGTGAGTCATTGAACCATGCTGAGGGCCACTGGGAGGGCATGGGAAGTGCTGGCAGGGGGGGAAATCCGTTTTTCCCACATTGTGATGTTGCATCTGACATGCTGGGAATGGTGGCAGTGCAATGTCACTGAAGTACTGTAGGTGAGAATCAGAGTGCCTTATGGGGATGGGAGAATGAATTAAAATGTTGATCCTACATGCAAATCTGCCCTCAGATCCGTGAGACTAGACGGACTGTAAGGGACTCGGACAGTGGCTTGGAACAAATGTCTATTGGACACCACATCAGGGAGCGAGCCCACATCATGCAGCGATCCCGGAACCATCGCACAGGTGACCAGGAAGAGAGGCAGGACTATATCAACATGGATGAAAGTGAGTATTGTCCATGGCCTCCTCCCCAGCAAACCCAGATGCCCCTTTCCCACCTCTTCCCCAGCTGACCTTGTTCTTTCCTTGCATAGGTGATGCAGCTGCATTTGATGATGAGTGGAGGCGAGAGACATCCCGTTTCCGGCCACAGCGGGGGCTGGATTACCGACGTCATGAAGGCAGCAGTGGCCGCCGGGCTGAAGGGACTCGTCTTGCAATCCAGGGCCCTGAGGATTCTCCCTCCAGACAGTCACGTCGGTATGACTGGTGAACCCAGGGCAGACTTTGTGGGGGGTGCAGCATGGTCACCCCCAAATCTACCTACACACTATTGTAAGTCTTAACAAGGTTTGATTTTTTATTTTTTTTTTCATCTTGCACTGTGTGGTTGCCTCTTAGCCATGTGGATTTTCTTTTCATTGCCCCAATCTTGTATTGTGGTTGGAAGTGTTTTCTCCCACTTACTGTAAAAAGCACAGGAAGATGGGAGTTCTGAAGAAATACTGTTCTGAATGGGAAGCTGTTCAAGTTAGCTTTGTCATCAAGGAAGAAGTATGGTGTCAGCCTTAAGTGATGGTTGAAATGGTGTCAGATGATGTAGGACAACAATCTATAGAGTGTTTACACTGTCATGATATAGAACTTAGAGACCAATTACTGTCAATCGAATTTGAAGTACAAATAAGTGCTGGTGTCTGTTGTCCTGTGTTTTGAGGGTCCACTAGGATGTGATCTAGTGCTTGAAACTTGGGATTTCTTTTTTTTTTTTTTTGATCTTTAAACATCAAGTTTAAGCTTGTCTTTATCTGTCTTCCATGCTGATTTCTAATCACCACTTAATCTTTTTATGTTCTCTCTTGTTTCCCTTCCTCCCAGGTACAGACAGTGAAACTCTGAAGCCCCTTCAAAGCACCACTGGGACCCTCCTCAGATTTAGTATTAACCTCCTTCCCACTTAAAAATTGAAACAAAGCAACTAATCTTCTGCATTGTTCTTTTTGCCCCATTTGGGTGCTGCAGTGGGTCATGGAGAATCTCACTGATGCGCAAGGAACGTATTCATTGCCCATTCCCTTTCTGCTCTCCCTTGGTTCTGTTCTTTCTGCCAGTGGTGGTGGGCATGAGGAGCTGCCACCTTGCCTTTTCCATCCTTTCCACTCTTTCTGTGCTGGGTTGGGCTGGTTCTGAAGTTTGTGTTTAGTCCCCTGTGAAAGAAAGATGAGGGAATCCTGCTAGATCCCTGTGTTAGTCCCCTCACCGGGACAAAGGCTTCTATTCCCCTCCTGGTCCTTGGTGCAGCTATGGAGAAGCACAACAATGTGTGTTTCAGAGAGGTGAGGAGCAGAACAAAAGCTGGATAGCCTGTGGGCCCCCCTGTCCTCTCTTCAGTTCGCTCCCCCACTTTTTTAATTTGTGGAACTTGTAACTAGATGTTTACTGAATAAAGAAACAAACTGTAAATAATTGTTGGATTTTTTTTTTAACCTGCTAATCTAATTATGCCTGTTGTGGAATTAGGTAACCTCTTCCATATCCTTGGGAAATTGCTGAGGAGAAAGTTCGTGTCTAATTCTAAGGCTTTTTTTTTCCTACAGAGCCTTCTCTTATAGCTACAAACTGAGATAATGCTCAATGACAACACAAATTGTAAAAGAAGACCCAACAACCCACCACTTGCAAAAATACACTTTAATTGCTGTAGTTTTGCTGCACATTCAGGGGGGACTGGTTGGTCTTTCTTGCTGCCTGGTCATCTGTGCAGCCTTAAACGAGGCCTCTGGGGTTCCTGCATGGCCAGGGAATATTATTTTCTCATTATTTCTCTGCAACTGAGTCTGACAATGTTTGACATTTTTGCTCATGATCCTTGTAACTTTGATATTAGGTGAAGCTTGGAAGGCATTAGGAATACAGGACTAAGAAAGATATGGGTTCTTGGGCCAGTTTCCTGCTCTGGCATGTACTGTTATGTAAACACTTCCATAAATTCATTTGGAACAGAACAAAGGAAATTGATGCATGACTTACCCTTGAAAATGGTGTGCCAGGATTTTACTGCATCTTCCGATGTATATCTGGGCACTAACAGAAGGACAGACACCTCATTGAGTACTGATTGTTTTGCCCTGAAAACACTACTTAGAATCTGGTGCCTTAAAGCTTAGGGCAGAATTTACGCATGCCCCACCCTCCAAGGATGCACAGGACAGAACTTAGCTGATGGCAGGCTCTGCCCCCATTTCCATGCATGTCCTGCTCTGTCCCATAGCAAACCCCAGCAGGAGTCTTGTTCTTCAGGTGATGGCTCATGAAGGCCTCCACATCAGGGGTGCAGTTGGAGAAGTCTCCAGCATCCATGAAAGTGATGGGGGGAAGCTCAGCTGAGACAGTGAAGTAGGTGTTAGCAGCTGGCTTATCCTTCTCTCCCTGGAAGTGGCTGGACTTTCTGGAGATGGCGTAGTCCAGTCCTGAAATAGGCAAGGTCAAAGGAGTAGCTACACAGAAAAAAGCAGGCTTAGTGGAAGACAAGTGGAAGTCATCAAGGGCTTGCCAGACTTTGAGAGAGAGAGCTGAAGCAACAGCAGCCCCCATCTCAGTGATACCTGGTGTTTTGATCCAGCAAAGAACCAACTGAGCTCGGAAAGGTGCTTACAGCATTGCGACAGTGGCAGTAACTAGCCATGAAGTCCTGGCCCTTCTTTGAGGTGATGTCTGAGGAAGAGAATAGGGAGATGGACTTAACAATGGTGGGGATTACTTTGACCTTAAATATGCAAGGATCCTTTTCTCTTTTGGCATGAAATTCGTAAGCTTGACAAAGAACAAATAGAAATGTGGCAACTGTGATGTTAATGGTATGACCTACTGTAATAGTGACTCCTCACAAACTGGAATGACACTTGAGCAGTTGTGCCTCTATGTCTGGATTCAGCCTCTGTACCCTGTGAGGTGCCACCCTACTAATGGATCTTGAACTGTTGCAGTCAGGGGATGGGGGTAAATCAGAAAAGATTTACCTGGCTTCTTGACCCTTGTTAACTGCTGTACAGTCATTTCCAAGATCTCTGCCTTCTCCAGGTGTGACAAGGCTCTGGTGTTCTAGGGAAATGGAGAAGAGGTTCAGTTAGAGGACCTTGTGTTAAGGCTAAGAAGCAGAGACTAGGATAGAGTTTTAGAGATTCTGAACCAAAAAGTAAATACAGGTAGTATATATTGGGAAGGTCTCTCCTTCACCAGTCCGGAGGTTCCTTCCAACCCAAACCGTTCTATGATTCGTAGATTCTTAGAATGGTTTGGGTGGGAAGGGACTTTTAAAGATCATCTAGTCCAACCCCCCTGCCATGGGCAGGGACACCTTCCACTAGATCAGGTTGTTCAAAGCCTCATCCAACCTGGCATTGAACACTTACAGGGAGGGGCATCCACACCTTCTCTGGGCAACCTGTTTCAGTGCCTCACTATCCTCACAGTAAAGAATTTCTTTGTTATATCTAATATGATTCTACTCTCTTTTAGCTTAAAACCATTACCACTTATCCTGTTGCTACACACCGTGGTAAAGAGTCTCCTCCTATCTTTGTCATAAGTCCCCTTTAAGTACTGGAAGGCTGCTGTAAGGTGTCCCCAGAGCCTTCTCTTCTCTAGACTAAACTACCCAACTCTCTCAGCCTGACTTCACAGAAGAGGTGCTTCAGCCCTCTGATCATTTTTGTGGCCTTCCTCTGGACCCGCTCTAATAGGTCCATGTCTCTCTTCAGCTATGGGCCCCAGAACTGGATGCAGTATGCCAGGTGAGGTCTTGTAAGGGCAGAGTAGAGGGGGAGAACGACCTCCCTTGCTCTGTTGGCACAGTATGTTAAACTCTGACTTTCAGGTAGCAACAGATTGCTTTCCAGAGAAGGGGGAACAGTAAACCTCCTTTGGCTCCTCCAGTCCCAGGAGATGGTTCTTCACTTGCTGCTCTGGGTTCTGCTGAAGAAGTTTTCTCAACTGCTCCACGCTGGTGTTGATCTGGGCATGGTGGTGCCTTTCAGTCAGTGGCTTGAGGAACTGCGGAAAAGAGGAAAGAATATGAAGGAAAGGAGAAAGGGCAGATTTGTACCTCAGTGGGAATAGATTTACTGTCTTTGCTGCCTTTTGCTGAGTGAATGCTAGTTGCCCTTGGGGCTTTCACTTTCACCAGTACCCTGGTTTGATGAAAATTCACTTGCTGATTACCGATGTAGGTTATTAATCAAAAGGAAGAGCATGCAGAGAATTGCATGGAGGCAAAAAAAAAAAAAAAAGTTATGTGTGCACAACCATTTACTTACTCCTGTTCCTGTCTTTAGACAAGCCGCGAGAAGCTTGAAGTTGTTTTGAGCAAGCAGGTAAAGTCTGTGTGCACAGAAGGTGCACTGCCGTAATTGAACTGCCTGAAAACATGGGCATGCACACAATCAGAAAGCCTGCTTCTGATTACTGATTAAGCCACTACTACTTCTGCATTTAGACCACACCTAAGTTTGCTTACTTTTTTTTCCCATTTACTGCAGTTTCAAATGAAAATGGTTTCCTGTTTCAAAGTAGTCCACTTGTATCAGGGCACATGGAAGGTCTGGGATGTCTTTTTGTGGCTGCTGAAATTATAAGGGACCAGTTTTACCAGCTGAACGTTCATAACTCTGTGGGGCTTGATGGGATTCACCCCCGAGTACTGAAGAAGCTAGTGGATGTTATAGCTGGACCCCTCTCAACAATTTACCTTGGAAAGTCTTGGAAGTCTGGGAATGCCCAGGCTGACTGGAAGAGAGCCAACGATATACCAATCTAAAAGAAGGGTATGAGAGAAGATCCAGGAAACTGCAGACGTGTTAGTCTAACCTCAGTCCCTGGAAAAGTTATGGAGAAGATTATTCTGGGTGCTATTGAAGGGCACATAAAGAACAAAGCTATTATCAGGCATGGTCAACATGGGTTCATGAAGGGAAAGTCCTGTGTTAGTAATTTGATCTCCCTCTATGATAAGGTCACCCGCTTAGTGGATGAACGGAAGGGAGTGGACATAATCTTTCTGGATTTTAATAAGGCCTTTGATACCATCCCTCACAGTATCCTTCTGGACAAATTGTCCAGCTGTGAGTTGAACAGGTTCACACTACACTGAGTGATGAACTGGCTCAATGGTAGAGCTCAAAGGGTTATGGTGAATGGGACTACATCTGGCTGGAGGCCAGTCAGCAGTGGTGTTCCCTAGGGCTCAATTCCAGGGCTGATTCTGTTCAACATTTTTATCAATGATCTGAATGCAGGAGTCAAAAGCATCCTTAGCAAGTTTGCTGATGACACAAGACTGGGAGGTGCTGTTGACTCCCTGGAGGGACAAGAGGCCTTGCAGAGAGACCTACATAGATTGGAGCATGGGACAACCAGCAGCGACACGAAGTTCAACAATGGTAAATGCCAGGTTCTGCACCTGGGACAGAGCAATGCCAGACACAGGTACAGGCTGGGAGATGAGAGGCTAGAAAGCAGCTCAGCAGAAAGGGATCTGGGGGTGCTGGTTGGCAGCAGGCTCAACATGAGTCAGCAGTTTGCCCTGGCAGCCAAGAGGGCAAACCGCATTTTGAGGTGCATTAAACACAGCATAGCCAGCCGGTCAAAAGAAATGATTCTCCCACTGTATTTAGCATTGGTGTGTCCTCACCTTGAATATTGTGTGCAGTTCTGGTCTCCACAATATAAAAAGGATATTAAGATACTTGAATGTGAGCAGAGGAGGGAAACAAAGCTGGTAAAAGGGCTGGAAGGGCATGTCCTAGACTTGGTTTGTCTGGTTTGGAGGAAAGGAGGCTGAGAGGAGACCTCATTGCTCTCTACAACTTCCTGAGCAGGGGAAGTGCAGAGGGAGGTGCTGGTCTCTTGTCCCTGGTAACCGATGATAGGATGCAAGGGAACGGCACAAAGCTGCACCAGGGGAGGTTCAGACTGGATGTTAGGAAAAATTTCTTTACCATGAGGGTGGTCAAACACTGGAACAGGCTTCCTAGCAAGGTGGTTGATGCCCCATGCCTGTCAGTTTTTGACAGGCATTTGGTTAATGCCCTTAATAACATGCTTTAACTTTTGTTAGCCCTGAAGTGGTCTGGCAGTTGGACTCAATGATCTTTGTAGGTCCCTTCCAACTGAACTATTCCATTCTATTCTATGCATTTCTGAGGCTTCTGTGAAAACTCTTCCAGCAGAATGAAGAAAGGTATGAATGGATGTTCCCAATATGAAAGTCAAACATAATGTTTAAATTGCAAAGGGCGTACTTCCAAATCGTTTTTATCCAACCAAAGGAGACAAAATCAGTTCTCAGTCTTTCTCCCACATCTATCAACTTCAAATGCAACTTGCTGGAGCACCAAAGCAATGCAGTTTGGTGGTACTTCTGGTTCTTGCTAAAGAGCAAGTAAGGCATCTGGAGTGAGATAGAAGAGCCTGTCATGATTTAAAAGAAAAAAAAAAAAAAGAAAAGGCTTTAAGTTTTCCATATGTAAAAATTTATCGCGAAAATAAGAACTATTAGAGCTACTGGGAACTTCGTCCTTGAATGGTTTTGTTGGTAGCCCTGAAACTCTTCACCTTTCATTGTACTTTTTAAAACATTGTAGAACATTGGGGAAGCAAGATGAGCATGGGAAAATTAACCTTGTGCCAATATTTATAAACAGTAAATGAGATAATACCCATAGCTGTAAACCAGTTAAACTGACATTAAGTCAAGATAAGAAATTGAAAATGCAATCAGTTTAAAAATAAAGATGGTTGTATCAATTTTTGTAATGTTCTCATGCTCGCTTTCTCTAACTTGTTCCTAACAACTGTAATATTTTCTGATGCAGGCATGGGATGGGTTAACAAAGACACTACAGGAACCTAAAGTTACAGTAGCACAAGATATCTAAATTGGCCACACAGGCCTATTCTCTGATTAAAAAATAAAAAATAGTATTATTAAAACAACAAATGGGTCTATGTTATAAATTCTAGTTTAGTGATAGATTTCAAGTAATGAGAGTGAAAAGAGTCTCCAGAATACTAAAGTACTTCTAGTAGGATGCTGTTCTGAAACTAATGCTCATTAGTAATGTGAAAAATGATCTGAAAGAAGATATTAAACAAATACTTATGAAGGTTTTGGGGGACACAAAAAAAGAATGAGGTGATAAATTATGGAAAATGATGGATGAGATGTGCAGAGCAGTCCATAACAATTGGCATGGTGTTTATTTATAAACAGTAAGTATTTTGGGGTTCACTGAAAGCAGAAGGACATTAATCCAAGAACATAAATGTAATCTGTGCTCTTTCAAGTTGGAGAACTTTTTTGGAAACTCTGGAAGGACTCTAAAAAGAATTAGGGGATTGGGAGATAATGATGTAAATGAGTATTACTTGCATAATTTTTCAGCTGTGCAAATAGGGTACACCTGGACATGTTAGCCTGGTGTCGCCAAGTAGGGAGGTGAAGTTTTTTCCCTATAACACAATAGTGAACCCTTTGCATGAAGAGTGGTTTATCAGAGTATCCTGCACTAACAAGAACACCAAAGATTAGAAGGAGTCAAGAAGGGAGCAACAAGAATGAACTGAAGCCTGGAAACACTGAAAGGCACCACAAGATAAAATGAACTGAGTCGAACTTGAGCCTGGGCTGGCATTACTTCATGGCAATGAAGTTTCTGACAGCAGAGGGCTCTTTAACCTAGCAGAAAACCTGCAGCTTTCTAATGACGAAACTGGAAATGAGGTGCAGGCTTTCACTGGAGAGGGTGATCATTAGAACATACCTGGACTGTCCAGCTCTTGCGACTTCAAAACCCTGATGGAGTGTCTCAAACAGAAGGTGGAGAGCAGACATAGGATCTGGAGGAGGTAGTTCTCGAGAAGTCAAAATACATGATTATATTGCTCCCATCAGACTTTAAAAATCCATGAATCAGAGAAGGAAGGCAGGCTGGCAGAGTGCTAGTGGGAAGGGGAGGAAGAAAACTGGTGACCTAACAGATACTTCAAAGCAGAGAGGACAAAAGACAGAGTTGCAGGAAACAGAGCTGTCTGCAGGCATAATGCTCTGTTTGGGAAACAAATGTAGTCTGTGAGGCAAGAGTGCAAAATCCCAAAGGCAAATGCTGCTCCCACAGCACAAACTCAAGTGTTGGAGAACAATAGGATTTAAAATAGACCTCAGTACAGAGTCTAGGTTAAAATCACTTGCATGATTTTGTAATGTTTATCTAATTTACAAAACATTCTAAAAAATTACTTAATTTTATTTTTCATCCCTGATTTAAATGTAACTTTTTTTTTTCTTCCTGGGAACTTTCTTTTTCAAAGACAGCACCTCACAAAATGTCCCCATGAGGAAACTCCACTTAGATTATTATTGCTTCCACTGTCTCCTTGCATGTGGCTGTTTTGGCTGGCTGGGTTAACAAATCCAGAGGGCACTTAATACAAGCCGGGGGGGTGGAGGGAGGAGATACAAAGGAACTGGCATGTAATCAACACTGCCTATCTCCACCTGCTGCTTCTGGAAGCTGGAAGCAGCTACCAGCCTCATGATATCCATCCCTTATTAGAGAGGGGGTGGGGGGGGAAATTGCCAAGCTGGATCAGAATGTCACATGTAACAAAGTAAATGGCCTCAAAGATGTCAATAACAGCAAAAGGGACTAAAGTTAGTAGTGCAAAGTAAAAGGCACATACCAACTAAAAACAAGACTTACTTATCTGTAAACTCTTAGCTGTAAATTGGAGCCTCTTTGACTATAAGCAGCAGGAAAGAAAACTCAGGATCACCAGTAAATCATGTAATAACTGTAAGCACCTACTGAGACATCAAGAAAAAGACAAATGCAATCCTGAAGGGATTTCTAGTAGCTATAGGTATGTATTACTGCTGCTGTGTGAGGTGCTGATAAGACTTGACCAGTGGATGAGAACTGTGCTCGTTTCTAGCCAAGAAAGCTTAATTTGAAGTGTAAGTAAGAGCTTGTAGGATACGACCCATGAAAAGCTCACAATATATAAGGAGACTGGTTAAGCAAAGTGAAGTCTATACACAAGGGAGGGAGATACCAGGGAGGAAAAACAGTTTAATCTAAAGCCACATTGGCATAGGAACAAGAGACTATAAACTAGCTGTGAATACATTTAAGCTGGAAATTAGAAAAACTTTCTAACCACTACAGCAGTCAGGTTCTGGGGCAGCCTCCAAAAGGACTAGTGGGGACAATAAAATTAATCAGCTTTTAGTTGGCACTTGAGAAGCTCACACAAGGGACACAGTACCAGCAGCAGGAAGAAATCTCACTCGGTCACTGGGAGTCTCCTTCTCACCTCACTTCTGCTCCTTTTGAATGGATGGATTGTCTTTCCTCCTGCATCCTGAAGCCATTGCTAAATGCTTCAGAGGTCAATGCAGGGAATCCTGAAGGAGATGGGGCAAAGTCTTCCCAGAAACATATTCTCCTGATCTGGAAAGGCTGGCTTCACTTGTGCTTTGGAGCACGAGGGCCTAGAGTTGCTTTTAACGCTTGCACAAATGCTACAATCATTCTGGACATTTGTGTTATCTGTATGTGGTTCACAGCTCCTGAATCCAGCTGACATTTTGGTACCAAATGAATTAATCACAACATGAATATAGTTGCACACTGCACAAAGAATTTTGTTGCAAATGAACTCCTGTCCGTGGCAGTGGGAGCACCTGCCAACTTTTGCTCCCAGAGAAGAGGTAGACGGACATCACACCCAGTTCCACACTGCACCAGCAGGGATGCTCCCAAAAAACTGGAGCAGCCCCAACGAGAAACACCCAAGAGGTGGGTGGCTGGGGAACTCTTTGTGTTTTTTTTTCCGGAAACTTACAGCTAAGCAGTGGCTACTAGTAGGAAAAGTGATGAGGAAAGAAGAGGGCTGCAGGCAGGAACACACCCGCAGAAAGGCTAGCAGAGAAGGAGAATGAGCAGCTATTCCAGGGTGTGAAAAGGAGACATGAACTCTGTGGGACCCGAGAGGTGACTTCCAGCTGCTCATCTGTGGGACTTTTCTGACAGCAGCCCCATGGGAGCTCCCGCAGCTGCAGCCTCCCCCTTACCCTCTTGCAGAGGCTGCGCGGGGGCCTGCCCGCCTGGGGACCCGCTCCTGCGCCGCCTCTGTGCTGAGCTGCGCCGCGCCAAGCCGAGCCGTGCCTCCAGCGAGGCATGCGCCCGGAGCCGCCCCTGGTGTGCAGCCCCGCGTGGGTGTGGGCGCCTTCGCGGGCATGCAGCGTGGTGTTGGAGGGAGGGTGGCCCTGCAGCTGGTGGTGGCCCCGGTGCGCGGGGAGCCGGTGGACCTTTGGCCTGGAGACGGGGCTGCAATCCTGCTGGGTCACACGAGGCCTGGCCATGGTGGGACCCCCCCGTGTCAGGAGACATCCCTGGCCAGTGTGACCTGGTGATTTCTGGCAGGTATTTTGATACACGCTGGCCCATCCGTTCTTCAGAAGACAAACAAAAATAACGCCTCGTATGTCTCATTTGGGGAACAGGGACAAGAGCAGACTCAGCAACACCAGCAAACAAAATTGCCGCCAGCTTCCTTTGCCCGGAGGCCTGCTGGGAGCCACTAAGCAAAGAGCCCACCTCTGCCTCCAAAGCTCCCTGAGCACCAGGCAGACGAGCGACAGAGGTGACTGCTGGGACCTTGGTGTGACCCAGAGCTGCTGCAGTAACTTCCCAGCCTCCGTGCCTCTCACCTGAACGCCCCAGCACCCACTGCAACCTTCCTTTGCAAATCCCGCTCCATACCCCCTCGTGCAGCCCCCTGAGGGACTCACCAGGCATTTCTGAGCTCCTGGCTGAAACTGCTGATGCCCAGTGCTGCAGGAGCACGTGGCTGCGGCTGTCAGCAGGAGCCACAGCAAGCTGGAGGGATTTCTGCAGGCAGAGAGGGTTGCAGGCAGCTGCGCTGCAGTCCTGCAGCTTATCAAAGGCCACTCGGCCAAGGTGCTCTACAAGAACAGGAGCAGCCAGCTTCTTGGTAAAAATTGTTCCCCAGTCACGCTACCATTAACCCTGACTCCTAATAAGAATCTGTGGTTGCCTCTCAGCATAGGGCAGCTGGAGGTGTTTGGCAAAATCCAGACATCCCTCTCAGGTATAAATTTGGAGGAGTAGGGATCGAGCAATTCAGCCCCTGTCCGAGCTGCTGCCCTTTCCCCTTATTTGAATCCAGATGTGCAAGTCCTACATATAACACACAAATAGAGTTGCAGTGAATTACTGCTCAACAGGCCTCACACTTTCCATGCCAGTGCTGTCAGATTTCCTGCTCCTACAGCTGGGACTCGTGCATTTCTTCATACCCTCTCTTCTACAGCTCACTGAACTTCATTCCTTTGCCAGTGCTTCAGCTGTCATGTGTCCAGATAGTTCTGTTCTGCTCTACTCAGGGCCTTTCTTTGGGAGAAAACAGGGTTAAAAACACAAAGAAGACATTTAAAATTAAAATGAAAACTTAGAATAATAATGCTCAGTACTTATATCACTCTTGCCATCTTCAAAGTGATTTACAAATGTTAACTAATTAATTAATCTCCATATCCTCCCTGACTGAAATTCAAAGCCAAGGCTGAAGTGAGCAGGAAAATAAAAAGCATGGTTTTCAGGTGAAGGGTAAAGGGAAACCTCTGCTCCTGCCCACTATTTACCATCAGGCAAGGCAATTTGCAGCAATATTTTCATTCTACACTGAGCAGATCTCATTTATTTTTCAGTCATACAAAAGGTCTGAAGTAATTTTATCTGCTACCTTCTGCTTCCTTTTTCTTAATGGAGGTCTTAAAAGGTGCTCCCTTTTGGAAGTAAACAAAGAGCTGTGCAGATGCCACTTGATCAAATACATTTAATCCCAAACTCTCCTGACATCCACAGCACAATCGGCCTTGAGAGGTGCAAATACGAGAACAGGAAGGGCGTGCAAAGCCAACGGCTGTGTCTATCAAACGCTGCCCCACAGAGTTACTGTGCACCCACGGGTAACTGGGTGCTTGTGCCAGCGCACCACAGAACACAGCCTGCGTGGAGCCCCTGGTGCCGGGGCATTTCCCATTCTCCTGCCAGGCTCTGCAGCCTGGATTTCAGCCGTGCTCTGCCAGACAGCTGTGTCTGTTGTTCCTACGTGGGAACGGGACTTCTGACAAATGTTCTCATCCATCATTGGTTATTGGAGGTGCCACTGCTTGGGCTCAGGGCTTGCCGGCTAGCATCTCCCTTGTTAGCACCTCAGTCCCAGACCAGCCCTTCCCAGGGAGTGGGCGAATTTGATGCACGCAGACATCATTGTATCTCTCAGACATTTGCAAATGCAGAGAGCATGGTGACCTTCCCCACTGAGATAAACAGATGAAGGCGATGTGATGCAGATGGAGGAAGGTGCAAAATAATTTAAACAAAAACTGAAGGTGTAGTCACAACCCCTCGCTGGGTTTTATGGAAAACAGGACTCATCAAGTAAACTCACTATTGCTGCCAATTAGTCAGACCTCTCTAGGAGAGTTGAGACAAACCTGGCATAGCTGCCCCGTTATGTACTCCTGCCTGGACAATGTCACGCCAAAGCTCTCCTACTTGGCACATCCATGCCAGCTGGCTGCACCTGATGGCTTGATGCATAGGGTCACGAATGGGGAAAGGCATTCGGCTGCCCTTACGGAGACCTTGGACAGGGACAACCATCACCCAGGAGCAGCTTGGCACATCCCTGCCCCTGACACAGCTCTACCCTGTGACCTTGCTTACACACCAGGCCTCCTCCACCTGCAGGGAAGGAAGCTGCTTGTAACTGCTGTGAGTTTCTGGATGCAGGAGACAGCAGTTTCCCACTGGAAGTTAGTGCTGCATTGCATCAGTCCAAAATTAGCAAAACAATAGCAGTATTGCACAAAATGGCATTTTGCTGTGTTTGAGTGGTGTTTGTGGTGACATCACACCTTGCTACCACTAAAACAAATATGGTCTCACCCCCCACCCCAACAAGCCTTGCCCCCATCTATACTGCCTCCCCTCTTCTGCCTTAGCTCCAATTCTCATTGGTCAACATGGGGAAACAACCCAGAAGAAAATTCACCTAAGCCAACAAATTGAGAAAGTCTGACCCATGCAAAGTTCAGGGCCTTCTGTTGTTCCATTAATTTTTTGGTGGTTTGCTCATGCACAGAAAGCCAGGTTCAAGAAACCAAATGTTATCACTGGCACAAAGCAAGAGGTAAAACCAACTGGGGGTAGGAGTTGCGATGTCAATTTACATCAGCTTACACTGTCACAGAGCCATCACGCAGTGTGACACTCTAAGCTGGCCAACTCAGCTCCAAACCAGTCTCAAGGATGCATCTTCCAAAGAACCTGATGGCTTTTTCTGGGCATCTCACAGCACTCAGTTTCACTGATTTTTTTTTTTCAGCCAGACTCTTAATATCACCCAAGAATGCATTAAACAATACCTATTCTAAGAAAACCCACACAGATAGGCATTAACTGCATTACTGTCATTTCTTTGTCGGACAAGTCTCTGTATCACTTTTCATTTTGTCCAGGATCAATGGGAACATACTACTGACAAAAATACAAATGTTTTTCTTCAGTGTCTGCACCTACCTCTGAGACTTCCTTAAAAGCACCTCCTTTGAATGTTCTAGATGCAAAGCAATTACGCAAGAAACTCTTTGAATAAGATTTATGGTTCATTCCTGCTTTATGAACTTTTGTCCCAGACAGAGCTACTATGGCACTTCCTTTTGGAAAGGTAAGTATTTTGAAGGCACTGCACCCAGAAATGACAGGGACTCTCAGTATCATGGCTTATTTTGGAATATCCAAAATCAGTATATAAGGTAAACAGACACTATCACAGGAGCACAAGTTTGTATAGATATGTCCACAGNATATATTTATATATTTTTTAAAAGAATCCCTTCAAAAACTACCCTCCCACCTAGCAAAACAAAGTTTAAACAATCAAAGATGGCAGCTGCATCCTGGAACAAAGTGTCCCAGGGGTCTCATAGAGCCAAAATGATTGCTGAGCACCAGCACACTCTTTCCAAGCTTTTGTGATGCCCTACGGATGCAAAGGTGACTGACAGACTTTTATGGCTCTTTAAATTCACCTGTCAAAAGACAGGGAGAGAGAAAGAAACACATGATCATGATGATGGGAGCTTGAGGGGTATGGGAAACAGCAACGCATTCAATTGGAAGCTTAGAGTGTGAAATGCTATGATGAAGAAGAGGGAAGCACTGCCCGGAAACGAAGTAAAGAAGATAGGAAAGAGAATAAACATGCAGGAGAATTAGCTGGCGAGATGGATCTCAGAGACGAGCTCAGAAGCATCACACTTGGGACCCTTGCTACCCCTTCATCCCCCAAGTCTCTTCCTCTCACCCTCCCAGCTGTGAAGGGAGATCCAACTAGTTTGATTTAGACCAAATCTTCGCACTGCCCCGGAGCCTGTGGAGAGAGGAAAAAAAAAACCCTCAGATTGGACACTAAAGTTCATCCCTGACTTCCTTTTCTAAACATACACAAAACAGAGCAGTTGGCATTCTTTGCAAGAGAACACAAGGAAGGCTTATGAATTCTGCTTCAGATCAAGAGCTGCAGAGATCTCCCTCCAAGTTAGCAGGAGGCAGAGGTCAGCTGGGACCACCCCACATCCAGGGAGCAGATCCCTGCAGTCAGTGACCTCACTGCTTTGAAACAGAACTCCCCTGAATACACAAAGGCAGTGACTATGTTTGTTTGCCATCGCTCCTCACCCTTTGGCTTTGGAAGTTTTCTTGCTGGCCTGGCGCTGGTTGGTGCCAGGGGCTGGCTCCCTGAGCTCTGTTAGGTGCTGTTCTGGGTCTTGAGATGTGGCTGCTGCAGCAGCTGCTGTCGTCACTTTAATTGTCTTCTTCAGATTTGCTACCTGCAACAGCAGTAAAAACAAGAACCAAGGAATTGCCCAAGGTGGTTTTTTTTTTTTTTTCCTTCCCAAAAGCCTTGGAGTTAAGAGCTGCAAACTCTTAGTCAAACAGGTCAAACAAAAGTGCTAACAGCTGCCCAGACCTCTGCACTTCAGAGGAGCATTTAGCTGATTTAGGATTCTTCTTCAGGCAAAACCCCCCTGGGGATTTCAGCTTAGGGTAATGCCTTACTTGAGCAAAGACTGTAACAATGACAGGGTATTGGTTCCAGTCATTCTTAAGTGAGGGGTACTGGCTGCTCCCTTCTCATTCCACTCACCTCGCTCTCTATCTGCTGCTTAAGTGCCAGCTGTTGCTCTTTATGTTGGTTGGCTCGGCTAACCTGTTCTTCGATGCCAGACAAGACAACCTCACAGCCCTGGCACCTGTAGAGAAGATGTAAAGCTGAACAGGACAGGTCATTTGTACTGTGCAGAAAGAAATGTGAGAGATGACAGATTTAACTCCAGAGACCAAAAAGCCTGGATGGCAATGGCTACACCAGGCAGAGAAGGCACAGGAGCAGCAGCCTGATGTAATAATGTAGTGACATTACTACCTGCGAGGGGGACAAATAACAAAGTCACACTATGTTAGGAGCTACAGAAATATACTCAGAAAGCCTCCTGCTGGCAGCCAGGACTCGTTGTGAAGGTTGCTGCTGTTTTCTCACCCCTCCAGCATGGAGGAATTTGGAAAGTTATTTTCTACTGCCATACGGGAAAGGGTATGGAGAAGGCCACCTCACTACACTACCTCCCAACAACACACAGAGGATCTGGTGAAGCCCCTGACCACTCCTGCAACCTTTTTAAGTGTTAGTATGGGGGGCTTCCTCCTCACCACTCCTGCAATGTGCGGGTGATGGTGCTTAGCTCCTCCCTCCGGATGTCCCTCCCAATGCTGTAATCCACCTCCAGGCGCTGGTTCCGCTGATCCAAGCTCCCTCGCAGCACATCTGCATACACAGCCTCAATCACGAGGTCTTCCAGTTGCCGGACATTCTTCAGCTGTAGCTGCTCCAGCAGCACTGAATAGGGGATGCACTATGGAAACATGACAGTAACTAGCATGAGGTAATCCCAGAAGAAGGAGAACTAAGGATAAAATAGGGGTATTACCTTGATCTTGGCAGCCAGCGTGACAACTGACAGGTGCCTCAGTTTGTTCTTCTGAGCCTCTGTCAAGGGAGGGAGGTTTGCTGCTTCAGCTACCATCAACAGGAAGAATAGGGTATCAGAATTTATGCCTCATTTTCCATTTCCCAGTCTTGCAACAGAAGCATGTGCACCATATCCATTTCTTAAAGCTTCTGCATACCAATCCCCGTAGCGATGCTTTGTCTTGGCAAGCCAACACTATTAATTCACAGCTCAAAAGACCTTCTTCTGAGCTGCCTTTCCTCCCCTCAGCCTCAAGTCATCCTCTCTAGCTGTTCCAGGCCTTATTTATGGAGGTCTCCACATCCCAGTGGATACCTCAGTCTTTCCCTCTGCTCCTCAAAAATATCTTTGCCAAGATGTTCTTGGAAGTTCCCCATGCAGCATGCAAATGCTAGCATTAATTACTGTCAGGTCTCCACCAGTCTCAGGCCCGAGGCGTGATCATGCTCCCCGTTGGGCTGTAGCGACACAGGCGCTGGTCACGCTGCAAGGGGCGTGATCCAGGCAAGGGTCCCGGGGCTCCAACACACTCTCCCCCACTGCTCCGTGACCACGCACAGCACTGAGTGCACAGCACCGCCGGGAGGGAAGGGGCCCCCACCGGGCAGGGGCAGGCCGGCAGCAGCCCCAGGACCGTGCTTCGCCCACGAGCCCGGCCTCACCCAGGTAGTCGGAGTAGGTCCCGTAGGCAAAGATGGTCAGGAGGCGGAAGACGGGCGAGAATTCGCTGTCGGCCAGCTGAGGGACAGAGGGTCGGGTCAGGCCCCGCCGCGCACCGGCCCAGGCTGCGGGCAGGGCAGGCTGCGGGGCCGGGCGGGCCTCACCTCCCGGACAGCGGGCATGTCCAGCAGCTCCCCGAAGACGTAGATGCCCGGGGCCTCCAGCACCTGGTGGATGAGGCTGGCGAGGGCGGCGCCGCGGGCGGCCTTGGCCAGCAGCAGGAATTGCTCTTGGCTCTGCCCCGTCACCTTCCCCTCGGCCGCCATGGCGCCGCCCGCTGGGCTCTGCTCGGCCCCG
>VXAL01003120.1:363766-393883 GCA_013399475.1 Chauna torquata | reverse complement strand
TATCTCCTTCTAGCCGTCTGTCTCCTTCCCCCCCCCCCCCCCCCCCGCCGTCTCCTCCTCTTTCACTCTGGGGCTGGGGGTGCCCGAGGGGCTTGGAAGGAGGAGGCACATGTGAGGCATTGCTGCCTCTTGCCCTCCAGCTCTGGGCTCCATCACAGACCTGTTGTGCTGGAGCACTGGAGCCTGCGCTGAGCAAGGCGACTTCAGCCAAATTGGCGCAGCTGGAGAAAGGAAACGGAGGGGTCAGTCCCTCCTCCTGCCTGGCCAAGGGTGCACCATGCAAGAGAGAGCAATTTGGATGGGGAGACTCAGCACCTGAAGCACTTGGATGCCTGGGAACAGTAGGAAACTGGGAGGCAGACGATTGGCAGACTCATGACATGTATTGCAGGCAGGCACTAGATGGCAGGGGACCGGCATCCTAGAGTGCTGGTTGGAATGGGGCCATGCTCACGGTTCCCAAATGCAGGGAGACTTGAGCTCAGAGGACTGCTGCTGGGGTTCACATGCCCGCTCCCTAGATACCAAGGCATCCAAATGCACAGGCACCATCAGCCTTCCAGCCCTGGACTATGCCCTAGCCCAGGATTTCCATGCCCAGCCCATAGGTACTTGCCCCGGTATCCTGTCACTGGAATTCCTGCCAGCAGTCACTGAGTGCTGCAGGACCTGCACTGACACTGGGCGAGCACCATTGGCTCCTTTGTGGTCCTGACCGGTCCTTCTGGGCGCTGCTACCAACCTTGACAGTCTCAGACACCAGGTAGAGCAGCCTGACGTGAGCTACCGCATTTAGACTGCCAGCTCCCAAATTCAGCATGCTCTGCAAGCTGTTGCCCCCAGCCCCGTGCACAGCGGGAACTTGTTCCCCGGATGGGCTTGGCGTCTCCCACCACAGGGTATCAGCATTTGACTTCATGCTCCCGCTGTCTAAACTCCTCTGAGTGCAGCAGAATTACCTGCCTGGGGCAGCTGCTCCAGGATTCTTCCCTTTCCCTGTCCCCACCCAGCCAAATACAGCAGGACGTATAATCCCTTTTCATCAGCACTGGGGTTCATGCTTCCTGCTACCAAACCAGCAATGACTGCATCTCTGCATCTTGGACCGTGAACTCCAGGATGGTCATGGCCACCGATAAAAATACAGATGTGGGGTGCTTGGGGCACCAGGCAGTGTCAGGGGGTCTCACTGCCAGTGTCCAAACTCGCTCCGCTTGATGGTTGGAGATAGCTGCTAGGCTCCACAGTCCCAGATCGCTGTCTCGTATCGGTAGCTATCACCGTAGCCCTTAATGCTGGCTGGGAGTTAAAAATGACAGCCAACGTAGTATTCTCTCTCTGTGAGGAGGGCTGGGTCTCCCTCAGGTTTGTTTTGATTTTTTATTACTGTTTCGAGTGGGGTCGTTGCTGTGGGGGAGCTGGGCAAAGAAAGGATTTGCATGAAGCTCTCTGTGCTGCGGGGTTGCTAATGGCGAACGTTATTTCAGCCGGCAGTAAGTTTCATAATCTTGGCCCATCTCCTGTGAATGTTCTGTTCCTCAGGGTCATAAGCCTCTTTCCCCTTCTTCCATCCCTTCCCCCTCTCCCCAAACTGGTTGGCAATTTCATTGTTCCAGTGGAATACATCCGTCATGTGAGGTCATCACTGCATTAGGAGAGGTGATTGATTGCTTAGGTCACTGGGGCCTGTCCCATGCTGGGCTTTGAATACTGGGTTGGAGACCTTGGACTGGACTCCTTGCTTGCAGGAGAGCTGGTGTGGGGTGCAGAGAGGCACGGTGATGCATTCCCGGCAGATTGAGTGGCTGAGCAAACAGACTGCTGCATTCTGAACTAGCTGGAGCGCTCTGAGAGCAGACGGCTCCATTCCTAGAGGCACAGTATCACAGCAGTCAACCTGAGATGCTACAAAAATACAGATAGATCATCGTCTGCCAGCCGAGTCAGGCGGAATCGGGTGCAACTCTCTTCCCATCCCCAGATGGAAGGAGGCTACCTGCTTCTCACTAACACGTCCTGTGTGTGCTCAGCTTCATCCAATTGCTCTCCAGTCAGAGCTGATCTCTGCTAACCATCAAGAAAGCTGCGAGATTCTCAGATTTTAAGGCCAGGGGGACCATTTTGATCATCTAGTCTGACCTACAGCACAGCACAGGCCAGAGAATTTCACCAATTTCATTTCCTGCGTCAAACCCATAACCTCTGATTGAACTATAGCACCTCTTTGAGAAATACAGCCGTGTGAAAGCTCAAGGCAGTAGGGAGTACACCACCTCCCTAGGTAAATTGTTCTAGTGTGTGACTCTCTTTATTAATAGTATTGTTTCTCATTTGAATTTGTCAAACTTCAGCATTTTGTAACAGAAGGTTACAGATTGCATTTGAAGTGAGGGAGCTACGGCGTGGGTATTGCCTGCACATGGCTGGCACCTCAGCTCTTTTATTCTAGTCATAGCTTTCATATTTGAGTAAGATTTCTCTTTAGGACCACTGCATACTAGAGTCCTGGACATGTAGGAGTTATTGACAGTGAATCCCAGGGCTTCACCAGGGCATGGTAGCATCTGGACTCCAGAGCTCAGGGTGTCATATCTACGGTTTAGCCTGTGCTCCCTGCTCAGAGCAGGCATACAGCAGGCTTTGCTCCTAGGCATTAGTTAGGATGTAGATTTCCAGCCCCCTTGGTGAACTGGCATGCATGCTTTGGGGCATGGCTGCTGAGGTCTGCTCTCTCATGTCCCAGCAGCAGTGGGTCTGGGCTGCAGGAGACTTACAAAGAGGGAGGAAGCATGGCTGGGTCACTGACTTTGGGGAACAGAAGCAGGATTTGTGCTTCCATCCTGCAAATTCATTGAGGGCAGCTCCTAATAGATTAGCCCCAGATCTGCAGTCTGGCCCTGTAGTAGGGTCTGTATGCAATAGCAATGAGCAATGTAATTCCTACTCCCTGCTTCCAAGCACCAAGATTCACAAACTGAGCTCAGTGAAGTGCCCTGGGGAAATAGCTTTGTCATTCACTCTGTCATCTGTGCATAACAGGACACTGGAATACTGTGGTGAAGGCCCTGTACCTAGAGTGAAAGCACACAAGTCCATCTTTGGACCCTGAGACCAGCCCTGTCCATTTTTTATCACAATTAGACCTGTGAGACAGATCTGAAAGCAAGAGCCATGCCAGGTAGTACTGGGGCAGAAATCCAGTCTCTCTGCTCTGGCACACAAAGGCCTCCTGAATGGTGTAAAGTGCAACAATACCGGCTCTTACACCTCCAGGCAGTAAGGGCATTTGAGCCCGCTCCTCCTCTCTGAAGATCTACTGTTTTATTCAGCACCCACAATGGGATGCGAGCTGACTCAAGGGCATTTGCTGTACTTGCCTTCAAGCACAGCAGGGTCTGCACCCAGGACACAATTCCCACTGCCAGTAGCTATCTGCAGAGTGCCCCAGACACATTTTATCTGCTGCTGTTTCCCGTAAGCCACATGGATGTCCATGATCTATCTGCTCTGAGCATCAGCACTCCACACGCAGTGGAGTCTAGCCCTTGCTCACTAGTATTTCTGCTCAAGTTCCTGCTCCTTTGCTCTCATGTTATTCATGCTGCAGGAGACACCTCTGAGCTCCTCCACAAAACACGCCTGCTGTGCTAGTGCCAGGACACACTCTCAGTCTCCATCCCCAATATCATTAACAAACCAGAATGTGTTGACTGGCACCGACTCATCAGTCCTGCATTCATCTGGAGCCGCCGTTGGGGTAGAGGCACCAGGAGTCACCTGCTCTTCACCATCTGTGGCAGGATCTGTGCACAAGAGTGCTTTAGGTCTGAGGCTTGCACCCATTTTCCAGCCTGTCACTGTCATACTGCATCACAGCAGTATGTGTACAGGAGGAAGCTAGTGCTGGGCTCACTCCTTCCCCACAGGTCCAGTTACAGCCATAACCTGCTCCCTAAGGCTGAAATTCAGGCTTCCAGGTGTGAAAGTAAGCACAGTTTGGGTCTGTAGGGATCCTTATTCCCAGGTTTTAGACCCTGGGAATGCTTGGTTCAGGGTGCTGTTGCTGGAGTTCACAAATACAGCTGAGCAGCACAGCGAGGTCTCCACTGCAAGACAAGAGTGGGGCGATTCATGCCAATGAGCAAGGAGAGTGCAGTGAGTCAGGCAACCCAGATCACAACCACTGTGGGCCAGCACTGTGCCCCTGCACCCCTGCACATCTCTCCCAGCTGAGCTCTCTGTACAAGGAGGAATACTAACACTTAAATGTGGGGTCTTAATGTACCACACTACTCCGTGGGACTTGCACAGAGGTTTACCTGCACCTGGAGATGATTTCCACTTCTGTGGTGGCACTGCCCAGATTCACATCTCCTCCTGCCTGGTGCAAAAAACCACACATGCACCCTCCAAAGACCAGGGCTGTAATTGATAATGCTGTGCAGAACATGGCTCTTCACCACAGGGAGCTACTGTCTAGTCCCAGCCATGGCCCCAGGCACTCCAGGCCACCCTGAAGTCACCCAGGTGGTTTGCATGCACCCTAGCCTGGGGACTCACAACGAGAGAGATCCCCGACACTTGGAATTCCCTCCCTTTCTGAAGTCCAAAAGAAATTCTGTCACAGATTTGCCTTGCCAGACATGGTCTTCCACAGCATCGTGATCATAATCCAGATGGCCAAGATCTTGCCAGCGCAAGGGAGCCTCTGGCTTTGGAAGAAACTTGCTCCATTCTGCTGCCTCTCTGCAGAGCTGCATTTTAATACCGAGTCCCTTCTAAGGCTTAGAGGTTCAGGAGCAAAGTACAAAGAAATGCTGAGAATAGCTGCTCTTTTCTCCTCATCTTCATCTCAGGATCTCTCCAGAGACTGATCTTGCCCCGGAGGGAAGGGCAGGGCACATTAGCCGACAATTCCTTTTTTTCTGTGAACTTTGTTTAAATATTTAACAGAAGGAAACTAAAAATATCCCCAGTTAATGCAGCAGAAGCCAGACAGCTGCTTACTCTTGGGTGTCCTTCCTCTCAGACCCTCTCCTCAGGTGCACATCATGGGATGTGAGCCCTGCAGCCCACAGCAAGCAGTGGGCTGCAAGAGGAAGGCGTCCTGCTCAGGAGGGGCTGCAGTGTCACTGGATGCCATGGACCAAGCAGGCGGGGCAGCCGTGACTCCTCGGGAGCTGCAAGGCACAGCATGGTGGGCTCAGGGCTGTAGGTGCAGGGTGTTTGATCTCCATGTTGACTGTCTGCTGAGCTCCCTTGGCCAAGCACCCCCTTTTCTCCATCCCACAGCTGCAGGAGGGCACGAATGTGGGTTGTCAGCGCTTGCGCTTCCCCCTTCACTATGAAGGAACAAACTGAATGTCTTGAATGATTTTTCCTGTGTGCGCATGAGGTCTTTGTTGCGGAGTGAATCCTGGGTCAGGCACATAACAGCTCATCAGGGAAGGGCTGGCGCTGTGCCACGCACTGCCAAGGGAAGGGGCAGGCAGCATGAAGGGCAGCTGGACTGCTGCCGGACTGATGCCAGAGGGTGGCCTGCAGCCGGTGCTGAAAGCCAGCCGGGGTGCCGGCCCTTGCTCTGTGCTGCTGCTGCTGCCTAGTGCTGCTGGGCGATCAGTGGTGGGAGAGATAGGGGCAGAAGGATGGGAGGGTTCAGTGTGGAGGATACTAGGGCAAGGAGTGTGGAAAAGTAATTCCATATTAGCTAAGAGGAAAGTAAATACTAAATATTTGATAGGCGTATTTTTACTCTTAAGTTCTTTAGTAGGGCTGGACTTTTCTCGCTGATTCACTCTCTCTTGGTTTACCAAGACTACCAAGATTTACCATTCTTCTTGGTTTATCATTCACGTGCTTCCCCTCTCACTCCCTCACCCCGGCACACAATGAAGAGACTCCTTTTTAATAAATGGATTACACGCTCCACGCTATAAATAAACACAGGAATTAAGATTCCAACTTGTTCTAGCGATAAGCAAACAAAGATGCCGAATCCCCCCCTCGGACCTCAGACAGGAGAATCCCCTGGGAGGCTGTGCACACATCTCTGCATGTGTGCTCCAGAGGTGGCTTGTTGCTCCCCGGCGCGTATGCTAGCGTGCGTTCTTCTGTGGGCCAGGGGAGCAGCCCCACACAGCGGAGCGGGTGCATGTGCCTGCTCTGCCTTGCTCTGCCCACTGGGGCTGGGGGTTTGCAGTGGTACGCACCAGCGCCAGGGAGGGAGCAATGACTGCAAGGTGAGGACGCAGCTGAACCTCTCTCTCTTGCCTCCCAGTGAGGAGCATGAGGCAGGACCTCGCTGAGTGACGAGGCGCTGTTGCATCTGCGATGGAGCCCGGTGCCTGGTAGGTTCACAGCTCCCTGCACTCGCCAGTGACGTGGGAAGGAGGCAGGCACGTGGGTGGCGGGCTGCTGCCAGCTGCTCCGGGATGGGCCTTCCTATCAGGAGGGACGTCCAGATAATGCACTCTTCCTCCTCCTCCTCCCGCAGCAGGATGCCTCTCCTGGTCTCCTCCATCCATTCGCTGCAGCTATGGCACTTCCTCCTCCTGGTCTCTGCTGTTCCTCCACCTGCCGTCTGGTCGCTCCGCCCTCGCGGCCCCATGGCCACCCGGCCTCTCTGTGCCCGTCGGAGCCCCTCGGCCCCCCGGCCCATTTGCATCTGGGACAGGACCTCGCTGCCGGAGCGGGATTCGCGCCTCACTGTGTCGCGCCAGCGGGCCCTGTCCCCCCGGGGGGGGGACCTGCGCCATGTCGTGCGGCTGAGACGACAGGTGGTGGGGGCCCGACCCGCCACCCCCTCCGGTTTTGAGGACGGCATGCCCTCCTCACAGTACCCCTGGGCTATCGTGTGGGGCCCCACGGTGTCAGATGAGGATGGAGGGGACGCCAACTCAGCCAACCCAGGCTTTCCGCCGCTGGGCTACACCTTTGTTTCACCGCGTGGGATGGCGACGGCGCAACCCAACTCCCACTCGCTGCTGCACAATGCAGGGCTCAACCTCCGTGAGACCCCAGCCACCCTACGGCCCTTCCTGTTCGGGCCCCGGGGAGAAGGTAGGTCTGCATTTTGCTTCTTCCAGCCCCGTCCTTGCAGGAGCGGCTCCTTCTGCAAAACCCATCCATGACCCAGTCGGAAGCTTGCATGAGCTGCTGCCCTCTGCGGGTGAACAGGGGTGGCAGTCGCACTGCCCCTCTCCCCTCTGTCTCACAGGTGTGGACCCACAGCTCTACGTCACGATCACCATCTCTATCATCATTGTCCTGGTTGCCACCGGGATCATATTCAAGTTCTGGTAAGTGGGGCCTGGGGCCAATGGAGGTCATTTTGTATCAGTGCTCTGAAGCCATGTTGGTGGGCACAAGGTCTGTGGGCTTGGGTGTCAGAGAAGGTGTTCAACCCATGGGTGCAAGGGGCACTCATCACCTCGCTGCTCTTCTCTCCAAAGCTGGGACCGCAATCAGAAGCGCCGGCGCCACTCTGGGCAGCAGAGTGGTGGGAGGCAGCAGGAGAGCCAGCAGCCCCTCACGGACCTGTCCCCCACCACCGTCAGCATCCTGGGGCCCTACGGTGACTCCCTGGCCCCCACGCCCGAGGCAGAGGAACCCAGGCAGGGGCAGGAGGGTGTGGAGAAACTGGGGGGCCATGGGAAAAGCACCGCCTTCCAGCTCAACCGGTGAGTCTGCTGGGGAGCCAGGGAGCGGTGGGTTGGCAGGGGGCAGAGGGACAGCAGGCCAAGGGCGGGCAAGGCAGCTTGACCCTCCGAGGAGGGCCCACGCAAGGAAAGCAGCACTGGCTGGTTAGGTGGGGTTCTGGGGCAGCGAGAGCTTCTCTAATTCTTTTCTGATTCCCTTTTCCCCCCCCAGAATCCCACTGGTGAACCTGTGACGCACATGGGAGAAGCAGAGCTGGCTCCCTCACCCTCCTGTCACAACCGGGGAGCCCACACTTCTGCCGCCTCTGCTACCCCAGGAAAAAACAATCTCCTTGTGCCACGGCCCGCTGCCACCATTAACTAACTCCACCGGGACGTGCCTGGGCAAATCGATGAACTGGGCCTCACTACTGTCCTGCCGGGGGAAGGTTAGGGACCCCCCCATGCAGGACAGGAGGACAAGCGAGTAGGATGGTGGGAGGGAAGGCAGCTGTTGGTGTTGCAAAATCGTAGCCTGCCCTGCCCCGCTCCTTGCACACACGCACACACTCTTTGACCTCTGTGACTTTCCACCAGTGCATGCCTGACATTGGGGGTAGGCAAGGTGGAAAGGTGTTCTCCTGTCCTCATGGGCCCAAGCCCCTCTGTGTGTCCCTTCCCACTTTGTGTGCTTTGACGTGAACGTCTGGAGTTCAGTGGCTGCAGCGTTGCCTGCCAGGGTTTGGTCACCCCTGAGCTGGGGCTCGGGTGATGACAGGTTCTTCTATTCCCAAGGTCTTGGCCTTACCGAGTGTCCAAGGACTGGGTGAATCTTGGGAAGAAGAGGCTCACACAACACCTGACCCCCCTCAGCAACCCATTTCCTTGAAGGAAACATTATCCTGCCTTTAATATTCACGTCTTTCCATTTTCTTTCTGCCTAACACTCCTCTGTTTTCTGTATTCAGCTTGTATCTTTCTTTATCTCTCAGTCCCCAATGTTTCTGTTTTTTCTCTCAGTTCCTTCTCCCCTCCTTTCTTGCCAGTTAAGGTCGGAAAAAGTTCTTTCAGCTTTTCAATTGTTTTGATCTCTTGGAAGCCTCCTTGCTGTCCCGCTTCACCCCCTCGGTCTGCTTCATCAAGGTTTTATCTCTACTCTATGGTGATGTTCTTTAGAAAATCAGAGGTGAAGCCTTCTGCCAGTCATGCCATTTAGCAAGTGTCCTGTCCGTTGAAATACTGCTGAAGCAGCTAAAGCATGACAGGCAGACGTAGCTGGGCATGAGGAGCATGAGTTTTGCTGGGCTGGGGTAGGGAATTGCTTTTGGACACTCATGCTACAGGCAACAAGCAGCAGAGATGACTCTATTTGCCTAGGATGGCAAAGAGAAGTTTAGAGGTAACTTCGGGTGCATTTGGAGGGTTGCCATGTACTGCTGGTAGGTCTCTCCTGGAATGCTTTGTGAGACCCCTGAGGCGACACTCACCAAGAGCATGAGAGAGGGGGTATCTATGCTGCAGCCAGACATGGGATGCCAACTTCCATGACTGTACATTGTTAATGACAATAGTTCCCTCCCTTGGCTTTTGTGGACACCTTCAAAGAAGTTCACAGACCCACACTGACAGCCACTGAACTGAAATGATGCAGATTTAGGTAAGGTTGCCGCTATAGTGTACAAACACCTTCAGTTGCCGGGCTGATGTGTCCAGAGACAGGAAGCTCTCCCATAGTTTGAAGGCTCCAATGCACCATATAAGGTCTCTGGCAAAAAGTTATCTGTCATCTCAGAGAACAGGAAATGGCATTTCACCCTTTATCTCTGTAGAAAAAGCATATTCTTTATAGGACAAAGCACAGGGAGTTTCCTACGAGGCCTGGTTCTGCCCATTTACCCAGCTGAACTACTGGTAATCTCAGGTCCCACCTGACTCACCTCGAAGGACATTTAAATGAGAGTGTAAATTACAATAAGCTTCACAGAAAACAACAGAGATTTGGAGAAAATGACAGGTCAAATAAAATTATCAGCTTATTAGAAGCACAGAATGGCTGAAAGATGTAGGTGGAAAAGGACTCTGGAGGTCTCTAGTCTAAGCACAGGTTGAGTCTCCGCTCATAGCAGGGGATATTGTTGCTTTACTGTAAATCTATCTATTACTGAGCCTTTCCTTACTGAGGCCTCTCTCAAGGCTTTGGTGGACATTCAAGCTGTGGATAGACAAGCAATGGGGCAGATGGCTGTTCCTGCCTGCTGACACGCTCACCACCGCCGTTGTCAGTGGACGGCAGGTCGGGGGCTTTTCCCTCTCGCACTGGCACAACCAGAGCTGGAGAAGGACATCTGCACACAGTCTGCAAAAGGCTGCATTGGTTATTGCTGGCAGTTTGCAATATAATGCCTTGAACTGGTTTAAGTAATCTTCCAGACTGGATTAACTAGATTGCTTTCTGATCAATAGTGCTTGTTGAAACAAGGCCAGAGTTTAGACTCTACCACCTCAAGGGCTGTCCCTGGACTTTCCCTTTCTACATGCTACGTGGAGAGAAGGTCTATAAGAAAGTGGCAGGGCTCTGCAGGGGGGTGTAGCGAAAACATTTTCCAACACTTTCTGCAGGGAAGCCCTGTGCTCTGCTGGCCAGGCTTTTGTAAACTCTGCAAACACATCATATTTCAGTGTTTCTTTTGTATTTCTTTTTTTTTTTTCTTTTTCCCTTTAATGTGTCTCTGTTCTTGTTAAAAGTACCTCCAAGGAATGAAACCTTTCATGGGTGTTGTGGTAAGAGGGAAGCTGGGAAATGCAGTAGAGAAAACTCTTACAATGACAGAAACTTGGATATGCTGAACATCTTTTCCGACACCAATTTTTCTAGCCAAACATATTTTTATGACAGTCATTCACTCCCTCATATGAAACAAGTTAGAAATGGGAAGCAGCTTCATTGTCCTGCCCAAATTTCATTGCTACGTTCTGTCCCTGGATCAAAACATTCAAAACACGTTTGGCCACATAAGCTTCTTCCAGACAATAAATAATCTCTGTTTTCTCTGTGGCGGGAGCCGTATAAACCATCTTCCCCTATGCAGACTGGAGCCTGCAGTCTCTTGCCTGGTCCAAGATAATATTCTGTGGGGCGTGTACATGGACTGGTTGACAGCACCAAGTACAAAGCCAGGGCAGAGACCAGCACCACCTCAGTCACAATCTGTCAGGTTTCCCTGTCTTCCAAGTGACTGGAGGAAAAAGATCTGGGTTATTTTTTTCCAGTGAAAATTTTACAGAGAGAAAGGTGTGTGGGGAAAATGACTGAAAATGTTTGTAGACTGGGGCTGAGCCTGTCCAATAGTTCTGGCCAATTAGAAGAAAACCTCTTGGTGGGCTGAGCAGCTGTGTCGGTGTGAACACCTCAAGGTTTGTGGTTTTGTTAACAAAAGCCGGTCTCCCGGTGGGCGTGGTGGGAAGGAGGGAAGGCCCAGGGGACAATCCTTCCCCTCCGCCCAGTATTGTGTTGGAGCAGGAACCTGAGTCTCTCTGTTTACCCAACAGAGTGACACGACTACAAGGCCAAATCCTACTTGGGCTTTCCCATCTGGTTGGTCGTGACTGCTAGGCAAGGGAGCAGAGCTCGGATGTGTGCTTTCACACCTCTCCTCCAGTCCAGTTTACAGTGACACACCCAGCCAAGCGTCCCAGGGCTTCAGAGAGGGCTATCTACCTCTTCCTCTGTGGCACCTAAGTGCCCTCGTAAATCTGGCCCTTTCACTCCCCACTCCCTTTCCGGGTAAGGAAAAATGCTTGGAAAGGAGCTGTTTATTAACTTTCCACACATTCTCAAATGAAAACATGATCACCTTCATATTGGTCTGAATTAAACAATGGTTTTTGTTTTTCGCTCTGAAAAACGATGCTTATGGCATAGCCTTAGAGATGAGTCCTGCAGCACAAAAGCCCTGGGCCAAACTCCAGCTCCCCAGCTGTACCCCAGCTGATGTCTCACTATAGTCCTGGCCCTACCTTGGAAAGACAATAGAGGGAAGCCCCCTTCTTTCACCAACTGCCAGCTCTCTACTCCTTCTTTCCTGTTGTTTTCCCTCTCGCACTGTTTTCCTGCTCCCCACTCCCGTCCTGTACCATAGTCTCCCTCCAAGTTATCTCTCTCCCCCCTGCTGTTTCGCTCTCCCCACTCGTCTCTTGTTCTCTCTCTGCCATTTGGTCTCGTTCTGCTGCAGCTCCCATCCTTCCCTCCATCCTCCCTCTGCTTCCCGCTCGGTCTCGCTCCCCCCTCCCCTGCCCTCGTGCTCTGTGATATATATTTTTGTAGGATTTCTCTTCTCCTTGTGGTGAAATATTCAATTCTTGTGGGATGTTAGTTTCAACATTTTTAAATAAACCTTTGCAAAATACTGAAAGCAGAGCTCTTGCTGCTGTGGAAGAGGCTGTAATGGAGATGTCAGGGGTGGGAAGAGAGGGACTTTGCCCTGGGCAGACCCTGGTGGGATGGGGGCTCAGATATCTGTGATCCTATGGCCTTCTCCAAGGGGGTGGACAGGCCAATTTGGCCCTGTGTCAATCTCACCTTTGTTTCCTTAGTGGCCAAAGAGGCCTTTCAGCCCTCCTCACAGATTTCCACAGGAGCTGTCCCCTGCTTGAGGAGGCCACAGGGGCCTGACACACCTACTTCTCAGCCCCGAGTAGCTGTTTTTGCACTGGAGCTGCTGCCTCCCAGCCATGCTTTGGGGCTGCTTGTCACACCCTGGTTTGTGCTGGGAGCCAGGGTGGCTGTGAGAGGTGAGAGAAGCTAAGAGAGATGGAGAGATGCAGGAGCAGAAACCTCCCTCACTCTGTTCCCCGCGGCTGCCTCCGCAATTTCTATTTACAGCCCTGCTGCCTCCCCTCCTGGCCACAGTGCCGCTGCTGTTGCTGGTTTCCAGGGTTGCTCTGTAATTAAGCATCCTCGTCTCCTGCAACTCCCCCACTTTGCAAGCTCTGGCAGTGATCAATGCTGGGGCGGGCAAGGAGGGGGTGCTGGAGACCACAGCAGCAGTGGTGGAACCTCCGAAGGGCTGCTCCCTGGCAGTGGTAGGAGGACTGTGGGGCACCGGGGATGGCTGTCCCAGTGCCTGTGCTTGTGGGAGGCTGGGTAGCACCTCTTCTGTCCCCGGGCTGAGAGTGGGAGGAGGGAGTCCTTCAGCTCTGCTGCTTTAGGTGGCCAGTCACTGGCACCCAGGCTAATCCTCCCTGTCAACTGCATATGGAGGCTATGGGGCTGGGCAGGCTGTGGAGATGTGGCTGAAGAGGTGATAGATTCTCACTGTGCTGACATTACAGACTCACATGCTAGTTAGTGCAGTGAAATTTCTTCCAGCCAGAGCTTCAGTCCTTCCTGCTGGCTTCTCTGTCAGCAGATGCTTTTTCTCCAGTGCCCTCTCAGCAGAGGCTGAGGCTGCAGGTGCTCAGTGAAACCTTCCCTTTCTTCATCAGAAGAAGCTCCATGAGATGACCCTCTTTCCTCTGGTTTCCTGAAGCACTGACTCCCTAGTCTAGTCCCTTCTCATCACCACTTCCCACTATGTGGGTCTTGTCCCCTTGCTCACTTTGACTTCCTCGCCTTCCAGCCTGCTCCCAGCCCTGCCTCCTCCCCCAGCACCTCTTCTCCTTCTTTCTCACTGATGGGGAGCTAGAACGAGGAGCTGCATGCCGAACAAGGGGCAGTGGAGATGGGATGAATGGATGCGATCAATTAAATAAAGAAGAACGCCTGAAAACTGCATGACCACATCAAGACACATGAAAAGCACCCCCAGCAAGGGGTCAAAATCCAAGCAAGAGGTATTGCTGAGCACTGTGATTTCCTGGGAAAGAGAGTATCTCGGAAACACACTATGCAAACAGCTCCCAAAGCTGGGATTCCCTCCAGCTGAATGCTTTCTATAACCTGCAATAAATTGTCCCATTATATTAAAAAACAAAAACAAACAAACAAACAAAAACGTGGGGAACTGTCTGGTGGCAGTGTCTGTCAATGTAGGGATTTGATGGTGAGCTAGATCACTCACTTGCCTCCCCTGCTCAAGTAACTTCTCCAGAGCTGGAGCTGGGAGTTAGGCCTCTGTGTACTCTGTGCTGCTCTTCCCCATGGGGCTGTCATGCTGCTTATCACTACTTTGCAAGCCTTCACAGAATGCCCTGTGAGACAACTGGCCCAACACTGTGGGCATGAGGGTGGTGGCAGGAAAGAAAGTGTGGGGCCCTTGGGCGTCACTGTTCTCCTCAGGCCAACTGTATGGACTGCGCATGGCAGCAGAGGGGACGGGCAACTTAAGTTAGAGGTATCTCTGCACATTGCTAAAGGGATGTGGTTGTACAGATGGCAATTTAATTAGGAGCAATGCACAACTTTAAATTGCCTTGAAGAATTGCCCTGAAACAAGCAACCACTCATTCCAGTGTCATGTAAAGGAGCTGAGTAGTTCCCTTGGTTCACTCCTACTTTGAACCTCAGAGGCAGAATTGAATTTTTATTGAGGGCTGCTGTGTCTCCGAGTGCACACATTCCACCTGGTGAATAATAGACCATTCAGGGATGCATTCCACATTGATCCAAAGCCCAGCTTTCTCAGGGAATGACCAGAATACAAGCAAAACCATCTCCAACTTAAGATCAATCCCCAGAAGGGATTTGGCAGGGAAACAAATGCACGTCTCTGCTCCAGGGACCTGTCCTGCATCTCTGTGGCTCCTAGTTAGAGCTCCAATGGCAGGAGAGCAGTCGCTCTAGGGCAGCCAGTCTAGCTTGAAGTCCAGACTTTGTCAACAGCTGGACATACCGCGAGGGTTCAACAAACAAACAAGCAAACAAGCCTGGGGTAACTCATTTTCTGAATGTCAGAGGAACATAGCTTGATGTCTACAGCATGCACTGGTCAGATCTGTGTTACAGCCTGGCTGAAGAGCTGGTTGGTTTCCCAGTTAGTTTGCCCAAGAAAAGTGCCTGGAGAGGCATCATGATTCTCTCAGGTAGCATCTAAGCCTAGGTAAAGTGATCAAGATAGTAGGATCTTTCTGAGCCCTTCCTAAACCAAGGGACAGTCTGTGGTGGGTGTCCTCTGCTAGTGTCAGGGAAATCGATCTAGCCAGGTTAATGCACTGTGAACACACACACACACACACACACACACACACACACACACACACACGCACGCACACGCACACGCACTCACAGCTTTGGTTGAATGTGTTTATTAAGCAAAACATACGTGCAACAGTTAAGCACACCTACAGTGGAGGCTAGCACCAGTACCACTAGATTGACTTAGACCTATTTGGTGACACCATGATGAGTTATTTAAGCCTGAAATGGTTTTCTTCTGATGCCTTTTTCTGCTTTACAGATTTCTTTCATGTGTGACATACCACATGTGTGTCAATATCACACAGATGAGGTCCGAGGCTCTGCTTAGCTTTACCCTGTGTTTGCAGATAAACACCAGGAACTGTCAGAGGTGGTAGAGAGGTGTTATACCCTCCTTTATAATGCAATTTCTATTACACCAAGCACTGGAACCTCCGTGGTAAAACTGAGGACAAAAAGACTGACCTACAGCTAAATGTTGGTTTCTTGTAGCTACTCATGTTGGCCAGCTTACTTGTGGCTATCTAAAAAACATGGTGCAGTAATTCTTAGTGCAGCAGATGAGGAAGAGACAGATTTTCCCATGGTACCTTCTAGTTAGAAGGGGGCTGGGATGAAGTGGAGACTGAGGATAACATTGCCTCTTGCAGGACTTTGATGACAGTACTTTGCTGAAGCCCAGGCAGTACCATGGAGTGAAACGCATGGCCTAGCCAAAACACAAGGAGCTGTTGAGGAAAAGCCTAAAACAAGAAAGTTATGAGGTTGAAGGAATATGAGGGAAGACAGGAAAATGCAGGGTGAGGAGTGACTGGGCAGAACCAGAAATTGTGGTTAGGATTAAAAGATGGGGCAGGAGAGGGAAGTGGGATCAGAGGAAGGGATCAAGATGGAAATTTATAGCTAAGGGTGTTTTAAAAGAGCTAGTTAAACAAGGACAGATTGGTGAAGCAGGGGTCTGGGAGCTCGTGGGTACAAGGGTCCTTCTGATTCTGAAGCCTAACACGTAAACAAGGTGTTCAGGGCTGACCCAGCTCCCCTGACCCTTGCAGTTATCTCAGGAGCAGCAGCCTTAGCCTCCCCAGCCCACCTTGTTTGGAGGGAGGGGGAAACAGATGCTATTGTACATGATGATTGCTCAGCCCTCAGAGCTGAGACTCTGCTGCAGCGGGGACACAAGCCAAGACCCACACCATGTGTCAGAGATGCAGGACTGTCATGAAATGTAGGTCAAGAAGTGAAAGTCATTTTATGGGTTTAAAAGTCTCAGCCCTCCAGACATTACCTCCAAAGGATGACGCATTCCCATCTTGTTTCATTTTCTTGCCATCTTCCTTTCTTGATGTTAATTGTTTGGTCATCACTTTCCAGGAGCTAAGGTGGAGGCTGTCATCAGACTTACAGGGACAGGGACACCAAGAACTAAACCATTGGGATTGTGCTCTGAACACGCACAGCACGGAGACCACCAAAGATGAGGCTGTCAGCGTCTGCCCTTGTGCTCCCAGAGCTGGTTTTTTGGCCTCTGGCCTTTAGAGCTAAAGGGCAAGAACAGCAACACCTGGAGTGGCATACGCTGAGAGGAAAGTCCCTCAGACTCAGTGATGAATGCACTAGAAAGCCCAGATAGAATGACACATGAGAACAGCATTTTGTGAAGAAGAAGCCAAGGATGTAAATATGAAGGAGTGAGTAGTGGCATGATGCAGTGAGCACCATCCCCTGCACCAGAGGGACAACTGCCTGGTGGAGAAGTAGTGCAAGCTCATGTAATGATAATGGGAATCCAAGCATCTGGCAGGATGGTGGATGAAGGAAGAGGCTGGTGTTTCCCAGTTTCTGAGCTGACTTTGCGTCCTGGGTGGTTGCTGCCATTTGTTTTCTTCTTCTGTGATAACTGCATGTCGTTTCTCTGCATGGTTCATTGCACAAATGATTTCTTGTACCCGCCCAAGCTGTGCTTTGTTGTATTTTGTTTAAATATGCAAAACTGCATGCAACTCCATGTGACGTCTTATGCAAATTACTTTTTGTGTTACTGTGCATATTTGAAATTAATTTGAGTATGATAACAACTCTGACTATGAAGCCATTGTTTAGGCTGAGTGCTTGCCCAGCTTCCCTGATCCTTGCCATTACCTCAGGAGCAGCAGCATGAGCCTCCCCTGCCTACTCAGCCTTGATCCAGAGGTGACATCCACTGTGGTGTCATGGCTCAGATCAAGGTCATGCTCCAGACATCTGCTGAGATTGCCAGTCAGTGCAGTCAGAGGGTGAGGATTTAACAGGGAATCTGGGACTCCAAATTCATGTCCCAAAAGAGTCCACAGACATGCACTCACAGAGTGATTTTTAATCCCCACAGAGCCAGGCTAGACTCTGGCCAGTGATCTGCAGTCCGGCAGCTCAGTAGCTCAGTAAAATGTCGTAAGACATCTGGGCTCAGAAAAAAAACACTGGTGTTAAAATATCAGGAGTTAAACCTGCTTTCTGGAAGATCTTGATTCTTAATGACCACCCCTTTGTGGCAGTGAATCTGTAGATTCAAGCAAAATGCTGTAGATACAGATGCCTCGTGTTCTTAAAAAGATCAGATTCCATCAAAAACATCCACTAAACACACCAGCCATAACACAGGCAGCAATACAATATCTACGCAAATCTCTAAACACATACAAGACATTTCAGCAACATTCCTCATGCTAATTTTCCCTTTTTTCTTCCGCCTGGTTATGAGTCAGCAGCTAGGCTTGAAACCCCTAACCTTCATCATTGAGGAAGATGTAGACGTCACTCCGGCAATGCCTTAATCTTCTATTAAAAAACAGAAAACAGACAGTCAACCACAGACTTTGCTGTAACTCTCATTTTATCCCTGGCTCGCATAATCCACTGTGATCTGGCAGTGAAATATTTCATGCAAGGCTTTCTGCCTTGGGCAATTGAGTGCGGATGGGTGCCTGGAGATAGGGATGTCTGGGAGCTATGTGCCATGTCCAGGGCTGCTGGTGTCCAGGCCTGGCAGCGAAGTAGGAGGTGCTCCAAGGCAGATGCTGCTGGTTGCCTGCAGCACCCAGCGACATGTCCAGCCCTCAGCTGCCTGGGGAGAACTGCTCTCATCTTTCCCCCATCAGCTGCTCCTGGGGCATTCCCTTCTCTCATCCCTGTTTGTCACCCTGTGCCAAGTTGGTCTCATCCACTGTCCAGATTGTCCTGCTTGGAAAAGGCGTGAAGTACAGGTCCTGTCCCAGCCTGTGTGCAAAGCCTTGGTTAATAAAGATAAGCAAAGACAGTGGAGGAGATGGCCTCAAAGCCCATAAGTGCCCAGATCACAAAGGTGCTGCAGTGTGGAGGAGCCCTCTTCTGCTCATCAGAAATCCCATTGGATCTGCAAGACACGCGGCCATCACCCAAGGCAATTGTCCCTGGGCCTTCCTGTCACTTACCGTTCCCTCTGATTTCCATCCTAGCTCTCCACATGCTGGAGGTGGCTGTGCCGCCTCTGGGGTGCGCATTCTGCGCTCCCAGGGTAACTGCAGCCCTACAGCTCTCTCTGCAGCCTCCCCTCGGCACCATCCCCACCACCCCAAGCAGATGGCATCAATTCCAGGCAAGCATCAGGCATCCTGCTTGGCTTGCACTGCACGAAGACCAAAGACATTAAGAAAATGTCCTGCAATCGCATAAGAAGAGCAGACTGGCGGAGATCTCCTGGCCTGTGACAAGGAGTCCCATCGTTTACTCTTCCTCAGAAACTCCCACTCTCAAAACAAGTTCAGCATCCTGGACTCAGGACTGCTGTTCAAAGGCTGTGCCAGGTCCTTGCACTGTCAGGTGGGAAGCTCCTTCTAATTTCCAGCGTCAGTGTATTTATGGCCCAGACTGTAATAATTCATTCTCGTGCCAGCATTGTCCTTAAGCTTAAATTCAATGACAAAGCCCTTTGTTAACACAGAGTTAATGTTGCTTGGTGATAGCTCATTTCTTCCCAGAACATTGAGTTCATGAAAATGCAAACTTGTGGAAAAACAGGACATTTAGAGTTAAGATGCATGTCCAGGCAACCTTACTTCTGCTCCTCCTGAGCTAGCAGCTGCCAGGGGGACTGCTAGCCCTCCAGCTGCATTCACTGCGTCAAGTATAAAGCCTTCTGCCATGCTCGGAGGGAGCAAGACTGTGAGTGCCAGCAGAGGTGATCAGGGAGGGGAAGGCCAGTCCTCTAGGGGCACACAGGGGGCTAGCCTGACCCCCAGCTCCGGGATGGAAGGCAAAGAGCTCCTGGCCATGGGATATCCAGGCACTCTCAGTGCATCGCTTCCAAGGACAGAGGGATATCCTGGGGTAAAGATTTCACCAGGCACTCTCCACTCTGCTAAAACACTGAAGGGAAAAACTTTCTGGTAGAAGTCAGCTCATAAAAATGGAGCTTTGTGGCATCAGTCCCCTGGGAAGAGCAACACCAGCTTTCACTGAGTGCATGCCCTGACCCACTGTACTGCAGTCACTGAGGTGGGCAAGAGCCATTTCAAGCAGCCAAGGCAGCCAGCCCAGCAGACTCCATCCTACCACGGCTGGGGAGGACTCATGTGTTTCCTGGCAGCAGAAAGCTGTTTGCCCTTTGTGCAGTTGCAGTCATGCTGCTTTGCCACAGAGGCTGCTCTCTCTAAGGTGAAGGATGCTAGGAGGCTGCCACGAGCTTCAGCCACATCCTGGACTCTCCATACAGGAAATTCAAGCCAAGATTGCCATCAGGGTCACAGTGATGCACAATGCACAAGGGTCAGGACAAAAAATTATGGCAGTTTTAAAACTTGGTGGTTGCAGAAGCTTCAAGCACAGAAGCAAAGAATGGCCAGTGCCTCCCTCTCTGCTCCCCTCCCCACTTATCCATGCAGCATGCTGCCATTTCCAGCTCATCTTCCTCTCACTACATTAAGCCATAGTACTTTAGATGCTTTAGAAAATCCTATTGTTTAAAAAAGTTTCTTTTAGTCATTACTACTGGGTATATACATGTTAAATAGTGCCTTACAGGAGGTTCAGTATGACGTGCAGCCACAAATCACGTCCTGCCCTAAAAAGGGCTGCTTGGCATCCTTCCATCCCACCAACATTTGTGCTGGGCTCCTGATCTCCAGCAGTTTTGGGGTGTCAAGCAGTATTTCTTAAGTCTATTGCCTAGTTTCTGGAGTTTTTTACACATGGATTGCCTGCAGGACCTCCTCTCTTCCTAGAATGGTCCCCTTACAGACCCAGAAGGGCAGCTGGCCATGCCTGACATGGCAAATACGTGCAGATGAAGGGAGCCAGTCTGGAGAAAGCTGGAGCTGTCATCTGCCATGCCTGGAAGGCTCTACTCCAGAAGAAGGAGAGAGGGAATGAGCACAGAGCAATTTATTAGGTGGTTGCTACTCCCCAGGCAGAGCCAAAGGCACCTGTGACTGATGCCCACTCTGCCTGTGAGGCTGGAAAACAAAGCCCCACAGTGCTGAAGTAGTCCCTGGAAAACATGAGAATCCTTGCTAAAATGAGCCCCAGTGAGGATGCAAAAGATTTTCCAAGAACATCAAGGTGAAATGACAACTGCCCTGAGGATGTGGAGATGGTAATCCCAGCCTACCTGGGAGGAGGAGCTCAGCCAGCCTGCTGGGCAGGAGGCACTCGACCTGCAGAAGGCTGCCTGCCGCAGATCTGGACTCACTTGACCTGGCCCAGGGACTCGCTGCTTCTGATGGATTTTGCTGCTTCTGATGGATTGGGCAGGAAATGTGTGACCCTGAGTCCCGCACCCCTCCAGGCAGAAACCTGGCAACCTCGGGATTCCCTAAATCTGTTTGTAAAGTCAGAGGTGCTTCCACCTGGAGAAACAGCAACAGTAAATAATCTGGGAGCACAGCTTTTGGGTCTATCAGGAGGCCCCAGGAACGAGTTCAAAACCACTGTGTGCTCAGTTTCAATAGTAGGCAACTACCCAGAATCCAGACTGCACTGTGGAAGCTGAGAAACATAAAGACAGAGCATACAAAATAAGAAAAGGACAGTGCTCTGTTGAATAGACAGATCACGCTCATAGACACAGGCAGCTGAACCTGCTTGCCTCCAAAACAGAAGACCCACATCAAATCCACTCACTGGGAGGGATCCCTGAAGAGTGCCACCCCCACCTGTGCCAGTCTTGGGCATTAAGCAGGAGCAGCTGGGCTGAGCCAAAACTGCACCAGCAGTGTCACAGGGTAGGTGGCTCAGGTCCCAGCTCAGCCCTGTGTCCTGAGGCTGTGTGCTGTGTCACACAAGTACAGTCACTGCCCCTGGGGCATCACCTCAGGAGGTGGCTGCCCGCAGCTCTGCCTTCTTGCAAGGAGGGCAGGGTGTATTCACAGTCCCAGGTGGAGGGATGGAGCTGATATGGGCAAGAAGGACAGGCAAGATGGCTTGCTCTGCTTCTCATCTGGAGCTGTAACCTCCTGCCACGTGACTACACGCCTTGCCTGCTGGGGAAAAAGAAGTGTCCAGGTATGTGACTGAGAAAGAGTGGAAAGCTTGCAAGATGTGCTGTGACTAGGTAGCATTGCTGTTGCTGGGCTTAGCACTTTGGTAAATATGCCATGAGGAGGAGGATGAAATAATCCTGGGAGATAACCTGTCCACGGTACACTGAGAGGAAGCAAGGCAACTGACGAGTTTTCCCTGATGTTGTAAACGCATCTGAAAAAATTACTTCCCTGAACGTGATGTTTACCTGAAGCTTGGGAGCCCTGCCCAGAGGGATCTGCTATAGACATTAGGAAAGCTTTGGGATACAATAAAGGTACAAGAGCTGCTGAAACCTGAAAAACTGCTCAGTGTTGCAGCCCAAGTGTGTAACTCTGAAAACCTCTCAGTGTGATGGAGTCCGTAATGAATTCCAGAGGTGCTCCTGGTACAGACATGATGCATCCCTGATGCTGCAGACTGTAAAAACATTTGCAGCAGACTGTCCATCCAAGCTTTTAGTGCGTACTCAAGGGGCACCTGGCAGACCCTAGCAGCCCCAGAGTCCTGATAGCAGACTGTTCGCTCCTTCACTTGTTCGCTTCTGTATTTTATCCTGATTTCCTTTGCCCCCCTTCCGTTCAGATTGCCACAGCCCCAGACACCTCTTCCTTAATCCCCTTTCTCATCCCTTTCAGGCAGCAATTGTGCATATGAATTAGCTTCCCATCCAATGTATATTTCAAACCTGAAAAAATCCCTCCAACATCAATTTGTCAGGAAGATCACATCAAGCCCATCTAACTTCACTCTCTGACAGGGTAACTGGCCTGGTGGACTGGGGAGGTGCAGTAGATGTGATAGGACTTGACTTCGAGGCTTCTGATACAGAGAAACGCATGAAGTTCTCATAAACAAACTAGGGAAACAAATACAGCCAGAATTGCCAAAAGGTGAATGCAATTGCCCAAATGTGTATATAGCTGGTTTGAGAAGACTGTACCATTGGAGTGAAAAGTCATTTCCAATGGGGCCACAGAAATCAGCAGATTCATTTTCATCAGTGAAGGTTTAAGCTGTGTGGCAGGAAAAGCTTTTTAACTATGAAGCAATAAAACGCTGGACTAGATTGGCCAAGGGAATCTTGTCACTGGAGGCTGTTAAGAACAGGTTCAAAAAATATCTGTCAGGGATGAGCTGTGCTTACTTAATCTTGTCTCTGGGTCACTGAATTAGATGATTGCCCGAGGTCTTGTCCCAGTTTCATTTCCCCCGATTAAATTAAACAAACCTCAGAAACCATTGGCAGAAGCAAACTATGGTGAGCTCTGCTCACTGCCTCTCTGCAAGCCGGGCATTTGACAAGCAATAACCCGGTCCAGGTGTAAACCAGGCTCAGGACCCATCACCCGTCCCCCTGATGCTGAAAACCCACACAATGAAACCCTCTCGGCTGTGCTGTCTGTGCAGGCATGTCACACGTTGAGTTCAGAAGGGCTTTTGTGTACCTCTCCAGAGACCCGAGCCTTTTCTGAGACCCTGGGTTTTAAACTTGCTTCCTCAGAGGGCTTCCGGGAATGGGTGTCATGCGGGAGAAGCACCAAGCAATTGTCTGCATTGAGAATATGAGGCTTGGGACTGATCTCTTACCCTTGGAGGAAAAATTCTTTGGGGGATGGAGTAGGAAAATGTGGGCATATGGACCTGTGTTCAACACCTCCTTTGTCATGCTGACCTGCTCTGGAAGCACAGCAAAGCCAAGGGAGTAGTAAATCTGTATAGTCCATAAAAGAGCCAGACTCTGAAGAGAAAGGGACTGCCCAACTCGATCATGGCCGAGCTCCTTCTCTTCTATCATAGATCTTTTCACTAGGAACATCCCCATATATAATATGGATTTCTAGAGAGAAATCCACCCATGCCAGCCTTTTGCTAAGCTGAAGAAGCCAACCCCTCCCTATGTCCACTCACAGGGCGGCCAGGGGGGAGGCACAAAGACTCTGTTATTGCTGCTCCTCTGCGCTGCTGCCAGCCCTGAGCCTGCTTCTGAATACGGGTGACAAATTGTATATACCATCCTCAATAAGATTAACGTAATGATCTCTTTAAGACTGTTGTCTTTGTGACCACATCACATCAGTGCTTCATAATCACCTCGTGAATGATGAATGCATACAGATCTGTCTTTTCCTCTGTCATTTCTAACTACCGAATCTCTGTATATAACAGAAATCCCTGTTAGCAGGAGCAAAGAACAGGACCTCACACTTCTCCGTTCTGGTCTGTGAGTAATTCTTCTAAATGCATTTAATCAGCAAACTTCCTTTTCACGCTGCTTTTTTGCTGAGCTAGAGCCATTACTGCAAACAGAATTATTCCCAAGGCCAGTAACATTCCTCCATGGTGGCAGTTCCCTTTTGACTCAACACATTATCTCCTTTTCCCCAGTGTTTTACCCACCTAGAATGCTCCTAACAATTCCTTTCATTTCAGCTCACATAGCTGCCTTCCACCCTTTACTGTAGCAAATGCCCTACTGAAATCCAGCTAGATTAGATCAAACTTTTTTTTTTTTTTTCATACAAGTAAGGGAAAGGAGCTAAAGAAAAAGATCAAGTTAAGGGCACATAGTGCTTTTGTTGATAAACCCATTCTGTATTTGATACTATTTTCTCCACTTACTGCTGTAGTTTTAATTTTATTTTCCTTCTGTAATTTATTCTTAACCTTATGCTCTGTTGAGACTAGACTAATGGGTTTACAGTGGCCCAGAGTACTTTGTTTTTTCTCTTCCTGAAATATAGCTCCCTTTTTCCAGTCCTGGCATGCTTACCCTGAATTTGATGGATATGCTGCAAATCTTTGCTCCCAAAACTGCAGTTTCCTTGCCAGTTTTGAAAAAAAACAAATATGGAGGTGAACTCGTGAGCTCCAGCTTTGATGTGATAGAGTTTCTTGAGTTTTGCTTCTGCCTTGGTACAACAACATACTGTTCTCCACTGTCTCTTCTATCCTCTTCTCCCATGTTTTTCAGCATCATCCTTCCTATTGAAAAATGACATGAGGCACTTGTAAAGTCACAGACATGCTTTAGCAGCACTTTGGTGAACACTGAAGACGGCAGGAGGAGTGCATCAGCCAAGCACCCCCCACTATGTTCCTGTGCAATATAGTTTTAAATGATATTTCTGTGACTGCTGCTGTTCAGAAGAACATGTATGTCACAGCTTAGGGAGTCATTCCCAACCAGAACAGGTCCTGCTGCTAGGAGATTCTTGGAACAGAAGTAGGATGGGTTGAGTAGGGCTACAAAGGGTGGCAAGCCAGATGGAGAAGAGATGTTCGTGCACAAGGGCTTTGCTGATGCTAACTCTGCTGTCAACATATATGCATTTCCACAGGGTCAAACAAGCATATTACCCTTCTGGCTTCTAGCATTATGAAGACACTGAACATTTGCTCACAGCAGATCAGCATCACAGATCAAAATCACTGACTCGCAGAAAAATTCGGGTGTGAAGGAACCTCCAGAAGTCTCTAGACCAATCCCCTCCTCACAGCAGCGTAACTCCAAAGCCAGATCAGGTTGCTCAGGGCTTTGCTCCCACACATTTTGAACATCTCCAAGGGTAGAGATTCCCCAGCCTTTGTAGGCACCCATTCCACTGCTGAACTGCTCTCAAGTGGAAAAAATTTTCTCTTATATATGTTCATAATTTCCCCTGTTGCAACTTGTGTCCGTTTTTTCTTATCCTTTCACAGTGCCTCCTTCTCAGAGTCTGGCTCCATCTTCTCTACAACTTTCCTTTAGGCAGACAGCAACTAGATGACCCCTTGGCCTTCTCTCTTGAACAAACCCAGCTCTCTCAGCCTTTTCCTTTTGTGTGCTTCAGCCCTCCAATGCGGGGCCCTTTCACTGGACATGTTGCAGTTTGTCAACATGCATCTTGCACCACAGCCCAGCCCTCGATGTAATCTTCCACATGTAGCCTCACACCTCTCAAGTGGATGGGAATAATAATTTCCCTTCCTCTGCTGTCTATACTTTTGCTAATGCAGCCTAGGCTGCAGGGATCTTTCATTGCTTGAAGGGCTCACTGCTGGATCATATTCAAAATACTTCTTAAGACTTTTTGAGATGATCTAATAAAGTCAATTTTGATTTAAGCCTGTTGGGGTTATTGCCACAGACAAGCTATCACCCCACTGGAACAGGTTTTGCCTGTGCATGTCTGTTATGCTTTGACTGTGACCATGCCAATGAGATCCCCGTCAGGCACTGCTGATGTGATTGTGTTTTTTTTCCTGTGCTGAAGGTACTCAGGCACAGTCCCTTTGACTTTCTTGACATGTCCAGTGATTCCTTTTCCTCCTTCCAAATTATAGGACTTGTATTCATGATGCATTGGCCAGAAAGTTTGGTAACTAATTGTCCTTACTACGGTGGCCAAACAATCTCAGTCTGCGGCTAAGGTTGATGAATCCCAGAAGAGTCCTGGGTTACCATGTTCCTGCCCAGCAGGTACATACAGCTGGTATCCCTAGCTTCAGAGCAACCTACTTCTTTCAGTACAAAAGCAGTGGATTGCTGCTGAGTGTGCTTCAAGTTCCAAAGTACATCCCAGGTATGTGGTTTCTGCTCCTTGCTCTTGAGTAGATGCCACTGTAAGGCATGATTCAGGCAAGCAAGCGTGTGCAGGATAACGTGCCTGCTATAACTCAGTTACTGTGTGTTTCTCGAACCTTATAACACTAACCAGAGAAGTTACCAAGGAGCGAAAGATGCAATCTATTTCCACGCAGTGGAAAGAAAGCCAGAAATGATGTGCTGAAATGCTCTCTGCTGTGCGCTGCCAGGGGATTTAATCAGCCAATTGCCAAAGAGATGTCAGTTCCCTGAAAGAGTGAGGACAACATGCCTTGCTGAGAAATGTACTCACAAGATTAAAATACCAGCTTCAGGATAAACTTAATATTGTCCCACAAGCAGATGAAAATTTGGGCAAGAATGAAGAGCCTCCATCCTTAAAATGGGTGTCACTACATCATCACACCTTCCAACTCCATCTGTCCAACTCTGCTATTGTTCAGTTACCCCCAACAAATTCAAGTACCAGTAGAGGCAAATTACAGAACACATCAGGCCAGGTCTGCCAGCCCTAGAAGCCAGCGAAGCAGGACCCCATGGTGCAATGTACCACCTATATTGATGGAGTGGCCACTGTGACCAGCACAGTTCATATGCAGACAGAAGATAAAAGGTGTTCAGGCACAGAGCATACAGTGGTGCCACAAGCAGGTGGTCTGTAGTCATTATGGAAGGTCCAGGGGTAGGTGTCTTGTGTCAGGGTGGCGAGAAAGGACAGAGATGAAGAAATCTGGCAAGCATAGAAAGAAGGGAAGAGCTGAGGTGGGAACATGACAGTCAGATGTGACTGTGGAGGAGGTAACAAGGGTGGGAGATGGAGTGGGCAGCTACCATAGAGTTGCATTTGCTACCCTCCTGGGTCAAAACCGTCTTGAAAAGCTTGTTACAGAAGTTATGAAAGCAACCGCTGTGGTAGCTTTTGTCTCAGCTGGCTTTCTCCACACAGTTTCTCTTCTGAGCTTGTCATGAGCTAGTCCCTCAGAGGCAGGGGGTACTCAGCTGTGCTGCATGCCTGCTCCTGCTCCCAGGACGGAGGTCTCTTGGCCTCCATCCACCACCCACTCCAGGGTTCATTTACCTCCTGCAGTCACTTTCACACTGCTGCTGGCTTCTTGTCCTGCCACACAACTGTAAGCCCCTCTCAGTCACTCCTTTCCAAACCACCAGCCTGGCCTGGCCGGGCAGTGCTGGTGGGTGAACCTGCAGCTGGCACAGTGCTGTGGCCTCGCCTTGCACAGGGTGCAGCCCTCTGAAGGACAAGATGTTGTATAGGTGGAGGCCATACCAAAGCTGAATTGTGTGAAGAAACAGATCTGTCTAGATGCAGGCAATGAGTCTGGGGGTCTCTGCGGTGTGTACTGAGCTGCTTGCCCAGTAGCTGGCTCGCGGCTGAGCTCACCCGTCTGCACAGGAATGAGGAAATGAGGGCACCTGTTCTCCACATTTCTGCCACATTGCCTCTCCACCCCAATTGGAGTGATTTTACCTAGGTTTTCAACTACTACTGTCCTCAGTCTAGCCCATCTAGTAGGTGTTATGAAATGCCAGAAGCTCTAAGGACATACATGTGGGACACAGGCACATCTAACTGGGGAAAAGCATGGGATGGAGGCTAGGATGCTTTTTAGTGGCGTGGAAGAAGAACAAGGACAGGCAGGATAAGTACAAGGGGTAACCAAGAGCTAGGAAAGAAGGTAAAGAGATGAGGTGTACTCTCCAGAGAAATACACCCCTGTTTCTTTGTCTCCTCCTAAGGAAAGGAGATGAGAGAAATCAAGTGTCTGTGACAGATGTTAGTCACGCTGCCTCACGTGCTGCTGAAGGGTGCTTGGCAGTGCCGGGGGAAGGGAGCATGAAACTCTAGGCACAGTAAGAGAAAATTAACCACCTTGTCCCACTCCTCAGCTGGCAATTATGACTTTACCTTGTCTGGCGTAGGGCATTTTGACAAGCTTTTCCAGGTACCAAGCCTAAGCCAGCCCTCTTCTCGGAGGAGACTCTTGGCTTAATTTCTTTCTAGGCAGCACACAGAGGGGAAGGAGAAGAGCTGAGAGGCTACAGGGGGCTTTGGGGCAAAGAAGAGGCAAAAGAGACATTCAGTGCCAGGCCAGAGCTCCTCTTCCAAGATGTAAGATTGAATTCACTTGCTGTGTTGCAGAATGAGAAATGTCACCTTCAGAGGTGATCAGACAATCACAAAAATAAATTACATAGAGGAAAAAAAAAAAAGAGATGAGCATTTGTGAATATTCATGAGCAAGTCAAAACCCCCAAATTAACAAGGAAATTAATTTCCAAACTGATTAGACTGCCAACTCCTTTTATTTAAATAAATCAACAATTGCCTTCATGTGACTGCTACTGAAGAACGCAGAGCTAATCCCGGCTCCTCCCAGGAGGAAGTTTTGTGTTGCCTGGGATGACCAATGCCCTAGCACCTTTTGGGGGCAGATGGGCGCTGCTGTGCAAGCTGCTGCCTCTCATCCACCAGGAGATCGCCCTTTGCCCAGTGCTCCGGATGTTGTGGTTTCACGATCACCCAAGCCAACCTAACCGCTGGCTGCTACAGTCGTGCTCTCCGTGGTCCCACCCTCTTACTCATGCTGGCTCTAACAAGCTGTTTCAGCATGCCAAGCTGGCAGAAAACTCACACAATTGAAAAAGAGGAGATTTCTCCTAAGAGCACTGAAACAGCCAAATGCCGAGCAAGTAACAACACAGGTAAGAAGGGAAACCTAATCTAATCTGGAAGGTGGGTCCAGTGCCAAAGTCAGCCCTGCTACAAGTGGTGGAATGAAGTAGATGATATCCAAAGGTCTCTAACCACCTAAATTACAAGAGTTTAGGCCAGGTCAGAGCTGCAACAGCCAGCTTGGCTTAGTGATCTTGTGGGGTGCCTCCAAGTCTGTGCTGCCTCCTCCAGGAACAGCCTTGTGCCTCCTGTTCCAACACCAAGGCTCAAGGGACTCACTGCTGCTTTGAGCACAGTCACTCATGCTGCACAGCAACACGAGCAATAGCATCAGCGCAAGAAACTGCCAGTCCAAACTTAGGTGGGTTGAATCTGAGAAACTGCATTGTAAAACTGTGAGTTGCAACCCCCTCTCTGGGGTCAAGTTGTGAATGGTTACAAAATAAAAAAATTAGTGCTTAGGTGTGGTTATGCTGAACCACTCGCTTGCAACTATGCCAAGAGGGCTACCACCTTCCCTTCGTGCCTGGCCTTGTCCTCCTGCTCCCTACAGCATTTATGTGACTGAGACGCTCCAGTTTGCCAACCTGGCAGAAAACTATCCTGCTAAAAGTCAAGTTGGGTTCTGTTGGGTTAGCACGATGAACGTGTCTGCCCAAGGAAGTGCTAGAGCCAGCAGGAGAGCAGGGGCATGCAGGGACCGCCTCGTGTCGGCAGCCAGCCTTTTGATCAAACCACCTGCAAAAGACAGGCTGCCCCATCTCGCCGGGCGCGCACAGCAGCCCAAGCCGTGCTGACGACTCACATCTGCACTCCTGCCCCTTTCCTGGTGCTGGGCCCTCCGCCGAGCCGCCCCAGTACACTAGGCCGGCGGAAAATAGACCCGCCGCTAGGCCGGCGCTCCCTGCCGGCTCGGCAGCCGGTGGGGCGGGAAGGCGGCGGCGGGGCGGCAGACTGCCCTAGGCCGCGCAGGCCGCACGGGGTCGCCGACTCAGCCGGGCGGGAGGGGGAGACCAGGCTGCAGCCGCTGCCTCAGCCAGGATCCGAGCCCGCTAGCACCCGCCAGCCCAGCCGAAGGTAGGTGACGGGACGGGAGCCCCCGAGGCACCCGGCCTCAGCCCGCGGCGCGGCGGAATTATTCATGAGCGCTCATGACTATTCATCAGGGCCGCTCTCCCGCACCGCGCACGTCACGCCGGGGAGGCCTCCTGGGCCGGAAGCGGCCTCGCCGCTGGGCTCGGGAGCGCCGCGCACCGCCCCGTCTGGCACAGCTACTTCCGCCCTTCCTCCAGCCCGGGCTCCCCGCGCACCGGCACCCGCGCTTCCGGTAAGCGCGCGCCCACCTCTGCCCCCCGCTTCCGGCCCAGCCGCTGCCGGCGGCGGCGCCGTCCCCGCCCGCCCCGCCGAGCTCAAGCCTCCTTGGGCCGGCGGCCGCCGCCGCTCCGCCTCTTTTTCAAGCGAAGCCGCCGATGACGCCGTTCCGCTCCGCTCGGCGCCCCGGAAGAGCTGAGGCGCGCTCCGCCTCTTGATCCGG
>VXAL01003120.1:322178-363507 GCA_013399475.1 Chauna torquata | reverse complement strand
TCCCGGCCGGTGCCCGCGGAGAGCGCCCGCCCCCGCCCATGGCCCATCCCAGGGGGGCTGGAGGTGGCCGGCGGCGACGAGGGCCCTGTGTCGCGCCACCCGCTGTCATGCAGGCCCCCGAGGGCCCCAGTAACCCTGGCGGTTTGTTTGCAGAGACGGCCCTGGAAGGAGGAGAAATGCAAGAGGAGGGAGAGTGAGAGGGGTAAGGAGCTCCCGGAGCAGCGTGAGTGACCCTCGTCCCCGTGCTCGGGTGCCCCAGCTCAGGCCCTGAGGGATGGTGGGGTGGGCCGCAGGACCCGGCCTCCAGGCCTTGAAGTCGCTTGTGCTTCAGGGTGGGAGAGGGGACCTACTGCTGGGACGGGGCTGAGGTGTAGGGTGCCAGAGGGTAGGGTCCCCTGCTAGGTGTCGGTTTCTGCAGAGGTTTGGTTGGTTGGGGCGGTGGCTGTGCACGTGTTGGGGAACGGCACCAAAGTCACTCTAGCCCTGGTGTGCGGGCTTGGGGTTTGGGATTCAGGGCTTTGTCCATTATGTTTGTTGCATTCCTAATGTGCATCCAGATGTGCTTGTTCTAAAGACGTAGCAGTGCTTGAATTTTTTGGTGCTTATGAGGTTAGTGGAGGCATTTTTGCATTTGATCCAATATCCCATGTGGCCTTCAGCATCCTTATTATTTTGCAGTAATTAAGCCTAAAAGCTCCTTGTTGCTGACCAAAGATCCTGGGCAGACATAAAATGACATTTTAAGTCATTCAGGCCTTTTGTCAACTGAAAACTCTACTCTGCATAGAAAATAAATGCTAGGTATCTGGAGAATAAAGAAAACTATATTAAGTCAATCTCTAAATACCTGCATATCCAACCTTGATTATGCCTTCCAGAAACACAGCCCCTACCTCACTGTATACTTGCACGTGCTTTTATCTGTGTGTTTATGATTAAAGTGATGACCTGCAAAGAAGTATAAGTCCAGCACATTAAGTATGTGATTCTGAGAAGTACTCTGAGATCTAAACTTCAGATTCCTTGTCCCTTGTGAGTTCTCTGGTTCACTCGGTTGTTTATTTGGTGTATGTAAATTTGTAGTCTGTACATAGAAGGTGTTTTTGGTTTATATCAGGAGGGTACATTGACATCTATCTGATACTAGACTGGTGCATAGGAAGAAGGTCCCATCTCTGGCCTGTTTGTGGAAGCTGGGATGATGAAGGCACTGCATTGGGAACGTGCTGTGGTACAGGGTTGAAGCTCCAGCCCATGTGTGATAGTTATAGAGCAATTGGAAGGGTTGCGTGCAGAGTTCTAGTAAAGTAAGTGTGAGCGGTGTTAAAGTGGGGGCCATGAATAGGGGTGCATGTTTTCAAAATATCCTTTAGCCTAACAGTGGGATAGGGGAGGGACATCTGTGGGTATTAGGACAGTAGTTTGGTGGAGGAATCTTATCTTTGTTTTCTCCCTTTGGAAGATTGGCTTGCTAGTGAGATTGCATGAAAGCTTTGACTCTTACACCATTTCTCCTTTTTTTCCACATTCTTATAACTTCATTGCACTTCAGTCTTTCAAGCCAAATTTTTTGAGGCCTGATACCTGCTCAAGCATGAAGATTGCTGGATGGGAAGATGGATTCTAAGAGAGTGTAGTGAAAACAGTGTAGTCATCTTTTGAGAATTAGTAAGAACTGTTCTGGTTTTTGTTTTTTTTACATTTTGCAAACTAAGTAAACAATAGTTGGGTGCTTTGTGAAGTTCTGACAGGGGACTGGAAGGAAACAGGAGGCCACCAAGTGCCCCAGCCTGTGCTGGTTTGAATTTTACATTCTGGAGATGGAGTTGCCTTTCATAGCTTGTACTCTTTAAATAAGAAAGCTGTTGTGAGATTTTCCTTTAAATTGGCATCTTTCTGTTTTACGCGTAAACTTTACAGTTGAATCCAAGGGATTTGAAACTGGACAATTACAAAGTTTATTTGAAAAAAATGCATATGATTATTATAAGAGACTTTGTTTTTACAGAGTCAGGTTTACTTAGGTTTGGCTTTTTTTTTAATGTGGAAGCTGAGCAAATAGGGGCTTACTTATTTAAAACAACAGCAACAAACCCCTTGACATTCCAAACAAAAAAATCCCTCTTGATTCAGGTGGTGTTCAATTGCCAACGAATTGTCATTATCTCTAAATGTATGCCAATCCTGTGGAAGAAAACAGTCATATATTTAAATGTTACATATATAGGGCCTTGTTGTGGGCATAGTACTTAATTTGGCTCAGAAAAGAAAGCAAAAGAAGGTAAGATACCTGCCCCATCGGATTCTAATTGAATCACAGCAATGTAAATCCAGAGTAATTCAGTCAGTCAGCTAGCAGTCTGACTGCATGCCACTGATGCAAGGTAAATAATTCATTCTAAGTGCGTTTATTGGTTGAGTTGTAGTGAGCAAGTGAGGCAGGAATACTTGGCTTTGCTGTTGTGTGAGCAATTCATAAAAACAAAATTAACAGGTAATTTGGCTCATTTAAATACTGCTTCTCTACATAGAGGAAGATTATTTTTGCATTTTGGCTCACACACAGCAATTCCCCATGTATTTATTCTGTCCTAATATACTTCTGGAAACTAAGTGTTTCATGCTACTCGGGGCATGCTCCTCAGCTTATCTGATGATTGAGATAGGCCCTTCAGAAACAATATTTACTTGCTAATTAGACTACTGCCACATCATAACAGAAATAGGACTGGTACAATTTGCAGATAGCTGCATGAGAAACCTATAGTGTTTGCTTTCACTAAGCAGCTTGCTCTGCCAGACATAATGTTTTCTGAGCATATTTTTTACTGCATTTATTTTACCTACCAGTTTTGCCATATTTGTTCAGGAACAGGCACATCGTCTACTTCAGAAAATACTGTTTTGTGAATATCTTTAGTTCTTCAATAGCATTTTCAGAGTGTTGCAAACTTTGCTCACTAATGATATTACACAGAGGAATGAAAGGATCAGAATGGAAAGGACTGGTAAATTAGATTTCTTCAGCCAGGTGTTCCTAAAGAGATTAAGCCTCTGTCTTCGGAGGACTATCTTCTGATGTGTAACTGGTCCATGGAGAATTGAGATACAGCAGTGGGCACTTGACTGGGGGCAGAATCCTACAGAATCTTGTCCCACAGACAGGACTGAAATGGGCAATAGAGAGCCCTGACATGATCTCACTTGAAAATAGCGTATCTCAGGAGCAGGATAGTCAGGTTGTTTCCCCACTGTGCAGTCCAGATGGATGAGAAAGGAGGATCTTGTCTGTCAGGAATATTGAGTGACATTTCTGGTTTTCTTCCAAGAGTGGGACTGGAGTGGTCAGAGCAGTGGGCAATGGGAAGTCAGGAGCCCTAAGTTTTTTACTTCTTGGTCTGCTGTGGCTGTCTGTTATCTTGGGCAAGTCTTTTTCCCTCTCTCTGCCTGTCCTTCTTCCTGTGTAACATAATGCTAATGTGCCCTTGCTGCATCTGGGTCCTTAGTGAGCTGGGGTGGAGGGGCAGGCAGGGTCCAAAATTTTCACTGCTTGTGGGGTCAGACTGTCTGTGACAGTGAAAAATGGTTTTCAGCTGTATTTGCCTGGTTAAAGCTGCACAGACTTCATTTATGCCATGTACTTGGGTTGATGATAATTGGGGAATTTTAGAGGTGCGTTGGGTCAGATGTAGTCTTTTTTTTTTTTTTTTTGCATGAAGGACTGTTGAGCAAGAGGCGTTTGAGATGGACCCAAGCCTGTGGGAATAGCAGACACCTTTTTTCCTGAAAATAACAGGATTTGGGCAGATAGCTCAAAAGTGGGGAGCAGTTGCTTAAGTAAGAAAGGGGAGATGAAGGAACTGTCACAGTATTAGACTGGGTCAGTTCCCTGTTGGAGTCTTTTTGGGTTTAATATTCCTTTTGTGTGTGTGTGTGTGTCTGTGTGTGTGTGTGTGTGTGCGTGCACGTCTGTCTGTCTTCCTTCTCCTCCATTCCTTTTCCCTTCCCCCTTCCTCTTCCCCGCTGTGCCCAGCTAGGATGGAAGAATCTCATTTCAACTCCTCCCCGTACTTCTGGCCAGCAGTGCCCACCGTCTCGGGACAGGTAAGATCTTTGTCTTCCAAATGACCCCTTATGCTGATCTTGCTTCCCATTAGAAGTTCATGTGTGATACATATCTCTGTTGCATTTCTTGCTCAGTCAACTGCTGGGAGGAGCTGTGCCACAGTATTCTAAAAGCCATTCTTCCCACCTGTTTAGATTGAGAACACCATGTTTATTAACAAGATGAAGGAGCAGCTATTGCCCACAGAGAAGGGCTGCAGCCTGGCTCCCCCCCACTACCCTGCCTTGCTGACAGTACCCACCTCTGTGGCCCTACCCACTGGTATTGCCATGGACTCGGACACCAAGCCAGAGCAGTTGACACCACACAGCCAAGCCCCTGTGACTCAGAACATCACCGTGGTGCCAGTGCAGTCTGCCGGGCTCATGACAGCAGGTAGGGGACAACAAAGACTTCTGCAACAGGGGGACTCCAGGATGGGGGTGGCAGGGAGTCCAGGAGAATCGTTTTGGGGCTGTAGATTATTCTGAGCATTTTTGATGGTGTGGACTGCCTTGGCCCTAGGGATGGTTTCACTGTGAATCTCTAGGCAGTCTGTGCATCCACCTTTTGTACTGAAGTTTGACTTACGTTATTTCTGTGGGCTGAGGAGGTTGGACGTCATTAGAGATGTAATACTTGACTTCTTCCATCTTTGTTTACAGGTCCTGGTCTTGTGATAACTTCCCCGTCAGGTTCCCTGGTGACCACAGCCTCCTCTGCACAAACCTTTCCAATCTCAGCTCCCATGATTGTCTCTGCACTACCCCCTGGCTCCCAGGCAGCCCTCCAGGTGGTGCCTGATCTGTCCAAGAAGGGGACAACCACCCTCTCCGAAGGTGGTGGGGGTGGCGGGGGTGGGGGAGTTGCCCCCAAACCGCCTCGGGGCCGGAAGAAGAAACGATTGCAGGAGTCAGGGCTGCCAGAGATGAGCGACCCCTTTGTGCTGTCAAACGAGGATGATGAGGACCAGCACAAGGATGGCAAGACGTACAGGTGGGGAGCAGGGTTAAACCATGACTGTAACATTGCATGGGGATGGGGGTGTGTTCAGCCCTTCGGAAGCTTACACAGGGAAGAAGAGGTCTTTGCCTCTTCCCTGTGGAGTCCCTGAGTAGAGAAACTTGCAGCTGCAGGGAGAGTTGAGTTTTCTTTCTAATCGGGAATGTTTGCAAGCTGGTGGGCTGACCCAAAACTAAGGATCTCCTTCTTAGTGGACAACCTCAATTTCCTAAATGAATAGATGTTAGTATCACTAGATGAGTTAATGACCAGGATCTTATGGAGGCTGAGCCATAACCTTGATGCCACAGCCTGGTAGTATGGCTGGTGTACTGCAGAATGCGGTACTGTCTGGTGCAACTGGAGCACTTCTGGTATAGTTGAGAGCCCTAGTGTACCTGGGTGCCCCTGAAATACGACTCCAGTCTGTCCATTATAAATACCCTAAATTGGAGGCACACAGAGCTGGAAGTGAACCATGGTGATAGTGTCTGCTCCTGTGTGCATTCCCCAATGTGCTCTCCTCCTATTTCAGCATTCCCAGCAAAACAGGAAAAAAGTGCATTTCTGAATTAGGTGTAAGGGTGTTTCTAAGCCCTAAGGGTACTGGATAAGAGGGGAGAGTGTTCCGAGCCCTGAGGCTGGGTTTCTGAGCTTGGAGGGATGTGGCTTTAGAAACTTCTACAAGTGAGTGCTGGTAAAGGGAGAGAGGTTAACAAGGAGGGAATACTTAAAGCAGAGGGTAATGAATGTGAGTGGTTTTGAGAAGGTGGGAACTGGACAGCAGGTGAATGCTAGGGAAGAAATGTGATGGTCTGTGTTGGCTGGGAAGCAGGAACAAGTATGAGTTATTTAGTGATGGGTGTTTCTCAGGGATGATTAAGATTAATAAGAGGCAAAGTAGTAGCCAGATGAAAACAAACAGGAGATGGTTCCTAGCTATTCTTGCTTCCCTACTATATGTCCATGAAGCCTTTTCAAACAGTTTCCCTTCTACCGTTGTAGACCCTCTCTTTTTTTTGGTAGAGATTTAGTTATGTTTCTGGAATTAAGTCATAACAATATGAAGGCACCTACATAGAATCAGTGCATCCATCCTAGGCACTGTTTCATTTTTAACTATAGCATTTTTAAAATGTTTACATTTTTAAATCAATACAGTTAAATGGCTACAAAGCCAGAGCTTGGATCAGCCTTTTTATTCCCATACCCAATGTCACAATTTTTCCACTTAGCAAATATAATCAGTGTATGGTGAAGAAGGGTAGGAGTGTTAGGTAGCTTGCTATTTGTAATCCCACCATTTATTTTGGGTCTTAGCCACAATTCCACACTACTCAAGCTGCTTACAGTCTGGGTTGCTAATTAGGTTGTTAAATATGTATTTACAGGGGACACAATTGGCAGTGAATGCTAGAATTAAAGCTGAACCAAGGCTTTAATTATAGCTCCTTGTTTACTTATAAGTTTGGAAAAAATGCCAGTGACCAGGTGGAGTGACTCAGCAGAAACTTTATGGACACGCATAGTCTGTGTAACCAATTATGAAAAAGACTTTGCAGGAAAAAAAATGAATGAGTTTATATGTAGGAACATGTAATCACGAAGATTTCCTGTCTTCATGTTTGGTCCAAGTATGGTACCTCTGCCTCTTCCTCCAGCCCCTATCCTAAGCCAGACTTCCTCTGGGCACTGGTAAGGTGCAAGATAGCTAAATTGATATTTATTGAAGACCACCAAGGCATACTTCTGCCTTCCTTGGGGTCTCCTCTTTGGCTGATGCTTTCCGTGTGCAAGTTTGGAACTAAAAATAATTGTTCAAAAATAAAGGAAAATGCTGTCTTGTCTTGCAGCTGTGAGAGAGAAGATCTTTGTGAAATACAGTTTATCCATAATATGCATATGAATAGACTTACAAGTTAAAACTCTGAGCACTCCTGGGTTCCTTCTATATTCTAGATGATAATGATTTGGGTAGTTCCCATTACTACAATATCCAGACATATCCTGGCTAAATTAAGACTGTGTGTGAGGTTTGTCTACTCCTGCTCCATTCTCCAGCTGAAGGAGGAGTTGCTTGTGGTATACATGTGTATATGTTTGTATGACTTCACAGATTCTCATGGTGAAACACTAAGGACAATCTAGTCAGATGCCTGGAAGGAGTTGTACTATATTGATCAATCTGATTTTTTTTTTTAAATAGTTGGTTCCTAAAACCTGGAATTCTTTTGTCACATTGAATTTTTTTTAAGTTTCTTTTTGAGCTCTGTGAGCTCTCTTGTCGTGGGTGTCTGAGCAGGTGGCTGATGTCCCTAATTCCTGACTCCCGGTGTATTGCTGAAGACAGAGCAAGGCTTTAAATGGGCAGCACCACAGGCAGATTTTGAAGGGATTGGTGCACAGAGGTGATACACGTATTGCAGATCAGCCCACTGAATGTAGCGATCCCTGCTCCAACAAATGGCAGATGTTTTGCTGCTCTATCATCTCTAGAAGTGAGTTAGTACTCTGCTGTGAAAGTGGTGCAAGAATCTTTTATGACTAGGTTTTTCTTTGTAAGAAAAGGTGTGAGGCTTTTGGTAACAATGGTGTTGCCTGCAGATCTGGGACATCTAGCCTTAGGATTAGTCTGGCAGAGTCCTTGATGCTTTGCTTTCTGAGATTAGAAGAATGCTTGTACCTGCAGGGGACAGCATCTAAACCAGTTCTGTGAAGCATTTTCCTTCATGACTAATGTCACTTCAGTCTTGTCTGGATTCATTGTTAGCTCTTTGTTAATCTTCCCTGACATCCTTGTAGAATTTACTTTTTTTTTGTGGAGAATGAGATCAGCATCTGCTGGCAGTGTGAAGCACTGGTGGTTTCTGATCAGAACTTTAAAAGGTGCTGAGGAGGAGAGAGAGCATAGATCCTGGAGACAGTGGTATCATTTCTTAGTACTGTTTTCGTGTTTGTATGTGTGTACTTCCTGAAGTTTGTGGTGTGGTGTATAGACAAGGCTGATGAAATGGTTCAGCTTATCTGGTCCAGATCATCAGTTATGTCTTGGACAAACAGTTCTCCAAATAGTTTGATCTTGCATTTGCAAGAGGAAGAGAGCTCTTTATAGGTGTTGCTTGGTGCCGATATTAAGTTTGTAAAAGCTAGGACGAATACCAGTTTTCAGTCTGGAATGGTTTTGCAAGCTGTGTTTTTGTACCTAGGACACCAGTAGAAAACTTGGAGGCTTGAGAAAGGCCTTGCTATCATACTGTAACCAATGAGCTCTCTGTTTCCCACCTTCATTTGTGAGGTTCCTTACTTTCACTAGCCTGTGGGAACAGCAGGGTGTTTTGGTTTGGGAGACAGTAAGCAGGTAAGGGACGTAAGCTTCTGAGGTGTGTCCAGGGAGAGAAAGTGCGCAGAAGTCTTAGAAGGCTTAGCAAGAAGCAGAGATGGGCTGTGGAAGGGGAAAAAGCTGGGTGGAGGACCCCTTAATGAGGGGATTAGGGACACAGAGGGAGCCAGTGGCTTGAATACAGCAAGTGGGCATGTTCTCAGCTCATTTTCAGCCTTTTTTTCCTGCCCTATACTGGATTTAGCATTGCTATTTGGTAACCTTCCCATGTTTTTTTATAGACTTGAAATCTGGTAGTTACGGCTTTTGTAAGCCGCATATATCTGTGAAAATATGGCCAAATTTGGCCAAGTTGTAAGCTTTGAAAAAAACCCGCTAAGCATACTCTTAGATGCTTTATACTTCAGTAGTTGAAATATGCAAACATTATTATATCCTCTTTGATGTTACTTGAGGCTTTCATGACTCCGGGCACTGACCAGACTGTCTATCTCCACAGAAGAACTAAATACACTCTGACCTCTATGTGTTTATGTGAGGCGGGACTACACGTGTACTCTCTGTGCAGTGATAAGCATCTTCTAGACTAGTGCTGAAGGGCCAAGCACGCTTTTCCTTGAGTCGCAGCTCCTCATTCTGCTTCAGAAAGGAGTCCTTGTGCCCAGTGTTGACAGTAACCTCCTCCCTTCTAATGGGTACAGTGGCAAGGTGGAAGAAGGCACTGCTTGATTGAAATGTGGTAGGGACAATAGTGAGATATGGCTATGGCCTGGAGCTGATTGTGTCCAGGAAGTCTGGAAACCTGGTAGAGCAGAGATGGGAAACAGAAAGGAGGAGGGAGGAAAGACTAGAGCCTGCAAACTAGAGGATATGATGGAGAGCCTATTTGCAAGGGAGAGGTGGCACAAAGAAGCTAGGAAAGGCCAAGACTGAGAAGATGAAGAAAGAGGCAGAACTGCTAGAGGCTGGAAGATGAGGAGGTATCTAGAATTAACAGAACAGGTGGGGACAAGAGCATGGGGTGTGGACAGACAAATAGAAATGTGGGGGAGAGGAGGCAAATGTTAAGTAACAGAATGAAACAGGGAAGAGTTGCTGCAACAGAGGATGAGGAGGCTGGAGCATGTGGGTAAAGAGCCTGGAACTGGGTCTTGGTGCAGGAGAGAGGGGATTGCAACAGGCTGGAAGGCTAGAGGCAAAGGGAGAATGAAGTTTGAAGTATCAGGGAGAAAGTTTGACCACATTCCCTCCAAAGCCTAGAAATATTAAATCTAATATTCCTAAATTTTGCCTTGTTTCTGCTGTCAGCATAAGTATGTGACCTCCTCTGGCAAAGAGCCTCATCCCCCTCTAATGCTAGAAAAAGATGACAAACTACCATTAATATCATTTATCGTCCTAGCAGTGGTGGCAGAGGTCTGTGCAGTGGATCTTACGATTGCTGATGACCAACGTGGGTGTCAGTATGATGCCACATGTTGGAATTTCTGTTTGCTTTTTTTAACAAGTAGTTCCGTGAGCAGCGGAACTAATGAAGCCTGGTTTCCAGCGGCTCTCTCCTGTGTGGATTCTCTGATGTCTAATCAAGGGTGAGCTTACTAGCCTTTCCCTCAGCAGGGGGCTCCAAGAGGGTCTCTCATCTTTCCCAGCTGCATATTTTTGAGACTTGTAGTGACTTTAAAATCCTTACCCCTTTTTCAGCTTTGGTTGAAATTGGCTTATGATTTCAAAACTAAGGAGGACAGGTGCACATGCACTTCCATATATACACACACTGTTTGTACACATAAGCTTTGCTTTTTATGTGAGTGCTGTGCTTGAAAGTTAGAAATAGTCAGAATTAAGACTGACCATATGCCTCAGGATATAAGAAGGTGAAAACTTAGGTTATGGTAAGTTCTCTCCCTTCTGCTGAGATTTTGTAACTGTGTGTGTGCATGCGTGCATGTGCTCTCAGTTCATTGTAGTGCAAAACAGAAGGAATTAACAGTAAAGATTCTGCAGTCATGAGTTTTAATTTTAGTGCTTTTCACTTGCATGTTGGTGGAATGATTGTGTGCAAGGGAATGAGGAGGCAAGTTACTGTTTCAACTGGAGAGAGAGAACATCAAAACTCTTCTGTCACACATCTATCTGATCACACCTTAATTTGGCCCTATTGAGTCAATGCACTTTGATAGCATCCTTAATTATGTGATTACAGTTATTGTGTACATGATGGCCTGTCGGAGTCCTGCATGTTTATTTAGAGAGAGGAATGATTTTATTAAAAAAAAAAAAATTACATGGGGTTGTGGAATTGAGAAGGATGATTTGGGAAGGGCATTTGACTGGTAGTCTGAAGAACTGTAGGCTATGTTTGCCTCTGCCGCAGGTTTCCTATGGTATCCTACAGCCATGTGGTTCAGGCCTACAGATAATCGTACCTTAAAGCATGTGCAAATATGAGTTTGGTGTAGCTTTCAGTGGATTTGCTGCAGGCTAGAAGTGACCGTAGACAGTTATCCTGAAATAATTAACATTTGGTGTACCCAAAACCATAATCCCTTCTCAAGTGTCATTGAATAGTCCTCTGTTACATGTTGGATCCTGTTTGGTTTTGCAGAAGTGTTGCATCTTATAGCAGCAGCAGCAGCAGCAGCAGCACAGGAATCTTGTAGGAGCTATGATTTTGAATGTATATAGTATGAAGTTTCTCTAAAGGAAAGGTAGTGTTTGCAGGTATCAGGTTAGCCACTCGGAGTTAGTGGGTGTCTTACTAATTGTTTTTCACTCCTCTGTCTTTTGTCAATCCCTCCCCTTAGGAAAAATAAACAGGGGTGTTGTGGGGATAAATGAGTGTCTGTGGAGCACTGTGGGGGGTGCAACAGAGGAGTGATTCTGCCTTCAGAGGTTGGAATTGCATGCGGTTGACAAGGCTCGATGCTGTACACATCACAGTGGTGATGAAGAATACTGAACACTTGCTTGTTAAGTATCTATCTGTGCAACATAATAAGGATGCAGTTCTGTGGAAACAGTCAATAAGGCTGTATCAGAATGTGCCTGCATTGCGGAGCCAAATTATGGTGATGTAGATGACCTTACTTTTGGCAATTCCAAATTAGTGTTTTCTCATGGGGCTTTTGTATTCTTTTAATTTTAGCATTAGATATTATCACTGTACTAGGAAACGCCTTATTGTATTTTATTGTTTTGCTGGTCTTTTATGCTAATGGTGACTGATTTCAGAAATTATAGAGAAGGTCTTAAACCTGATGTCATTCAGTGATTTTGGAGGTCAACAGAAAATCGTGGCTGGCAATTTACAAATAGAAGCAGTGCTGGTGGATAGGTTTAAAAAAAAAAAAAGGCAAGTTTTATGTAGTTGTTAAACTAGAACTGTTCAAGCAAAACGTGTGTTTAGTACAACCCAATGGAAGACTTAGTTTCTTGGTTCATACTGTGTGACTTCTCCAGCAGAGTCAGGGGTTGAGACCTAGATGTTCAGACATGATATAAAACAATGATTTAGTCCTGGATAGAATAGAAGCCAGGAGTTGGACTCGATGATCCTTGTGGGTCCCTTCCAACTTGGGATAATCTGTGATTCTATGAAGTGTCCTGTTCGCTGCTGTTGAACATCTTTGATCTAAAGATAAGGAATATGAGTAATGGGGAAAACTGTATCCTGGAAAGCAATGACTATGAAAAAGACTTTTAGGAATTAAATGACATCATGTAAGCTCCCAGTGTGAGGCTATGACGAAAGAGGGTAAATGCAATTGCTGAAAGCATAAATGCTGAGGTGATTAAAAGAAGACAGGCAACTTGTGAAGCACGCTGAAATACCACAAAATTCTGGTTGTGATATTTTTCAAAGATCATTTGGAAAAATGGACAAAAAGCAGGAATTCCCTCAGAAGTCTAGAACTGGAAAAATGCTACATAGTGAATATTTTTAAATGCTCTCACTACCTTGCCAGGAGAGTGGTGCACATTTTTTTCTTTAGCCTTATCAAACCACCAAGTGACTGAAGGACTGTGGAAATAAGTAGACTCAGATCTCGATATAGCTGATAGATTTGATAGTATGCATGTCAATAGTGTAAACTGGCAAATGGAAGCATAATGTTAAATTTTTTAATGTGATTTGATGACGCTGAGTCTGGAATTGGAGAAGCAGAGGTACAATTGTCATAGGCTTTCATTTGGCATTTTTATATTCTGACTTTATTTAGGTTATATCCAAGTTTTCTAGCTGTGTATCTTAAATGTTCTGTCTGCTTCCCACTGCCTCTTAAAAAATACTAGTATGAAAATGTTCAGCTTTAAAAACTTCAGCTTTAAAAAATTGGGAAATTTAAAATTTTAAATCAGCATTTATCATGCACTGTGCATCCATTATTGTGCTATGATTGCATTAGTTACTTCATTAACTCTGCATTGCAAAGGCAGTATATTTCTTTCCTTGCTAAATATCTGTTGACTCTGAGAGCCTAAACTTAACTAGTTTAACTGCAGACCTTCCTGATCTGATTTTCTGTTTGTTTTTTTTTTTTCTTAACTTGTGGTCTAGCTTGTATTTGTAGTCTAACAGAAAGAGCAAGGGCTCAATTAAATTCTAATACACATCTCAATAGATACTAGGAAATTCAATTCTCAAGGTCACGTAAAACCTTGCATAGTTTTCACAACTGTGATACCAATTAATTAAGCACTTGATTGAAAAATGCTGTTAATCCATGTTAGGCAAATTTTACTACGAGGTGATATTTCAGATGGTATTTTATCTCATAACAGCATCTGATGAATGAGACGGAACATTCCATGAAAAGTGGAAAAAACATGGCACTGTGTGCCTCAGAGTTGTAGTTTAGTTGCTATAAGCATAATTTTGTTTATGACTCATCATGATGACTTTCATATGGGAGCAGAATTAGAATTGTACATCCACCTTTTATGGCATTTCATGATTTTTGAGGATGTTTATCTTAACATGCACATTCTTTTAATGTCTCACTTTATTTCTGTAGATTCTCTGTAAAAAGGAAGAATTAAAAACATTGGAAGGGGTTGCTTTTGATCTCTAGCATATTGCTGGGTATTAAATTAACCATTTATATGGAGAAATATACCTCTTCATTATTAAGAATATGTTCTCCTAGGCTAAATTTGAAGAGCCATAACAAATAGTTGTAGGGATGTTGTCACATTCTCAATGGGAATGCTGCAGTCATTTTTGTTACTTGCTGTCAGAATACAGTGGAAGTAGTAGTGGTTAAGAAGCACAATGGGGAGAAAAGATCAAAATGCATATTAACAACAACAACAACAAAATTATTTTATATAGCACTATGTTTGTGCTTAGCAAGCAGCACTCCCAACTTTTTCTCTCCTCAGCAAGGAGAATTTCACTGAAGTAGAACACTGAAACACTGCAAGTGTCAGATGCAATGTTCTCATTATCCATATAGATTTAACATTTTTTTGAATCCATATTTACCCACTAGAGGGCTGATTGCATCTTCCCCTTTAATATTTGATGTAGTCTGAAGCAAAATGCAAAGCCCTTAATTAAACGGATCATTTGTTCCCTTGAAAATGCCTGCTACCACATAATACAAAACTCTTTGAAATGCAGCTTTCTGCTGTATTCCAGGGCCTTTTTAACTCATAAGGCTCGTGAATTTGTTAATGCTACATAACATTCTTGACCTGTCGGGGCTGATGCTAGTTGGATTATTGGAAAATGAGTCTTCGCAAGACTTTTTAAACACTGTTTGAAAAATAATGCTGAAATGTCTGAATTTAGCAGCTGTAGACAAGTGGGGTTGGGTTTGTTTTGTTTTGTTTTTCTCATTTGTTTGTTTTGGTTTTTTTTTCCTAACACTCAGATTTATCTTCCATTCTCATGCAGGTGCCAGAGAGGTTCTGAAATACCTTTTTTATGCATTTATTTTGAAAATGGAAAAGGACATTCAATCTGGTCTGTTTCTTTTCATTAAAGCTTATTCTAGGGAATTTCTGACCTGAAGGCAGATACCTGGCAAAGCAAATAAGTAAAGGAATTGCTGCCCAGATGTTATGTAAAATAAAGTAGATGGCTTTATGTCATTACAGACTTAATGGGTTGGACTGCTTAGACTTGATGACGTAGTAAAATTCATGAATTTTTTCAGAAAAGAATAGACTATGTAAAATATATGGTCATGTGTACAGCACAGAAGAGATTAGTGCTCAGCATTGTGTTTAAAATAGAGCAAAACTTCTAGAAAAGTATTACTCTCAGACAGGAAGCTGGATTGTAAAAATATTAATTGTAGATGTCAAGTGATTGAGACCATAATATACCCTCAGAGTGTTGTTGCAAAGATGCATTATTCTCATGGCTGGAATGATCCTAATTCCTCTTGGATTTTTCTAACTCATGCTATTAACTATTGTATCTCATGATACCTTTATTTGCTGCATAAACCAAGCCCATAGTAATTGATATTTTTTTCCCTACATAGATTTATATGGGTGTTGACCAAGCTATCTTTTAACCTTTCCTCCAAACCTAGATAGACTGGGCACAGTGAATCTCTGCTGTGAAGCAGATTCTCCACACACCATCGTTCTTAAGTTCTCTGAACTTGTCTGGGTCTTTCAGTAATTCTTGACTACATAGACTTCAGCATTAGACATGCTGTTGCAAGAATAGTCGCACCATTCCCATTTACAAAGATACCACCTGCTATTCCCCTTTGATTCAGTTAGTCATATTAGCACAACATTGCACTGGGAGCTTGTTCTCAATTGAATGATTTATCATCAGAGGAGAAATACCATGGAACAGACTTCAATTGAGAGTACTGGCAATAAACATCCACTGAGAAGGAGCTTGATACAGTCATGCATGGGGTTATAACTTAATTCCTTGCACTAGCAGGGAACTGGACTTGGCAACTCAGAGGTACTTTTCAGTTCAGTGTTCACCTCAAAGTTCTTTCTAGCATTGCTTCTTTCAAGGATACAATCCTCGTCCTCTAAGTATGACTTGATAATTGCAAAATGCATATACTGTCTCCAAGTCTAGCTTTAAACGCTTCAGAAAGTCTGGAGCAAACTGTACAAGTGTTTGGAGACAATTGGGTTTATAAACCAAAAGCAACTTTTTCTAAAAGATGATCCTGATGTTCCTCTGATAGACCTAGGGATAAACAACCAAATTGCTTCTGCTTGTTGATTCCAGACAGGATTGTTGTGTGTGAGGGGGGAGTTATGTAAGGAGGTGTTTAGCTTGTGCATTGTGTTTGGTTGTACAATTAAAAGGAAATAAGAGAAAGATGAAGGTAGGAAATGTGGAAACAACTGCTAGAGGTGATAATGAATGTAAAGGAGTACTGATGGAGAAGAAAAAAATGTTATGGCAGGTGTGTGGTAGAGTGCTCGCTAGGGAGGCATGGCTTCAAGCTAAATGGCTTAAAATCAAGCTGTGGCTTGGAAGGGGCTTGTGGAAGCTAAGGTAGGTGCTGGATAAATATTGCCTACATTACATACACTAATTAGATTGCACACTTCATAAAGGCTTCTGGCTCCAACATAAACAGCCACAATAGTAGATGTAATGAAGTATTCTCCTAGGAGGAAAAGAAATAGTTGAATGTGGGGAAGAGCAGGATAAACTCTCTGTGGTGTGTAATACCTGCAGAGACTTTTGCCACTGAGCACTTTTTTAAACGCTTGTAAAACTTAAGGAAATTCCCAGACAAAAACATAACCAACACACCATAGTAGGTTCAACAGAGGTCTTCTAGGTGGCATTTTTCCCTCAGATGTGACCCTGGAATTCCAAGTGCAGGTTCCATTTTGTCTTGTTTGATGGAAAAGTCTGCAAACGGAAAAACTTAAACTCAGAGAAACTTTAACTCTGCCCCTTGTTGGCACACATTTTTGAAGGAAAAAAAAAAGTCCAGTAACTTGGATGCAAGCTCTGTCTCTCTGTCAGTTTATCAACCACAAAAGCTTTTACTATCTTGAATTGTATAACAGTGCAAGCTTCTCTTAACCTGGTGTCATGATGGAGGAACAGTTTTTAACAGCAGCATCCATAGCAGATAGATGCCAACTGCTTCTTCCTGTTCAAAGAGTCTGTGTTACCAAATAGTTTCTGATGATTATGGGAACAGATGGGTCCAAACTCATAGACAAAATGTTTTAAAACATCAGTAAGGTAGAATTGGTGAAAGCCAATTAAACCAGTGAAATATCCGATTTGATGTATCTTTGTGAGACCCACTAGGAAAGCAGCACTGTTGTTACTTTCACCATTGTCTTCAAAGTATGAGTGTCTTCTCCAAAAATGGGAGCAGAGTTAAGTGGTTTTGGTCATAACTGCTTTTGCAGACTTTGCAGTATATGGAATTAACTTTTATTATGAAGACGAACCTTAACCTGGGATTTTCAGGTTTTCCAGCTTTTTTGACTGAAATAAATCATAGATGAACAAAGTGTTTTTTGTCTGGGAATTATTATTACTGTCCCCTTCAGGTTGCTGTTGGAAAATTTCCAAAGTGCTGCCCTGTCTCCCTTGTACGCCTAAAAAGTCAGTCTCTTTGATTCTTCCAAGACCTTTACTTGTCTGGCTGCAAGGTATAGTTTGGTCTTTGCTGCCAGTTCCTAGCTTAAGTTTGTCCCTCTAGGACTGGAGTACTTGCAGCCAAGCACAATGTCCCAAGTGAAACCTACCCAGAACCACATAGTGAGAAAATATCCCTTATTCACTCAGTGTGGAAGGCCCCTACCAGTTAGAGTTGATAGATATTGGGGCTTGCCCCGGATGACACTCTCTCTTCCCCTCACCCCGGTCCCAGGTGCCGGATGTGCTCGCTGACCTTCTACTCCAAGTCGGAGATGCAGATCCACTCCAAGTCCCATACGGAGACAAAGCCACACAAGTGTCCTCACTGCTCCAAGAGCTTCGCCAACAGCTCCTACCTGGCCCAGCACATTCGCATCCACTCAGGGGCCAAGCCCTACACGTGCAGCTACTGCCAGAAGGCCTTCCGCCAGCTCTCCCACCTGCAGCAGCACACACGGTAAGGGCCAGAGGAGGCTGAGGGCCCTCCGCATTGCATGTTGCTGTCATCCCAGCATGCTGTGAGCACCCTCAGTGGGTGACTACCTGGGGAGACCTTGCTGTTTTCCACCGGCTGGTCACATCTCATACACAACAAACTGTCAGTCGTGGTATCCGACACAAGACTTGTCACTTGCTTTGAGGGGCTGGGTGTGCAAAGAGGTTAGTGCTGCTTACTCTGAGGGGTGTCTGCAGTGGAGTAACATTTTCTGACAGAAGGTAGGGCTGGTTTTATCAGCATGAGAGTAGAGTGGCTGTAGAAGGACTGTTCCCTGTCACCCCAGCCTAGTCCTGCCAAACATCTCAGTCCAGGCTTGCAGCCCCCTGCTATTTCAGCCATAGGCTTCCCACACACAGCTCTGCCAATGCCCCTCAGTCCAAACTCTATAGTTCCTCTCTCTGGATCCTCCCCCGGTGCAGACAGACCATGGTCTCTTGAATCCAACGGGAGCACGGTTTGGGACCGAGCAAGGTCATGCTGTGTTTGGAGTTCCTCTGTGTAGCAGATAGCGTGGTGCTGTCCCACCCCCTTTGTGCCCTGATTCCATCAGCACTAGCCAGATGGCGGTCGTGTCCAACTGCTGCTGCTCCTCCTCCTCTTCGGCAGGATCCACTCCAAGCTCCACACGGCGATTGTCAAGCCGCACAAGTGTCCTCACTGCTCCAAGAGCTTCGCCAACAGCTCCTACCTGGCCCAGCACATTCGCATCCACTCAGGGGCCAAGCCCTACACGTGCAGCTACTGCCAGAAGGCCTTCCGCCAGCTCTCCCACCTGCAGCAGCACACACGGTAAGGGCCAGAGGAGGCTGGGGGCCTGGCCCTGGCCCCCCCGCGCTGCCGGCATGCACCTGTGGAGCACGCGCGCCAAGCATGCGGGGGGCGGGTGGGGAATGCGGCCGGCTGCACCCACAGAAGGAGGTGACCCACCAGAGTGGACGGAGTGGAGGCTGCGCAGGAGACACTGACCACGTCAGGGCAGAGGTGGGCACGTGCTGTCCCTGGGGATCCCTCGTCTTGCACCGTGGGGGGCACAGAGAGAGAGCAATAGAGAGAGAGGCATTGGCCTTAGGGGATGCCAGCCTGGCACCATGGGGGTTGGACTGAGTGTGTGGAAGCTTGTCCTGGCATTGCAGGGGGACAGGGACACATGAACACATTTCACTGATGTAAAGGGAAGATTGTTGGAGTGTGTGAGAAGGAACAGAGCTGTTTTCTTGGTACTGTGGAAGCAGGAGAATGGATTCCCCTTGGTTGTATGGGACTCCTGAGCTTGGAGGAGGGAGCCTAGGCCTCCAGACCCCTTGCCACCCATTCTTAGGTGGCCCACATGCAAAGCTGGCCAGGCATTCATAAGTCCTTGCTCCTCAATCCTTGTCACATTCTGAATTCTGCTTGACTGCAGACTGCATATCTTTTCTAACTTCTAGCTGGACACAGGAGCTGGGCAGAGCTCTCTGTCCAGATAGAAGAGCACCTGGAGGCAACATCATCCCCTTCTCTGCTCTGCTGAGTGGCTGTGAGATTTGATCACAGCATCAGGCTCTGGCAGTCTGCCCTGCCTGCATGCTCACTGCCTCCCATTTGTGCTCTTCCTCCTCAACAGTATCCACACTGGGGACCGACCCTACAAATGCGCTCACCCTGGGTGTGAAAAGGCTTTCACCCAGCTTTCCAACCTGCAGGTAAGGGGCTGGGCATGCCCTGCTCAGCAGTGGGGGTTGGCAAATATGGATGTCAAGCGGGAGGAGATGGAGAAATTGGGGTAGCTGGCAGGATAGTGAAAGAATATAGAAAAGCTCTTGAAGTGCTGGGTGGGGGAGAGATTCATGGTTCTTGTGGCAATAGTGACCCAAATAAATTACATAAACAGTTGCATCCTGTAAAATTGTAAGCTTGACTTGCAAGCGATGAGACCTTGGTGAAGTTTCTTCGATGTGTTCTGCAGAGTTTTCTAACATAGCTGGGGTACAACATTTTCTAAATCTCACACATGGAATAAAATCTCAGTATCTGATTTTTTTTCTTTTTGTTTGTTTTACAATGAAATGGGGGTCATAAGAATAGGGATTTAGGGAAGCAGAGGTGGTGTGCACTATTGCAGTATCCTGGAGGAGGGGAATTGTAGAAAGTGCCAAATGGCAAAGAGCTGTAAATGCCTGTGAGCAGTTAAAGAAGATCCTGCCTTGACAGTTGACAGGTGTGGGGAGTAAATGTGAAGAGAGGCAGAAAGGGCAGCGGGGAGACTGAAAATGTTGCATGGAGACTGAGAAGATGGGGATTGTGGAGAGTTAGGAGAATCTGCTCTTCAAATGCCTAGTATGGCTGAGAAAATAAGGCATCTGTGGGGAAGATGTAGTGGGCTGGAGGGAGAAGCACTGTGTCCTGCACTAGGAGCCAGGCTACCTTGCTCAGTATACTAGGGCCTAGGGAACTTGTCGTCTGTTTGGAAGGGAGTGTTAGAGGTAAAGCCATCTCCAGTATTAATATTCACTTCCTTCCCTGCACTTGCTTTCTCTTTCCTCCACGCTGCTGCCATCCCCCAGTCCCACAGACGGCAGCACAACAAAGACAAACCTTTCAAGTGCCACAACTGCCACCGTGCGTACACGGATGCTGCCTCATTGGAGGTACACCTGGCTACGCACACGGTGAAACACGCCAAGGTCTATACCTGCTCCATCTGCAGCCGGGCCTACACCTCGGTGAGTGCTTGCTCCCCTGGGGGGTAGCAGAAGTGGAAATACTTCCCAGGGAGTAGATCCTTCAGGTCCCATGGGAGCAGCCCCATGAGCTGTCATATCCCTCCCCATTGGTTTTGGCTTTTGTGAAAGTCATCCCTCCTCTCATGCCATTCTTCCCATTGCAGGAGACGTACCTGATGAAGCACATGCGGAAACACAACATCCCTGACCCACAGCAGCAGGTGGTTCAGGCCCAAGCCCAGGCCTCTCAGCAGCAGCAGCACTTCCAGCCACAGGGGGGTGGGGCAGCAGGGGGCCCTTCTGGAGACACTAACCAGCCCAACCCTCCCCCCCAGTGCTCCTTTGACCTGACTCCTTACAAGACTTCAGAGCATCACAAGGACATCTGCCTCACTGTCAGCACCAGCGCCATCCAAGTGGAGCACCTCTCCAGCTCCTAGAGAGAACTCAACCCAGGGAGCAGAAAGCCTCTTGTGCATAGCCTGCGCCCAGGGGCACTGCTTGTGCAGCAGCCCTCCTCGTGCAACAGTCTCCGGCCTCTCCTCCTGCAACAGCCTCTTCTGGCCGTGTAACCCTGTTCACGGCAGCCCCTTGAACAACAGCCTGTCTCAAGGGGGTGCTCCTTCTGTGCAACAGCCTGCCTGGTAGGAGGATGCTTCCTTGTGCAAGAGCCCCTTTCCTGTGCTGGGATCACTTCCTCATGCAAGAGCCCCTCCTCTCAAACCCAAAGAAAGGCCCCTGTTTTGCCTTCTCTCTCACTGTAGGATGCGTGTGAAGGGGGTGGGGAGGTGCTGAGACATGCATGGTGGATGGGATGGAGAGACAGTCCTTGTACATACAGGGGCTTGGACACATGTTTTCAGCGGGCCACAGAAGAATGTGGCAGGGTTCACAGCTGGATGGGGTTTTTTGAGGATTTCCTTGAGTGTCTAAGAGAGAAATATTCATTCCTGTCCCTCCTGCTTGTGAAAGGGAGGAGGGGTCGCTCGTCCTGCCCCAAGGACTGGATGGGAGAAACCTTCTCCACAGTGGAAGGTGAGACCAGTGTTGGGGGAGAGGTGAGGCATGTTCTCTGGGCTGGACAGGTGCCTACACTGCCTGAGGGCTATGGAGTATTGCACTCTTTCTTCTCCCCTAGTGGAGAGCAATAGAGAGGAGTCTGCCTGAAGTGGCTGCTGCCTCTCCCAGCTGTCTGAGCAGCATGATGGCCAAGGCCCTGTAGGAATGTGGGTTCCTGCTCATTGCTCTTCCTGCCCATTGTGGATGATGTCCTAGCAGCTTGTAGTTTTCCTCCTCTCCTGCTTCCCCCCACCTCCTCAGAAAAGCCTGCAGGCATCAACAGCAAACCAAAAAGCAATGGAGGGAGGGTAAGAGACTGCCAAAATAATCATCACCCTTCTCTCTACTTCCTTTCCTGAAAGGTGGAACAACAGCAGTTCTGACTCTCACACACCTGTCCTGCCCCCAGTTTCCCAAAGGGAAGGAGGAGGAGGAATAGACCAGTCTTTTCAAGGAGCCGGCAGGTGGCAGGGAAAGGCTAGCTTCTCTGCTCACCTCCCATCAGAGTGCTCTCCCAGGCTCCCTCTTGCCAAGACGGGCTGGACTCACATGGCAGTGGTGGCCTCTTCTGGACCCTGATCATGGGAGAGAATCCCCAAAAGGTGGACAGTGGAGAGAAAGGGATGAATATCCCCACAGAGAGACCAATCTAATGAGAAGGGGGAGCCAACAAGAATAAACTGAAGGCCCCTTGAATTTATATATATATATATAAATATCTATTCCCCACTTCCCCACTCCTGGCCCGCTCTGTCCTTGCTGTAACTGTTTCTATCTCTGTGTTTATAAAACGCATTATCCTGGCGAATTTTTATTTTCAATCTTCGTTTGTTTTTCCCTCTCTTCGTCTTCAATTCTCGTTCCCTCTCCCCCCTCCTTTTTTCCTTTTCTTTTTTTGGTCCACACAACTACTAGTCTTCTGAGTCACTTCTTAGTTTCTTTGGATCATGGAGGCTGACTGGGAAGAGAATGAGAAGGCAAGGGAAAAAGCGTATGTTGTTGGGATTTAAAAACATCCACTCAAAGCCTATAGAATCCCACACAGACTTCTGTATGAACAACCAGTAGGGGCTTTTTTTTTTTTTTTAACCACCTTGTGTAGAAATAAATTGGTGTAAAAGGCTCCTTGAAGGTGCTGCTGCAAGCACCCTGCCCCTGTGACGTGTGTTCCTTCCCCATGCACTGCATGAGCATCTCATTGCGGTGAGTCCAGAACGGCTGTGTGAACGCGAGTAGCGCATCCCTGCCTTTGGGCAGCCTTGTGGTTTGCACAATGGAAGTGAGGAGCTCTGCCCTTTGAGCTCTGCACCTGTGTAGCCTGTGGTGGAGAACTGTTTCTCTGCGTTAGTCAGCACGGTTGGCTGCAAATGGTTGAAGTGTTTTGTAGATTCATAGATTAAGCTAGAAGAAGCTGTCTGACTCCTGCATTTTACAGGTGACATTTCAATCCATTTATCCTGTACTGAGCCTCAACAACTAATGTGTATTTGAAGTACGTGTTCACAAAATGCATTGGCTTGATTTTGAGGCACAGGGACACAGCAAATCTCTTCCATTGGTAGCCTGCTGCAAGGGCTTTGTGTTCTTGCTGTTTAAATATCTAAGCCTGATTTCTCCTTTGGATTTGTTTGGCTTTGACTTCCAGTTACTAGTTCAGGTATGTCCATCCCACTGATTCAGAGAGCCTTAGAGCACACTGGGACTTTCTCCCCTGGCCTGGTATTTAAACACTGTAATACCACCTCTTAATCTACTTTTTGACAAGCTGAATAGATGGAACTCCTTCAGTCTTCCACTGTAAGGGATTTCCTCCAACCCATGAATTATTTTTGTCTTTTATTTCTATGTCTTGGCAAATTTTTCAATATCTTGTAAAAGTGTTCATTTCAGAATTAAGTGTTCAAGCCCCATTGCCGTGGACAAGGTTGTCCTGCCCTTTGCCTTAAGTCTGCAGAGGATTGCATTTGCCCTTTTCTCTCAGCATCATATGGGAGCTCACATTAGCTACTCATCTGGTGTGACTCCTAGATCATCTGATGTCTCAGCTTTCAATGATAGTATTTTCCCCTTTCTACAGGCATGATCTGAGTTCTTATTTCCTGGTTACTTAACGTGAGACTATCAAAGTCCATTTTGTTTGAACAGACCTGGCTTACTGATGGTCCAGGTTATGTGCCAGTCTGCCAGTTTTGTCACCCACAAACTGTATCAGTTGTTACTTTTTACTTTCAGATCCAGGTTGAAAAGCATCATTCAGTGCAACTTTTTATTAGCTTCTTTTTGAGACTTGCAGGCTAGCAGGCATTTCTTAATCGTCTTAGTATGTGATTATGTACAGTAAATCTTTTTGACTTACGGTGCTAGGTCAATGCCTTACAAAAGTTTAAGTATGTTGCGCCTATGCAGTCCCCTTTGTTAAACCAAATGTATAATGTGTCATCAAAGAATGAAATGAGGGCTTTTTTTTCCCTTTTTCCCTACAAAATATTTCATAAACCTTTGGATTCTTTCATTCATTCATTCATTCATTCATTCATTCATTCATTCATTCATCTCAACAGCTTTTCCATTATTTTGCCTCAGGCTAATTTTGACATTGAGTCATTTCATTAGCCTTTTGGGAATACTGTCATGAATGTCTTATGGTATTTCTCGAATATCCCAAGTTTAATTAAAATTGGAATCAGTGGGCTAGAGAGCTTGTTAGTCAACTCTTTTAGGACTCCTGTTTGTTTGCTGACTTAAAAATACATGTCCCTAGTAGATGTTGTCTAATTTCCTACTTTGATACTAAGGTACTGGAGAGAAGTTGCTATTTTCGTACTACTGCTGCATTCTGTTTCTTTCTGAATATGGGATTAGAAGTATTTGTTGACTGATTTTCCTTGTTCTGTGTCACTAGCAATTTAATCATTTTTATTCAGCATGGATCAGTACTATTAGTAATATTTCTTTACTTTTTATTTTAAAAAATGAATGAAGGTTCCAAAATCCCTATTATCTGTAGTTTTGCTAGCCACAGAGCTTTCCTTACCAGTTTTCTCTATTTAATAATATCTAATTTATGTCAGTTGTTGTCTGGCCTTCCCCTTTTCCATGTGTTATATTTTGGCATTTTCTCTCTCTCTCTCTCTCTCTCTCTGTGTTTCTTCTTGCTCTCAAGACTTTCTCACTGAACCCAGGACAAGCTTTTATCCTGTTTCCCTCTTTCTTGATTGTGGAATTGGGGCTTTTTTGGCCATATAATATCTTTTTTCTTACAGTTTTCATTCACATTTTTCCACCTTATATTTTTTTCTTATAGACAACTCAGTTTACAGTTTTGCTCACATCAGAAATTGGCTTTGTGAAGTGCAGACTCTGTATAGGTTTGTTACTGCTTGTGGCTCTCCTCTGCATGCCCATATTCAGTAGGAACAGGACAAAACTGCCATTTTCCACTCACGTTATTATCTTGTCTTGTATGCATCACCTTGAAGTCCAAAAAATTGACTTGTTTTGGGTGCAGTGTCTTGTATTAAGAAAACTAGTTTTGAAAATTGGAAAGATATTTTGCTGACTGCTTGGATTCCTTGGGGAATGTCTTGCAAGTTACAATTCCTTGCAGTGTTTTTTTTGTGTTAAAGGTGCTTGAAATCACCTTCCCTTGTTTGATGTGTTGTTTTCTAATGTCTTCTATACTTCCCCTTCTTGGAATGTTACCAGCCATGGGGATCAGTATGTATTTAAGGCTGTACAATTCTTTTGTTACCAGTTATTTCAAAGATATTGCTTGTGTTTGTACAGTTTGCTGCTGTTCCTGTAACTTTTACTATCACCCAGGAAGAAACTCATGATTTTTATTAAGGGGCTTTCCCATCAAGTTTCAGAAGTGCCACTTTATTCCAGGACTCTTTCTCTCATCAATGAAAATTTCTTATTTCTCTGTTTACCCAGACTTCTGTTGCTGGTGTAGAAATGATTGAAAATACCTTACTCTCATTATCTTTGTCACTACTTGAGTTTATATTGGGTCTTCCTCTTTGAATTTCTGAGGCTGTTTAACACATTTAAAGTACTTCAGGTGGTTTAAAAAGTATAGTTGCTACCTGCAGGATGCAAAATAAAACATCCGTACAAAATTATCCCCTATTTAGATGAAGCCACAAGTTCCACAGTCTGCAGCTTTTCAGCTTTGTACACTTAAGCTGACAACAGTTCAATTATTAGACTTCCACTCATAAGAATGGAATATTTTCTATTCTTCCTCTTCAGCTCCCTTCTTTTTTGTATTTTCTTTGTGATGCCAATCCATTTGTTCCTGTGTGTCTGTATCCAAGAAGACTTGACGCTGACTCTGGAGTTCTGCATTAAGTTGCATCCTGAGTCTTTCCTGGAAGGCAGTAGCAGTTTTTCTTCTTGTCCTTTAGTGAATCAGTTGTCAGTTCTTAGCTGGATTTTGCAAATTATCATTGCTTTAAAAGGAAACATCATGTAGGCTGGAAATCATTTAGAAAAGTCACCCACAAAACAGTAACTGAATCTCAGCCGTGACTAATGATAGTATTGCTGGTCTATAATTCAGTTAAATCTTCAAGAAAGATTTAAGACTTTCATAATTTAAAGTCTTATGGTTAATCAACCATGTCTCTTATTTGAGTTTTTTGTTGGTTATTACTGCCATTGAAACTGCCTTTTTAAAATTTTTTTTTTAATTCATAGGGTCTTGTTATGCCTTTGTTCAGCACATTAAAGTCTTCTGCTACCAGAAATCTTTTTCTTGTGTAGTGAGTTACAGACCATGATCAAACCACTGTATTCATCTTTCTAAACAGCTAAAATAAATCTAGCTGGTTTAGGTGTCTCACAGTAAGGCTTGGCTCCATCATGTAGCACTTGCATATTGCCTTTCTTTTTCCTTTATGAATGACCAGGCTGTGCACCATTTAGACACAAGTCTTGCTACGTTAGTCCTAGACAGTTATCTTCAACCACCAAACTTACATTGCCATAAAAGGATATGTAATTCTTTTAATAAGATCTTTTTCATTAAATTAAATCAAATACCATTATGTTTCCTTTCTTAGCTGAGTGTAACCCAAATCGATTACACTCTGATTTTGCCAAATCAGTGTTAGGTTAACTGGCTTGTGGCAACCTGGATGATCCCATTTACTTTTCAAATACTTTTTAAATAAAAGTATTTACTGGTCTTCTGGAACACATTCAAACTCCAAAGCTGTTTTGAAAGGAAAGCCTATAGTTTCCATCTGCTTGCCAGATAATTCTTTTAAAATTCTTGATTGTGAGTTTCTAGCTATGCAACTTCTAGGACATTTTATGGGTAGATGGGTAGAACTAAACATCTTCCTAAATATCATTGGCAATAGGTAATATTTCATTACTTCACAGATTTGTCTACATCTTCCAACTTTCTTCATAATATATAATTATGAGATTCTGCCTGTCTTCTATATTTTTACTGATTATTTTATCATCTTTATATCAACTAAAGGATATATATCATGTCTAGGATTTTCTTTTAATATTTTGCAGGTAATGTACCCCAAAGCTGCCCAAGTTTACTAGTACAGTTTCAGAACAGAATGAAATTGCTCTGTACATTTCGTTAACGACATGATAGGTACCTGTTCAATCATCATTTCAGGTACAACAGATTAAATTTGTGTGCATGGTTTCTTGTTTCTGTATAGTAGAACACCAAAGTACTAGAGAGATATAGTGACTTGGTCCAACAAACATTTCCATTTCATGTAGTGTCTATGTAATGAATGAAAAAAACTGCAAGAAAAGAAATCATGACGCCAAAGAACTAGAGTCTATGCCTAGTTTTGCTACTTAATTAGGATATGTTTTTGGAATGTGCACACGGCTATAATCTGGGGCATCTGCTGTCCTTTTTCATATGTAAAGCTGATTAACCACCTTGGGGGCAGGTGCTCCAGCTCAACTGAGGTTTGTGAGAATTAAGTGTGGGTACATCTAGTCTTTCCTGAAGAGAAGGAACTGCAGAGCAGGGACCTCTGAACTGAGAACGTTAAAAGAGAGAAGAGTTGAATGTGTACATCTACAGCAAAAAGGGAACTAAACAAGAGACTCTGAAGTTGTAGGCCTCCTGCTGGGGTATGCATAACGATCCCTCTCAAGTACTGACCTTCACCTTGTGGTCCTTGGAGAACACTTAAGAGGTCTGTAAGGTAACTGAAAAGCTGGAGGCTTAAATTTTATGCGGATGTTTACATTTCCAAGGGAAAATACACAGGCATCTGTAGATCAATAAAGGCTGAGAACCACTAGTCTAGACTACTTCAGTAGGCTGTTTAGCTTCCCTCTGTGAGACGCGCAGGCCTTCTGCGAACTACACTTGCTACTCAGTCAGGTCCTGCATCAAACTAGGAGGTATTTACCGCTTTAGCAATAGGATGTAATTGAAGTAGCAAACTCCTGCAGGGGTGGTAATAACCCTTGTGGTTAAGCATATATGGCTTTGTTACTACAACAGTTACCTGAGTATCAGTATATGAGGCTGGGTGGGGGAGAGATGTAAATAGTCATGTGCCTCTAGAGCATATTCCAGTTGAAGAAGTATCGTCCTGTGAAATTACCTGCGTCAATGCTACAACTTCTACCTGTAGAAGCGTTTACTCTTAAAAAAAAAAGTTATACCTCTCACCAAATAACTACAGTGCACCTCAGTTGCAGATCAGGATGCTTCTGGAACTCTGAGATGTACTTCTCCATGAACTTCAGTGCCTCTGCTTTTTAAAGCAAGCAAAACTGGAGAAAGCAAACTTTTCTAGATTCAGAGCTCAGGAACTAGCTTTTGCTGAACTGGAAGAGTTTCTACTGGCCATGATGCCACGTGGGTATACAAAACCCCTCTCCCATCTGTTTTCCAAATTCACAGTAGTAGTTAATGAGGTTAAAGATTCATTTGTACACTTTGGGAAAGTTTCCCATTTAGATTTTAGGCAAAGGTCTCCTCCCTGTCCTTTGTGTCAGTAGTGACAACAAAGCTAGAGGGAGTTTTTCTTTCCATTTTATTTGTCCAGTATTTTGACACATTGCTAGCCTTGGCTTAGAGGATAAGCTGGGATTCTCAGGCAGTCTCTTAACCAAATTGGTGATGTCTAAGAATGCCTGTTTCTTAACATCACCTCCATTCATTACGTCTCCAAACACAATGCATTTGGGGGTGCCTGGTTTTGTGTTGTGACAGGGCATAGGAAGTAAGCTTTTTAAGTAACAGCCACATCCTTCTCCTTAATTAAGGAGTGTAAGGCAATTTATACAATTTTGAAGTACTTTAAAAACAAAGTGAGACTTAACAGTAATGTTCAGCTTAACTGAAACCAGCTGCTTCACAATGGAACTAAAAAGAATAAGAAAAGTTTTTGAATAACTAAAAACATTGAGTAACTTTAATGACTACAGGAACAAAACTATTTGCATCTTCAAAACACAGTGGATCTCTGAATTAACCGAACAGTATATCAGCAAAACAGTCAATAATTCAAACAGTTGCATTTCATTCTTATCACAGCTTCTCAGACGTGCATTGCAGGCTGCTAAAACACTTAATCCCAAAACGTCCATATAAATAAAGATATGGTACCTTGAAAGATTTTTAGGAGGAACGAGAAGAAACAAGCCTGGTCAGTTTTCTTCATGGACAGTATCTAGCAACAAGGTACCCTGAACAATGACTGTTCTTATACAGTCCATCAGGAGAATCAGGAAGAAAAAAAAAAACACGTAGGTGAGCAGGCAGCAGAAAGGCAGATGAAATTTAACATTGCCAAACACAAACTCAGTGTCTCCTAAGCATTATGGCATGCAGAATTAACCCTGACCTCCTGAACAGCAATCCTATATATTATAGGTCCTAAAGACCAAAAGAAATAAGATAATTGTCTCAGTTCCTTTATAATCAAATTTGTGACCTCACCCTCTTGACCTAGCACATTGCATGTGCAACCACTAGCAAAGGACAGTTCAGGGAAGGGTTCCTGAAGTCTATAGCAAAATGATGTCCAATCTGGAAGTAACATGTGGTATATGGTCATGAAAGTGGTTCTGTTAAGATGGAGAAAAAAGAGCATGCTCACATGTTTAGCTTCATTTCATTGCTTTGTTAGGTATGTTAAGTTTGTACCACAATCACTTTACAGCAAAGACCACCTCTGTTTATAGTATAGCAGCAGTTAATCATAGCTTTCAAATAATATGGTGAATGGAAAAATATAGTGCTATAACAAACTAACAGCACTTCCTCACCCAGATTATCCATCAGGAGTGCCCAGCCAGGCTGTCGGAAATTATCTGAAGCCAGGAGAGACCTCCGTAAACCTTCAAATGACGAAGCCCGATTCTTTTAGCATGGAGATGAACGATGCAGGTATTTACCCTCTCACAGCTGGGGAGAAGTGCAGAAAGGTTGCACTGGAACCGTTCCTGCCCCCGCGAGCCAGCCGGGCCCTGCACGGCGCTGCTTACTGCAGCAGGGCCTGCCTCACCCTACGCCTCCCGCCGCCGCTCCCCGAGCCTGTGCCTTCCCTCCTCACAACAAGCAGCGGAGCGGCCTCGGTTAAACCCGCCGAGCACCCCGGCTCCGCCACCCCCTGTCGAAGGCCCTGGGGCCCGTGCTGCTGAAGGACCACCTGCGGGGCCCGGCTGAGGCAGCACGCCGCCTGATGAAGGAGAGGCCTCCCCTTGCCTCGGTGGATAGTTGCAGCGCGGCTGCCTACCCCGTACAGCCCCACAGAGCCCAAAATGGCAGCAGCAGGGAAGCGGAAGTCTCTAGGAAGAAGGGCGGAAGCGCCTTCCCCAGCCGGGCAAGCAGTACTTCCGGGGGGGAAGCCGGCGTCCGGTTGCTGCCGGAAGCGGCCGTGTCTGCGGGGTCCAAGATGGCGGCGGGGATGTACCTGGAGCACTACCTGGATAGTAAGAGCCGCTGGGGGCAGGGCCGAGGGCTGGGGCCGGGGCCGGCCTGCCAGGATGGACGGACGGACGGACGGACCGACAGACCGAGTCTTGGGGCGGAGCCCTTCGGGGCCCAAGCTCTGCCCCGGGGCTGGCCGAGACCTGGGGCGCCCGCGGTTTGCTCCGAGCCCCACGGGCGGCAACCTTACCCGGCTGCCCCAGGCCTGGCCATGAGGGCCCCTGGTCCTGGGGCCGTGCGATGAGACCTCGTCCGCGCTTCCTTCCTCCGTCCCTCGCCGCCGCGCAGGGTCCTCTTGGGGTCTGTTAGAAACGGCGGCGGCAGCAGCTATGGCCGCCCGCCCGGAGCGCCGGTTCGGTCTGCTTCTCTGCCGGGGGCAGGGCTTGGCTGGGGCTCCTGCAGGAGCCCGGCCGCGTTCTGGTCTGCGAGGGCGCTGCGCTGACACCGTCAGCCAGCGTCCAGCTTGTCCCTGAAGGCAGCACACAGGTGCTGCTCCAGCGCTTTTCGGAGCAGCAGCTTGGCTTTGGCGTCTTTCCCTGGGATAAACGTTTCTGCAGTACTGGTGAAATGAAGCCGAAGGCAATCTTTGTATCTGTAGGGACATAGAGCAGCTTCCTTTACTATCGTTTTAAAAGTGCAGCCTTATTTTGGTGATTGAAGAACAGCTCTGTAAATGCTAATGGAATTGGTAATGCTAACAGAGCCCTTCTGTGATATCATATGGCTTTAAGTTGCTTATAATTTGTCAAGCTCTGGCCTTTTGGGGGATAAGACTTTGAATTTTTTTTCCTCCCGTATTCTTAAAACTGTCAGGTAAACTAATCAGAGGAGTTGTTTTTGAATGAGCGTACTAATGGGTTAGGATTTGGTCACCTCTTCTTTGATGAATGTTATTTTCACGTTTACTGATCTGATGTTAGTACTAGAAATGGGGGAGGGTGGTGATGGGGCTGTGTGTTTAAAGCATGGTATTACTGGTAATGTCTTATTTTCTTATAGTTGCCCAAGTTGAATCTCTTGACATCTGTTTGCATATGCTTGGAAACGCTGGAGCTTGATTCTGCAGAAATTGTGCTGCACTACGTTTCCTTCAGCACAGAGCCGCTGTGCGGAAACAGGCTGATATGGTGTTGATGTGGAGAGCAGGGGTCATATTTCCTTGTGTCTGCAGGGCTCACTATGTCATTAGGAAAGGAAGCCTATTGTGAATTAAGAAAGTTCAAGAACCATAGTAAGTGATGCTTTGCCATGAAAGCTGAAAAGACACTGGAAGTGAACAGGCAAGAATATTGATCAAGGAGCTGTGGAGAAGGAGGATGCAAAAGGCAGGAAGAAAAGTTGGATGAGGAGGAAAAGATAGCTGGGAGGTGGGAGGATGAGGGCTAGACAGGAGGGGAAAGAAGGAGGTGGGCAAGGAGTAAGTACGTGGTAGAGAGGTGCAGTGTTTTCCTGCTAGGGAGGGCACAAGTATGTATTGAGTAATAGCTGCAAAGACAAATAAGTGAAAGACTCAGATTTGAAACCAGTAGACAGAGGTGAAAGATGCAGTACTGAGTGTAGAGACGTATGGTAGACACTAAGTCAGAGACAAAAGAATCTGTAGATGAGCTCAGTGGCTAGAGAGTACTCCCATCAAAGCCAAATGCTGCTGGGTGTCATTGTTGCTGTCAGCTAAAATCCATGAACTCCAAGGAAACTCCTCTGTTCCCCTCTAGTACAAACAAGCAGAGAAGATTACAAGGTCTTATTTTTTGTCTCAGCTGAGATCTGTGGTCCTGCAATTGAATTAAAGATTCTCATCCTGCTGAAGGTGGATATTAATATGGTGGTGGTGTCATTTGTTTAAGGTGTCTTGCTTAACTTTTTTTTTTAATGTGCACAATCTAAAAGTACTTAAACTATCTAGCTACAAACGTGTTAGAGCAAAGCAATGTTCGCTACAGTGGCTTTGCCTTTTTTGATTTTTGTCTATTATCCTGTATATCATATGCAACATCACTTCCTTTTATTAGCTAACAGTAAGACAGTTGCTGTGCTCAATCTAGAGTTTCTGTTAGAAAAGCAGTTCATATGGATTTTAATACTTAGAGTTGAAGAGAATCCATCTCAGCATTCAGTGAGTTAGTTTGCTGATAGGCTTTCCCATCATGGTTTCATGATTTGTCTGTAGTTAATTTTCACTGTTCCAATATTTATTCAATGCACCTGTAATGCCTTTTACCTGCCATGTTGAAGTGTCCCCTTATTAAAAGTTTCTTCCTTGTGTAGATTCTAATTAATTAAATCTTGGCTTTCTTTCTGGTAACTTAGAAAAAAAAAAATTGCATTACTTATGGTAATATTTTTTTCAATTTTCTAATTAGCCATATTGTTCTTCTCCAAGCCTACTCTAATCTTTTGATATCCTACTTGAACTTCTAACTATCTGAAAATGCGTACAGTCCTTTAGTACCAGTCTTTGTTATGCTACTAACTAAAGAAGTCAGGTTGTCGTTCTCCTGTTGAGTATGCCCTTATATCTGTTGGCCATTGTGTTTCAGCTGGAAGCTCGTATTCAGGTAATTATCTACAATGATATTCAAGTCTTTCTGTTTCTTAGAAGTATGGTCCAGCATTCTTTATCCATCACTTATATTGCTCATTCCTAAATGTGTTACCATACTTAAGAGTGAGGCTGTATCTTGCTGTCCTAGTGGTCTGTTCCTTTCATTTTTGTTCTTCCAGTCTGTATCTCACTTACAAGTGACTAACTTTTTTTTTTGATGAACCAAGAGCTGCGTCATGTTTGATTTGCGTGAGTGATGCTGGTGGTTCTGTGTAATGCATTCAAAAGCCGTTCTAATACCACGTCAAGTATTTGACGCAAGTAGTAGTTTAATCATTTAGAAAGAATATTTTCATTAATGATACATATATTCTTACTACAAAAAAAGGTTATCAGGAAAGTTGGGGGAGACGTCCCCACTTAATCTGTATTGTTACTCTTATTGAATTCTTTGAGTTGATCCCAGATCAGCTATTCCATTTCTTTTCCTGGGTTCATGCTTGCTTGACAGCACTGTTCCTTCTTCAGTCCTTCCTTTTTTTTAATCATTATTTCAATATTTTTTTTAAAGTTCAGTTTTTAAAAAGTTGAGTAATGTTCCAAAATGTCCTGAAAACTGATACAAATAAATAGTCCAGAACCTTTGGTCAGCTCTTTTAAAAATGTCTAATATTTGCATTTACTTCTTGGAATGAAATTCTTTTAGTATCTAAGGTAGACATGGTTTTCAGTTGAATTTTTTTTTCCCCCCACAGCATTTCTCTTTCATATGGTTTACTGGCTTGATCTGCTCAGGGGATGAATGAGGAGTGTGTGATGAAAGAGGGCAGTTGTTTGTAGGACCTCATCAAGTCCTTGAAGAAAGGAAGGTGTATAATGAATTAAGTGAAGATTGTAGGAGGAAAAAAAAGGTGGTCTCATGTTTGAGGCAGTTGAATGCCACCCTGACAAAGTGAGTTTGCTGTTCATGTTTGCTTTTAGGACGTGCTTTTTACAGATTCTGCTCAAACAGATTGTGCTACCCTTAACTGGAGTGAAGATTTGTAGTCAGAGGAGCAGATGTGCAGAACGTTCATAGTTGCAACTGAAGTCTGCTTTGAACAGATAATTCTGAATAGTGAGGATTTGTAGCGTTTTTAGACGTTTCAAGAGGTGTGTTTGCGATTAGCTGCCCTTAGTCTTTTTACCTCAATTATTCATTTTATTAGTGCTATTCCACAGCAGTGTTGTGAAAAAGCATTCTTATGTGAAAATAACGAGCATCTTGAAAAGCTGATTACCAAGTCAGTTTTCAAATTGCATTTTGGGTAGTGTACATGTGACTCCGTATTGAGCAAAGAAGATAAGATAAAACTTTGTCATTGTTCAGTCGTTGGGTGTGAGAAACACTTTGTATGGAAATCTCACGTGGCTAGGTAACTAAAAACTGTATGTTAAAATGCACAAAAGGTCTGTCTGACAAAGCTGTGCATACAGCCTTAGTTATTTCAAGTCGTAACTTCTTGAGTCCTCTCTTTTGGACCTCTGAAGTTGTTTTTTTTGTTTGTTTGTTTTTGTTTTGCCAGGAGATTTTTGTGGAGTAGCCAAGTTAACAACAGGTCTCTCAGTAAACAGTGTCTGGCAGTTTCTTAGCTCTGGTATTTTAGTAGCTTTAAAGTCCCTGCTGTAATTTGAAACTGGGTTTAGACCTAGGATTAGACATACCCTTGCCTTTGCTCTAAGCTGTTAATTGCAAAGCATATCTGAAAGGTGTTATGCTCCTAGCAGGTGTTCTTGCAGAAAAGAAGTATGCATGTTCCTTCTGTGCTGAACCTCCTCATAGAAGAGCTCCATATCTTGTCTGCTCTGATAAACTTTCTTTCTTCATCATACTGAAGCTGTTCCTTCAATGACAACACTAAGCCAAAGGATTCAGGGAAGGGGAAGAGGAGGAATGTTTCTTGTTCATTCTATTCTTCTTGATTGTTTATTTGTATGGCTCTTTCTTCGGTTCTCTTTAGTGACTGAAGTTGAGCATAAAAAGTTTTCCATCTCTTCAAATATTGTCCTTCTAGTCTGTAAACAATTTTGTACCATTCTGAGGGGAGAAAGCAAGATACTGAAGTGTTTTCCTTTGTGCCAAGAAAGCAATGCAACTTTAGTAGGGGGGAACCTATGGATGCAAAAGAATTTGAGACGTAGAAAGGGATGGAGGAAGAATAAGAAGGAACAAAACCGTGCTATTTTGTGGTTACATGTGCATGAGAACTCTTTAGAGGAGTTTGTGCTTACTCAGACTTGAGTTACTGTGTTTGGCTCAGCATTTGCTCTCTCACCGGGTTAGAAATACTCTAGTGGAGGCTTTGAGAGGGAGAAAGGAAGGATGACTAATACAGTTTTTCTAGAAGATAAGATGCAAACACTGAGTTTTCTTCATGTTTAGATGTTTCAAGAGTATTGTAGAGCTTCTGTGTGTTAGGCGTCATTGAAGTACATACATTTAGAGAATAGTCCCAAATAGCTCTCTCTGAGTCTCTGTTCATCTGTGAAAGTGTCGCGATTGTGGGGGTTATCTTTATAGTAGAGGGAGCCACTGTTCAACCATGCTTTCTAATGTCAGTGCATCCCTGTTCATCTATGTAGAGAATATCAGAATAAAGTAAGTATGCACCGCGACATGACAGACACCACACAAATCTATCTTTTATGGCAACAGAACGGAGGAATGTACCTCTCCTCAGCTGTCTAGTGCCTGAATTTACTATGAACTGACCTCTCTGCTCACATTTCTGTGCTGTACTGCTGAGAATATGTCTGCCCAGTTGTGCAGATAGCTGAGCTGAATGCAAGGGTCATGTCTATGGGTGTGCTTTCTCTTTATAGAAATGAGAAAATCAAATAGCACCTTTCCTGTTGGTTCCAGCCAACGTTATCCACCACATTTTCCTGCCTGGACTGTTGAGGCTGTTGCTTTATTTATCTTCCTGAACGTGAAACTTTTATCATTCCAGTTGGGAAGTGTGTACCAGACTGGAAGGAAATTCAAGTTTCCATTTAAATGTACAGTTGAGCTGGTCTGTTTCTGAGTAAATGTCAGTATAAAGTGTTGGTAAGGAATGGTAACAAAACAATAAAAAATGTTTCCAGCATCCCCCACCCCAAACCTCTGAGGATCTAGATTCTGCCAACATTTGGTCTAAATTAGGTCTGAACACTTGGGAGAATCATCAGCAGAGAGCTAGTAACCTTGGTGAGCTTGAGAAGTAGAAGGGTGTCGCTGGCCTGTCTACTCAGATGGCTGCTTGATATTCATTCCATTGTCTTGGAGGCCACCAGTCAGGACCTGTTCCAGGAGCAGACACTAGGACATATCTGCCTCATTGAAGAGGATGATGGAGACTACACACTTAGATGAGGAGTCATCAGCTGGTAAGTTAGCATGGTAGTGTGTAGTCATTTGGGGGGGCTTTTCTTTTTTTGTGTATATGTGTATATATATACAAATGTGTATATGTATATATATATAATATATTTTAATCCTGATTAGGGAGGCATCAAGTTTCCTTTGCTTCTTATATTCTACTGGCACATGGAGATGCACCAGTTCAGGGCTTGTCAGTACTAGAAAACTTATGCCCACATAAGCACAGAGCAACAGTAGCAGCATACGCTCTCTTGAAAGTCATCTTCCTTCCCCCACAATGGCATGGTAATGTCTCTTATCTCCTCCCCAGTGTAGCATGTGGCCATACCCTCCTGTTCCTGCCTATAAAGTTTCTCGTATCATACTTCAATATGCAAATATCTTAATAAATTGTTTCTATCTTGAACATTGTTCTAGTGTAGCAGACTTGCAGATGCCTTTCACCTTTTTGAGACTTTGGATTAGTTGCATCTGTAATGCAGCACACATGATCTATGGAAAATTACAAAAGATCTCATGAGAGGGAGAGGATTCGGTGATTCATAGGTATCATTTGTTTCTGTGTGAAAGCTACCAGCACAACCCACACTAAGCTAATACATTTATTGTTTTTAACGGCCAGTTTGTTTAGAATAGATTTTCTTGTTGACTGGTATTTTTATCAGAGCTGATACAAAATGGTTTTATAGGACACAGCATTCTGCATTTTCTCCGTATTTCTTCACTTTACCGAGAGCAAATCTGATGTGACCGTTTTGGCAAACAGAACCTGTGATCTCTTTGGTGGTGGTCCCTGCCCTTAGTGATTTGTGACCGACTGGAAATGCCTGGGGTGTTGCAAGTCTCATTTGATATGTCAGTCTTCCATGTCCTCCAAACTTCTGAAATCAAGGTTGATCTTTAACATAGTGATAAAGATCCCTTGTGTGAGACTAACAACATTGCATACTATCTTGGTTGTGCGTGCTGTAGTATTGAACTAATGTAATAAGAAAAAGATAAAAAGAACCCTCTGTACCTGCGCCCCCCAGGAAAGGGTACATTCTCTTTTGAGGAGTGTTAGGTTTCTGTCGCTGTTGCATTGACTGTTGTTGTTGACTGATATCTGTTTCTTTGGACAGTGCAAGGCATAGACACACCTTGGTGGACTAGCATGCAGTGTACTGGCCCAGAGCTCAGGATATGTCACAGAATTCCTGGGTGGCCTTGGGCAATTTAGTCTGCTGTGCACCTGCGTACTCTGTTTGTAAAAATGTGGGTAGTACTATTCCTTATGGAGGTGATGGTGGTGAGAACAGTGTTGCAGGTTAGGCTGCATATAGTGCTGAGCTCTATGTGAATAGAGAGAAAGGTATATTATGCTCATAATTAAATTTAAATGAACTGTGTAGGACAATAATTAATTTAGAACACAACAGAGTAGAAGCAGCATATTAAAAGGGTTATACTGTCTAAAAGGAGGGATGGAGGGATATACAAGACATCATTCTCCTTAATGAGGAAGCAGGGAAGTTGCTGAAGATTGCCGTAAGCCAGTTGAACTGCACTATACTTCAAATGCTACAAATTTCTAGTCAGAGTTACCAAAAAGTCCGATGTGCTTCCATCATGACATCCCAGCCACTTTTATATTCCAGACGGCAAAGAAGTTATCCTGTTGTTGTGCAAGTCTGTCACAAGCAGGATTTCTTAATTGCCTTCAGCAATGTGGTGTTTAAACTGTTTGTTGAAATCTGTATTGTTTAATAAAGCAACCGTGATTGTGTTTCAAAATGTATTTTGACATTTTTTTTAATAAACTTAAGCATACATCTGGACATGGTAGATAAACAAATGTCTTGGGAAAGACACCATGTATTTGTATAGTGCTTGGTGCCATGAATCTCTTTAGGAATTTGGATACTTGCAGTACAAATCCATTAATTTGGCACTGCTAAAAGACATACAGTGAGAGATTGAAGCATAATGAAAGTTATCAGGTTGTGTAGTTGCATAGGCTCATGGGCTTGCTCTGTGTGTGTGAATTAACAGCTGAGTTCGGTAGCTGAAGTTTAAATATAAGTTGCCTACACTAACACCCTACATGTGTTTTTTAAACAAAAAAAAATTGGGGGGGGGGAAGGAGGGTGGTGATAGATTCTAATTCTTGGAGAGTTAAGAGTTGAGAGTTTACATGGTTCTTAAGGGAAAAGACAGCATGCTTATGGATGCCTGTACGTGATGAGAGAAGAATGGAAATGGCAGAAGGAATGACAAGGAAAGAGGAGAATGAGAGATGAGAGAAGAATGGGGATAGTGAAAGGATGAGAACTGAGGAAAGGAAAGAGGAAAGAAGATCGGCTTTTATCTTGTGTTAAAGAATGAAAACAAGGTAAGAAAAGGAAGAGGAGGCAAAAACTCGCTTGTGCTGATGTAGAGGATAATCTTGCTGCAGCAGGAATGAATGGGGCACAGCAGGGCTGCATGTTGCTCTGTGTGATCTGTGCAAATGAGCACAGTTGCATTTGTGACAGTCCGTGCTATAAGCCAAGCTGGTGGTCCTGCTAGCACTTTCTTCACTGCACATCTTCCCTACCCTTGTCCACCTCTCTTGCTGGTGTGCCATTTGTGTTCTGAGAGGCCCTTGCTTTTCTTTATTTTTCTAATTGTTGCCTATCTGTGACAGAGCGACTGCACTTTACTAGCCTGTTCTCTAGCAATCAAACATGTCTGTAAGGTGTCCTGACCATGCATTCTCAGGCAGATGATTTTTTTTCCTGTGATCAATTTCAGAATATGAGAATTATTTGAGTATTTTAAAATATATGGCATTTAGTCAAGAAAAATTTAGGTGCATCTTACTATAAGAGAGTAATTGTAAAGAGAATTGTAAGAGAGAATTGTAAAGGGAAAAGGAGAAATGCAGGAGGAAGTGATCACAGAAATAAATATTTTGGAAGGACAGAGGGAAAATGTGTTGTCTTAGTAGGAATGAGGAAATGGAAATTTAAATCTTAAATTTTTTTTTTTAATGGGACCGTTAGGGTCGTGATGTCTGGTAGGCAGCACAACATAGGCCAAGCAATTTCAACATGTGTTTGGACCACTGTGATAAATTCTATGTGATGAAGAGGTTTTTTTTGTTGTTATTGTTTTGTTTTTAAGGGTAGATAAGAGCTTTTGGGCTAAGCTGCAGAGAGCAGAAAGCTCCACCATGCTTAAGTAAACTACCTACCATAGAAATAGATTATTGCTCAGTTAAAACTTGTTTAGCTGCAGCTTTATCTTGTTATGCTTTTTGTTCTTGCCATACTCTCTCTGGATTGTAATTTGTAAGGCATACTCAGCTTCTTTCCACTTTTAGTTGAATAGATTAAGCATCTTTATAACTGTTGAGGTTATAAAGTCACTACACTATCAATTGTTTCATTTTCTCTCAATTTATTGAGAAAACAATTGCAGAATGTTGGTCCAATAACGGATTTGCAGATTAAAAGATTTTGCTGCTGGTAGCAGAGAAGGAATTCAAATGACAGGCGTTTGTCTCAGTCCCTGAGGAAACCTGTCCAGCTAAGGAGCTTCTGGAAGATCACTGCTCATGTGTGCTTGACTGGTTCTATGCCGAGTGCAATCTAGGCCAGAGTCAGAGCTTGGAGGTGCTTCTCCCTGCAGAGTTACCTGAGCCACCGAAAGCCACCAGCAACAGAGTGCTCGCTGCCTCTGATATGAGCTCTCCACAGGCAAAGGACCGGTGATGAGGAGGAAGAATGGCTGAGATGGCTGAGAGGCTGGCAGTGAGGGGAGGAGGCAGGAGGGTTGGAGGGTCTCTGGATGATGGATGGGACGGGCTGAAAAGAAGAGACTAGGCAAGACAGGATGTAGAGGCAAAGGAAGAACAGACAGTTTCCAGGTGAGGGCATGTGCTAGCATTAGTGACAACTGGTGGCAGACTTTTACAGCAACATCTGTTTAAAAAAAAAAAAGAGAGCACTGTCCCTTTCAGGTTCTGTAATGGAAGCACACTCCTGTCCGAGTTTCTCCTGCTGTTAGCACATCACTGTGAAACGTAGTCATAACCTCATCTAGGGTTGTTCTGCCCAGAGAATAGCATCCTACTGTTTTTTGTGCTAGCTCAGGTGTTCTCTGAATCTAATGGTTTCTAGTCCTGCTTAGGAAAAATGCGTATTTGATGGAACGTGTGCTTTTACCAACTTTCCTTTTTAGAGACGAAAAAGGAAATTACATCAATCTCTTTTAAAAACTACAAAGTCAAGAATTCAGAAGTTATGATGGTCCAGGATTAATAAACTCAGTGCATATTTGACATACTGTGTACAATGCGAGAACAAACATTGTTTACCTCTAGAAGATACCTCTCCTCTAGGAGAGGAATTAAAAGTAGTGTGCTGCTGCATGAACCATGTTTCATTGCTGTACGAATTGAAAGATTTGGAGTCAGTGAGGCTGGGGATTACAAGAAGAAAAAGGAATGATATGAATTCCCAAGCTGAATTTCATCCCTGCCATAAGTTCCCTTTTGTAAGCAGTGATAATTGTCAGTATTGTGTCCCTGTTGTTTTCTGAGATTTTTTTTTTGAGCTGTAGGGATATAATCTGGTAGTGGGCTGCTTGAATTTTGTGTAAAATCTGGCATACTGGGCAAACATGGAAGGATCATTTCTCCTTCTACGACCAAGTGACGCGCTTGGTGGATGAGGGGAAGGCTCTGGATGTGATCTACCTTGACTTCAGTAAGGCTTTTGACACCGTTTCCCACAACATTCTCCTCAAGAAACTGGCTGCTCGTGGCTTGGACTGGCGTACGCTTTGTTGGGTTAAAAACTGGCTGGATGGCCGGGCCCAAAGAGTTGTGGTGAATGGAGCCAAATCCGGTTGGAGGCCGGTTACTAGTGGAGTCCCCCAGGGCTCAGTGCTGGGGCCAGTCCTCTTCAATATCTTTATCGATGACCTGGATGAGGGTATCGAGTGCACCCTCAGTAAGTTTGCAGATGACACCAAGTTAGGTGCGTGTGTCGATCTGCTCGAGGGAAGGAAGGCTCTGCAGGAGGATCTGGATAGGCTGGACCAATGGGCTGAGGTCAACTGTATGAAGTTCAACAAGGCCAAGTGCCGGGTCCTGCATCTGGGG
>VXAL01003120.1:265379-322087 GCA_013399475.1 Chauna torquata | reverse complement strand
GAGGTGCTTGAGAGAGTCCAGAGAAGGGCAACGAAGCTGGTGTGGGGTCTGGAGAACAAGTCTTACGAGGAGCGGCTGAGGGAGCTGGGGTTGTTTAGCCTGGAGAAGAGGAGGCTCAGGGGAGACCTCATCGCTCTCTATAGGTACCTTAAAGGAGGCTGTAGAGAGGTGGGGGTTGGTCTGTTCTCCCACGTGCCTGGTGACAGGATGAGGGGGAATGGGCTAAAGTTGCACCAGGGGAGGTTTAGGTTGGATGTTAGGAAGAACTTCTTTACTGAAAGGGTTGTTAGGCATTGGAATGGACTGCCCAGGGAAGTGGTTGAGTTGCCATCCCTGGAGGTCTTTAAAAGACATTTAGATGTAGCCCTTAGTGATATGGTTTAGTGGAGGTCTTGTTAGTGTTAGGACAGAGGTTGGACTAGATGATCTTGGAGGTCTCTTCCAACCTAGACGATTCTGTGATTCTGTGATCAAATTTAGGAATATGCAGGCAACCTTAATTTTGCTGCTTCCTAATTTTTTCAGAACTTGATTTTGCACTGTTAACCTTGAATGCAGGGAGGTGATGTATATATGCTGTGTGATTACGTATCTGCATACTTAAGGACTTCTATGGTCTGAGCATTTCTCAGATATTTAAAATAGAAATGTCAAAAAAAATCCATTGAAGCAATAGATTAATTACTTATAAGGATTTTGTATGTAACTTACTATGTTCTGCTTGTGTGAAAAAATAATTTAAACATCTTCTAAGACCAGTGAGGCCCACAGTTGCTTTTACCTCTTGTAGGAATTAATTTCATGGCTTGTGTATTGTACTTGTGTAAAAAAAAAAAAAAAAAAATTCTCTTGCATACAGACCTTCCCTACTGGGTGATTGCTTTTCAGGAAATGTCTCTGCTGTAGAAACATGTGACAGTGAAAATAGAGACCACTGCTGGGGCTGATGTATTAGACAGTTTTGATTACGGATAGAGACACCTTCATTTACACTCTGCCTGTGCTGCAGAGTGGATTCAGGAAGCAGATGTGCTTATGTTGTGTTTTTGAAGAGTTTTTACTCCTCATCTCCATCTGCCCCCTTTTATTTAAGCCTGCAAGAGATTTTTTTTTTAATTAAGTATAAAGGTGACAACAATCAAGCTTGGATGTCAGGTTAATGTGGTGATAGTAGACCTCAGTTTGATTAGACAGGCATGGAAAAATGAGAATTGTTTTTATCAACTTTGTCAGTTGAGCGTCTGGTGATGACTAGGGGGTGAGTAGCATAGTGCATTGAAAATGAATTGACTATCAGCTTCACATTGCTCATTCAGAGCTATACAAATGTTTGTTATTCACAGTGTGTAACATCCTTCCAGGTGAACAGACCACACTGAGGTTATGGTGTAGAAGGCATAGAAGAACAAGGGACAGGGTTTGACTGCTGTTTACTGCTCCCTGTCCCATCTCAGAGTTCTTCGGCTCTGCAAAGTGTCTCCTACCCATGTCTGTAAAGTGGATGCACTAAACCTTGACTTGCTTTTCAGTGAATTAGCATTTGATCAGCTTTAGTTATTCCTATGCAAAGATGTTAAAACTAAATGACATTATTTACCAACTGTTGGGCTGTGGTTTGTTTTTTTTATGTTACTGAAGAGAGTTCTTGGATGGATACATTGTATTAGAATGACTGTATTACACATTTTGTTTTTCTGCTTTTTTAATTTAGGCCTCTCTGCGTGGCAGTTTTCTGTTAACTAGTATGGTTAGAACTGTGCTCCTAGATTAAATATATCAAGTTTTTTTAGTCTGTCTCCTTTATGGTTGACAGTGAATGGAGGCATGCTAATGTGAACAAGGAAAGGGTGCTGGGAATCGCTGGACTGGTGTATGTGTTGTTATCAGTTGAGTTAGCTTTGTTCCTGCATTGACGTTATGGATAGGAACCTGACTTCTCCATGTATCCTCCTTTCCCTGCAGGTATTGAGAACTTGCCTTTTGAACTGCAGAGAAACTTCCAGCTCATGCGAGATCTGGATCAGAGAACAGAAGGTGAGGATTAGAGATGGTTTCTGTGATGAGACAGGAAGCGTGCAGCCTGGCCAGCGTTTCTTTCCTTTGTCTTCATCACAGGGATCTCAGGGCTGGGAAGGAAACCTGCAGCTGCTCTTATCCTTCGGTCTTACCTAACAGAGGGCACTGTAGCGTGTGCCGGTGTGTGTATGTATGAGTATTTATGTATTTAATGATAAACTTGTTTCAGACCTCAAGTCGGAGATCGATAAGTTGGCCACGGAGTATATCAGCAATGCACGAACTTTGTCGTCGGAGGAGAAACTGGGGCTTCTCAAGCAAATCCAGGAGGCCTATGGGAAATGCAAGGAGTTTGGGGATGACAAGGTTCAGCTGGCTATGCAGACCTACGAGATGGTATGAAGGAAAGTGTCTAGTGGTTATTGTATGAAAGGCTGTAGTAAAGCCCCCAGTACTAGAAGGCCCTGATCTCTCTCTTTCAGGCCCTACCTACTGTTGCTTCTCTGCTCTTAGCGCAAGCCCTGTGCTCTCACCTCTTTACTCTCTTGGGCTCTTTCCTGTGGTAACTTCTGGTCACTGTCATCTTTGCAGGTTGATAAGCACATTCGGCGGCTGGACACAGACCTTGCTCGCTTTGAAGCAGATCTGAAGGAGAAGCAGATAGAATCGAGTGACTATGACAGCTCTTCCAGCAAGGGCAAGAAGAGTGAGTACCACCACTGGGCTGCAGATTGATACAGGAGGCAGCCAAGTGACTATGGAAGTGGTGGGGATGAAGGCAGGCTCTGGAGTGGTACAGATCAAAGACTGTTACGCTGGAATCTGAAGGACAGGTAAAAAGATGGTGACCTGGGCTCTTCTGTGTGAGCATATTCAAGGCCACTAGATAAAATTAAGATGGGGTGCATGGTCCAAAGCCAATATACACTCCAAAGTAGGAGTGCATTTTAGTGCTGAAGAGGTTGTTACTGTAAGGTGTCTATTTTGATTGGATGACAGATGCAACAACTTTGTCTTGTTAACAGAGGGCCGAGCCCAAAAAGAGAAGAAAGCTGCCCGTGCTCGCTCTAAAGGGAAGAACTCTGATGAGGAGACGCCGAAGACTGCCCAAAAGAAATTGAAGCTTGTCCGCACGTAAGTGTTTAAGAAATTTGAGGGAATGAGGAGCAGCACTACAAATCAGACCAAGGGAGACCTAGCCAGACTTCCCTATGAAGGATCTGATCCCCACTCCGACCAGATTGTGTCCTCTGTCCCTTCTTGGGAAGAAAGAGGAAGGAGGCCTTTTGTTTGTTTCAGGGGAGTGTGGCATGAAGGGGAGGCAGGTCATGTCAGTGGAGGTGGGTGTATGTGCTTAAAAAAGAGGAGTGGCTGTTTCTGGCAAACAAGGGCATTGTCATGGGAGACGTGAAGAAAACCAGTGTTAGTTAATTTGCTGACCTAGTTTATTCCTTTCTCCTGCAGTAGCACAGAATATGGGATGCCTTCAGTCACCTTTGGAAATGTGCACCCTTCAGATGTATTGGATATGCCTGTGGACCCCAATGAGCCTACTTACTGCCTGTGCCACCAGGTCTCCTATGGGGAGATGATTGGCTGTGACAACCCAGATGTAAGAGCCTGCACTTGATGGAAATGGGGGAGAAGGGAGTGGAGAGTCTTGTACAGAGTCTTGTCCTGCTTAGGTGGGGCCTGATGTAGTAAGCAGTGATGGCAGGAGGGCTTAGCTCAGATAGGTTGGAAGAGCAGTGGTGTGGCCTGTGAAGTGCAGCTTTCTTCAGGGTTTCCCCTAAAATGACAGACTGTTTTCTTGGCTCCACGCTTTGCAAGGGAGAAGGGGAATTGTGCTTACTAACAATGTGTAAGTTGGGTGCGAGTCTCCGTTTCCTGACAGATCCTGTTAAGATTGCTGCTAGGGATTTAGGAGTTTGTGCTAAAATGTTAGGAAACTTTAGCAGCCTGGAAACAATGATTTCAAACAAAAACTGCTCTTTAACTGACTGCTCTCCACCCCAACAGTGTTCCATTGAATGGTTTCATTTTGCCTGTGTGGGTCTGACAACAAAACCAAGAGGAAAATGGTGAGTGTGTGCTGAAAACCAACCTCCTGGAGGGCCTGTTGGTCTCTGGAAAGGGGAGGTGCTGGGTGGCAGAAGGGAGAATATTGTATATACACGCTTAGAAGACCTCTTCAGAAGGAAAATTTAAATTAAGGCTTTGTTTGGAACCTTGGAAAAGGTCCTTTGAGGCTCTATATTCGAGGTTCATATCAGGTCATAAATGCTGGCTTTTTACTTCCCTTTCTACCAGGTTCTGCCCTCGCTGTTCCCAGGAGAGGAAGAAGAAGTAAAATCCCATGAGCCCTCAGTACTGCTGCAGGAGCTCTCTTCCCCCTGCCAGGGCCTCGTCCCAGCTCCCCCAGCCCCTGGGGCCTTGGCTGGGGGGAGTCTTGCCCTGTTTGTGGTTTGGGCCATCCCTGGAATGGTGTGTACCCTCATTGCAGTTCCTGTGTGTTCTGTATCCCTGGTTGCTTCCAAATCCCTAAGGGAGGCCCTCTCTGTGTACTATTCCAAACAGGTCTCTGAACCTCAAAGGGAATGAATGAGGGCACCAGGGTAGCCACCAGATTCCCAGGGATTCAGGTAGCCCCTGATTTTCCTTGGCTTTCCTTCAGACTCCTCAGAGTTCATTGCCTACTCTCTGCTTAGAGAACAAGGCTATGGAATGGGGGAAGGAAAGGAGGTAAGTCTTCAGCATTTTAGGTCTTTGATTTTCCTGGATCTTTTTCAGGAGAGAGGGAGTAACCAGGCCACTGCTTAATCTAGTGGTGGATTGGCTGAGAGACTGAAAACCTAACGTACTCCTTATCTTTAATCATTCCACTATTCTGTCTGGCATTGAGCAGCCTCTTTTGTTGGGGTGAGGAGGAGGAAGGAGGAGTGTTTAGAGCTAGCTTTGTCTCCTTTACTCCTGGGGTAAACCTGCTGGCCCGGGAAGCGCATTGTATGAAGGAGGAAGAATTTCTGTCTGCATGGTGAGAAAAGGTTTGATCTAGCCTGTCTTCTGGCTCTAAAATTCTCCCTCCCTTTTATGCAGTGGGGCTTCTCCATTATGTTGATGATGGGAAGTTTGGGGATCCAAATCCCACTTGTATAATATGGAATTAAATAAAGTTCATTGGAACAAATACTCTCTTTGCCTTGCTGTCACCTCCAAAGTAAACAATCAGTCTTTTTAGTTATTCTTTCTCTCTCAGCTCTGCTTTTTCATTGATGAATGCGGCCCGGCTTTTTCATGTAATAATCCTGAACAGTCAGACATGCTGCCTAAGTCAGGCTTGAAAATATATGTAATATACTTGCCAAAGAATTATTAAGCTTTCTAGTGTCTGTGGAAAAACCTCTGCCCCTTTAGTCATGTCCCCACAAGTGACAGGATGTTTATTCACATTGTTGGATCATTTTTTCATCAGTTGTCCTCTCTCAAATGAAAGTGATGGAGGTTATAGAAGACCAACCCTCACTATGGCTGTAGGGCAGTACAGCTGAGAAAATAAGTCATCAGGACAAACGATGTGCATCCGAGAATGTAGACAGGTTTTTGAGATATCCTGTTAGCTTGCTCCCCAGTGAGTCACCTTCACCTTGGATCACCTCGTTGCCAGAAACTCCAGATGCTGTTACTAAAATAGTGTTAGTAACAATTACTGGAGACGTGTCTGTCTTTGTGGTGTCTGCAGGTAACTGTGAGGAGATGATCCATACTGAAGCTGACCTTTATCTATTCCATTGGCTTGGCCTGGAGATTGATGAGTTTTTCTTCCTGCTTTTTCTCTGCTATTCAGGAGGCTTTAAGCTTTTCACATGAAACATAAAATGTTTTCCTCACATAAATAACTTGCATGAGGATCAGCGGATCACTTTTGTTCTCGCAGTCACAAAGCAGAAACTCTTCTAGGGGTTCATTATTAAAGCAACTCAGAGGACTGTGTAGGTGGAGAGTGATGCTACTATCACCTTGTTATTGTATGGGGACCCTATCAAAGCCATCAGCTCAGAATTTGATGCAAAGTCTCCTGTTCAAGTGAGTTAGCACTGAGTCATTCTTTCCTATTTCTTTGAGAAGGGGTGCTTGGGTTCCCATCTTGCACAGAAAAAAGTGGTCTTAAGTTCTTACCTAGACTATGGTTCATGCGGTTGGTGTACCACTGCCACAGTCTGGATCTCAATTCCCAAATTGTCTTAAATGATTTTTCCTGGAGGTTCCCTCTGTAAACAGAGAAGAGATAAATGCTGGAAGATGATGGTTGTATATCTGGCACAGTCGTCTTAACAGAAGATGATGTGCCATTGTGCACGTGCGTGAGCAGGCTGTGGCAGAAGGAGAATTAATTTCTTAGCTGGGATTTGTCCAGATACCAAGTGAGTGCTAAACTAACGGAACAAAAGGAGGATACAGTCTGAAGTTGAAAACTGGATTTTGGCAAAGTGCAAGGGTAACAAATGGTGTAAAAACTGTTCTAAATGGTTTGCTTTTGATGGGGTAGGCCACTGGATTGTGATGGCCAACATTAGCAGCAAGATTTCTAGGAAGTGTGGGTTAGAGAGGTGTTTTTAAGTGGTGGCTTTGTTATGAAGCCACTGGTGATTAAGGGTAATAAGTACTTTATAAATGCATGTGGAGTAAAGTGAAAGCAGTGTGAGTGGGCAGGGATTTATAGCACGCCAAACCAGGAAACAAGGTGGTCTGTTGCTTAGGTGCTGCTTACTGTGCAGAAGCAATTCTGTTCAGGGTAGCTCTGGCTTGTGAAACACAAGTCAGGTCTGCTGCAGTCAATATAGGGCACTGAGGGAGGAGGTAGACAACAATACACCTCTTCCCAGGCTAAAGCCTGGGCAGAAGGTTACCATTGTGTTCTTTAGGACACAGAGGATAGTTTTGTTTTGTTTTTTCCTCCTCCTGTTTTTTTTTACAGTTAGCTCCTGCTAGGCTTTTTGATTGTTTACAGTGATGCAAATAGGTGGAACATCCTGGTTACTTTTAACACAAAACACCTGAGAAACACCTAGGCTAGGTTTTGATTAAGTGCCAGAAGACTGAGGGGAGTGCTATGTGGGGAAACTGATACTTCCCCCAGTCCTGCCATTGCAACCTGCTTCTGCTGGGTGAAGGGAAATTCTGACCACTGGCACATAGCATTCAGGGAACATTTGCTGCAGGTGAGCGGATGCTCCGAAGGAAGACTTAAAGGAAGAAGAAATTTAGAGAAAAACATGAATGAAAACCAAGAATTTTTAAATGGCTTACAATGACAGACAAAAATAAAAGGATATTAAAGACTAATGTTGGAAGAGAAGGAATGAAGGCAGTAACTGTGCAATATTTAATCACCGAAGGGGAGAAATAATAGAATCAATAGAAGCTAGAAATTACAAAGTACAAAAATGAAGCCATTGGAAACAAAGCCTGTAAGTGACAAGGCTGGAAACATAAGCAGCTTTTTTTAGATTGTCTTTTGTTTCTGATATAATTGAACATGGCACATGTCCATTACCAACTGCAGATAGCAGAATTGTTTGTAATGAGAGGAGGGGGAAGTGTTCTGTAAATATTTATTCTGTGTTGGTGCTGGTGTCATATTGGGATGATGTACTTCCCAGGCAAACTGTAAGGAGGATTTTAAATAGCATCTATTGGGGTGAAAAATTTTGATCAGTAATCTTCAGTAAATGCTGTTTGTAGCCCTGTGAAACCCTGTGAAAACCACCAGAAGGTGCCTGTGGTCTGCTCTCTATCTGTTTCTGAAATGCTAGGGAAAGCCTAAAATACTGGAAAAGAGCCAGTGCTGTGCTGGGCTTTAAGGATGTCAAGAGGACTACTATGTACAGGCCAGCTAACTGATACCAGTCCAGATGTGAAATACTGACACACCAAATAAGTAAATTGCTTCTCTTCAAAACAAGCGAGAATTCCAGGCCAATAAAATAAAATTGTTTGGACTAGAAGTAGCGAAAAAAATGGCAAAAATTACCTGATACAATTTTTTTGAAAAGGTCACTTTTTAGTAGTTACCTGTATCACTGTTAAAATCACTGGAATAAGTATCCAAAAGTTTACTTCACCTAGACATCTAACAGTTTCTCCCCTTTTTAAGCATTATAATCATGAAGTAATCATGAACTGCTTTAAAGAACTTGCAGACTTGTTGGAATAACTGTCAATGCATCACAACCACTTTCTAAAGTGGAGCTGGTGAAATTACCTCTTAGAGTGATAGGTAATAACCTAATTAATGAGTAAGGTCAAATCTGAGTTTCAAGAAGCTGGAGCCGTGCAGCACTACAAGAGGTAAGACTTTTGCCAGCCTCTAAGCACATTTATTAATTAAAAAAAAATTGATCATGCACAGATGACCGATTTTTCTTCAGCTGTGATTGTCTTAATAGTGGGTATCATTCCTATGTAGCTGGGCAAGTGTGGTCGGTAAGACTGTTTAGCAAAGTATTCCTGTTTGCAATGAGCAAATGCTTTCAGTAACCTCTCATCCCTGGGATTCTTCTTCTGTTGTGTACATTTCACCATGTGCAGGGTGTGTAGAAATCATTCTAGCCATAGCTGTTGCCCTGGACCAGTATGACCTTCTTTACCAGTTACAGCTGTAATAAGCAAAAGTGATTGAAGCAGCTGCCACTGCTCAGCAATGGCTTTAATTAAGCATTCTTAAAGTATTATTTGCCTAACTATACACACAAGCAGTGTGGCAAACAGTCTGTTACTGTCTGTTAAGCTGGTCATGTAAGGCTTCTGTGCTTATGCAGACTACTTAAGGCTCAATTGTAGAGTAATGCTTCGGTGGTATTCAGTTTAGATTATTGGGAATGATTTCTTATGAGACAATTACTGTATATTAATATATATATCTTAGAATTGGAAACACTGATTGGAAGGGACCCCTGGAGGTCATCTGGTTCAGTGTTCCATTCAAAGCAGGACTGCTGTCACTCCTAAATCAGGTCAGGTATATGCTGGGTAGCAAGACACACTGTAGCAGAACAAGCTAGAACAAGTGGCAGTTGCATGTTTCCAGGTGAAAGGTGGTGCTGCTGAAGAGCTTAGGGCTTGATGAAAATGCTGGCCCGATCAGTCCAGAGATCTCAGGTTGGCAGCAGAGAAGAAAACCATTCCCAAGAGATAACTTGCTTATACTGGCTGAAAATCAGACCAGGTCCTCCCAGAATGTTTCTCACTGCAGATATACAGATACACCTTGTCAGGAAGTGCTAGTTACGGATAGATGACAGCAGGATTGCTGCTGTCCAACATCTTGAGAGAAATGGGTGACACTTTCTCCAAGTCCCAGAAAGGAGAGAGAGGTGAAGGGTATCTCAGCATTCACTTGGCTAAGTGAAGTTTCAGTGAAATTGTGGCAGGTTGTTGAGGTGATTGAGCCTGGATTACAATGAAACCACAGTGTCTTCTGTGGACTGGCAACAGGAACGCTGATGTTTCACTTTTTCTGGAGCAGGGCAAGGCACATTGTTCACGTACCAAGTGCGTGTTGGTATAACATAATGTGATTATCTGAACTTCTGAGTGAACTTGGAGCTAGTGCCCTGCACGAAGCAGGCCTGGCTGGTTTGGCAGTTTTTTGAGCAGTAGTCCTTTATAAATAACTATGGGTGTACTTTTTCCCTGCCTTGAGAACTAGGAGGAGCTGACAAACTGAGTGGCAACATCTTGGGAGCATGCAATCCCTGGCTGCTCTAAAGCAGTGAGAATAAGCAAGGAAGACTGCAGCAGTCTCCTCACAAGGACAGTATGAGGAGCTTGCCACTCTCTTAGAAAAACCTCCCTACTTCTCTGGATAACTTGAGCAGGATCTCTTTCCTTATCAGGAAAGTGGTTGGATAGCTTGTGAGCAGATGCTTCCAAAGGAAGGGTGTAAAGGTGATTCATCTGGCCAGAAGAGTTGTTTGGGTCAGTGCTAAGAAACAGCAGTGTCTCCAGCAGAAAATGCTACATAAGGCTGTGTGCTTTCTAGGAGCACCACAATTGTATGGCTATGAACTTGCTGCAGTGGAGATGCCATTATCCAGTGAAGTCAAGGCAGATCTCTGATAGGGAGGTTCCCACCTTGTACCACAGTGACAATGGCACAAGAAGGTTTAGGCACTGGGGAGAGCTGCAAAATTGCAGAGGCGGTCATATGCTTCAGTGCAATCTCAGAGACACAGAATCATGGAACAGTTGAGGTTGGAAGTGACCTCTGACGGTGATCTGGTCCAACCCCCCTGCTCAAGCAGGGACACCTAGAGCAGGTTGCCCAGGACCATGTCCAGATGGCTTTTGAACATCTCCAAGGAGGGAGAATTCACAACCTCCCTGGGCAACCTGTGCCAGTGCTCCATCACCCGCACAGTAAAGAAGTGCTTCCTGATGTTCAGAGGGAACCTCCTGTGTTCCAGTTTGTGCCCATTGCCTGTTGTCCTGACACTGGGCACCACTGGAAGGAGCACTAGGCAGCACTGAAAAAAGAGTCCAAGATCATCGGGCGTTGAACTTAACGCTTTCAACAGTGCAGAGGATGGGAACAAGGGAACAGCAAATGCCCAAGATCAGAACTCTGATGTGAATTAAGAGGATGTCTTGGTGCCAACTATGCTTGTTGCATCCCGTCCTGTCCTGATGTTCCCATGTACCAGACCTGTCTATGATTACTCATGACTATCTGATCCAAATTGTTTCCTTTTTAACTCCCAATACTCTGCATCAGCCTCATCTCTGCAATATTTTAAGTAAGATCTTAGTCTTGCCAGTAATAGTTTAGATTTCTGGCTAAGGAGCTTGAAGAAGGCCTTGCTTGCATAGACCATGTGCAAAGAGTTTTACTTCTGTGTCTGAGCAGAAAGAGGATCTTGTGTTTCTAAGGTTAATATCACTATTAATTATATGAAATATCTTTCCTCTCCCTCCACAAGTCCAGGCCTGAGCTCTCCCAGATCACTTCCACTACCGAGAAATCGAAGGGCTCTGTTATCTCCACAAGACAATTTTCCAACATGTAGACCTGCTGTGTAAAGAAAGGACAGTTATAGAGTTGCTGGATGGAAGGGACCTCTAGGGCTTGGCCAGTCCTCCCTCACTGTGGTCATGTTAGCATTTTATTATTGGGACTCATATCCTGCATGAGGTGTTACTGGCAGAGTAACTCCTGGTCACCTGTTTGTTTGTCTGGATTGTCTGGAAGAGATAAGAGGCTCTTTACAGCACCTGGTTCTTCTTGGAGACCTGGGGTCCAGCAGGTCCTTTTGTATGCTTCTGTATCCCTGATTCGTGTTAAAAATCAGAATAGTAATAGATGTATTCCTAGTTCGTAAAACTGAAGGGGAAAAGGGGATAATTTCAAGTCAATTGCTAGGCAGTGAGCATATATACTGTTTGGCTGGTTGATTTGAGTTTCTTAACTCTTGAGTGGTGGGTTTCCAATGGGGAGGGGATGTCTTCTTGCAAGCTGACCTTAATTGTTTAACTTTTCTTGAGTAATGCATTAACAGAGTTAGACTAACAGAAGAAAACGAAGTATCCTATCTTTCTTTTCAAAGACAACTGAAGGAAGTTTCTCCAACTCTGTTACCTAGTAGTTACAGTATCAGGAGATACATAGCTGTTTTTATCAAATAAAATACATTTCATTTATAAAAATAGTCAAACATCATGATTAATTTACACTAATTTATGCTTATTCTTCTGAATACATAAAACAAATTAAAACATTTTAAAAAAAGACATTTTTGCCCACATCTTGAGGACAGGCAAACCTGTGATAAACAGGCTCCTAAAGCCTCATTTGCAAAAATGTGCTGTAAGTTGCCCACTTTGGTCTGTTTTTGAAGATTTAATTTCTGCGCAATTTAGTTTCTGTGCAATTTAATTTCAGTGGATTGGGTCATTGCTATTGATGGGATAACTCATTCAAAGCTGAAAACCAGGCTGGGAGGAGAAAAGGCTGGAATTATTTTTTTACACATTGATGACAAGCATTCAGAAGAAATGTGAGACCATGAGAGTTCCTTGTTGTGAAAGCCTAGAGGATCCTATTTAGTTGCCACAGAAAGATTTAGGTGAGAAGGCGCCTCTGGAGCTCTGTAGTCCAACTCCCTGCTTGCACTAGGGCTAACTTTATGGTCAGGTTGTTCTTGCCCTAAACAAGCCTACCTAGAAAGACTAGAGCAGCTCATTTAAGCATGCTTTTATGAATCCACTCCATTTTAGGTTGTATTATTAATTCAAAAAACCATTTTTAAATGCTGTTTTTGCAATCAATTAAATATTCCGTTTTCTAAATGACAAGTGGAAAAAATGCTTCATTCATTATTTCCGAACAAAATAAAATGTAAATTAGGTATCTGAATTAATGCATATTATAACTGTACAGTGCTTTTATAAATGTGAATAGATTATCATATCCACCAAGCTAAAATGAGTGCTAATCTTAATGTAAAGGCTATATTTATCAGCATATTCGAATAGCTCTCAGTCAGTGACAGTAAACCTACGAAAATAAAGTGCAACTGAGAATGAAGATTAGGTAACCTGTTATTAAAGTCATCAATTCATATCATTTTGATTTAGTTTATCACACTGTCTAATACTTTTGTCTTTGGAGATGGAGATGCCAGCCCTTCTCTAAGTGAGCTGGTACCCACATCCTTTCCCACAGGGCTGTAGGTACCAGGAAGAGGTGTTCAGCATAGGGCTCTTCTGCTAAAGCAGCTTCTGCTTCATGGAAGACCTTCAGCTGAACTGGAAGAGGACCCTTGCTTGGCTGCTGTGCAATGGTTCTGATGGCTTGTCAGCTGGGCTGTCCACACTTCCTTCAGTACCAGTCTTAGCAGCTGAGCATGCCTCTGAGATGGTGTTCAACCCCCTTCTCTACCTGTTTATAGTGTTGCTGTTCTCTTAGGTGTATGTTTTAATAAACAAAGATATCACAGTTTTCCCTTTACTTTGTTGCTCTGGAAGGAACACACAACCTAGTGTGTCTCAGAGGCTCTGTCAGCCCCTTCCTTAGCATCCCCCCAGCAGTTATGCAGGCAGAATTGCTCATGGCCTCTTCCATAAGCAAAGAGCCTACTGTCTGGTTTCTCGCAACATAATGATATACAAACATGTTGCAATTAACAGCACTATTATGGCTGTACCATCATTCTGATTTTTCACTCCAGTTAACGTGAGAAAACACAATTAGGTATTTTTACCAGGATTTCCTTTCTGATATCATGTGTCGTTCCCCCCCCACCAATAATAGGTGGTTTTGGAAGTATTTTTCCATGATCTCTGCTTACATTTCAAATTATTTAAGGTGCATGCTTTCTGGGAATGCTACTGGACAAGGCATTGATTCTGGAATTCCCACCTGATCTTTGTAGCCTCCATCTTTATGAGTTTCCTGAGCTGATAGGACATCTNCCCCCCCCCCCCCCAGTTCAACTAACATAACTGACACAGCCTAATAAACATTAGCAATCATTCCTTCTTCTTCTGTGTGCATCAGAGTGTTTTTTTCTTGGCAAGTTAGGTTATTGTGCATGTTTAGGACCTATGCTTGGCATCTCTGACCTGGCTCTGTAGTTACCCTTTCCCCACTGGTTCTTTGCTCAGCAGAGTCAAGGCCCAGCTTGGCACTGCGTTGCTACAACAAGGTAATATCTTCACAGAATCACAGCATGGTTGAGAATGGCAGAGAACTCTGGAGGTCATCTGGTGCAACCCCCCTACTTAAGCAGAGACACCTAGAGCAGGTTGCCCAGGACCATGTCCAGGCAGATTTTGAAGATCTCTAAGGAGGGAGACTCCACAACCTCTCTGGGCAACCTGTGCCAGTGCTCTGTCACCTGCACAGTAAAGAAGTGCTTCCTGATGTTCAGAGGGAACCTCCCATGTTATATTTTGTGCCTCTTGTCCTGGCGCTGGGCAGCACTGAAAAGAGCCTGGCTCCAGCCTCTTTGCATCCTCCCTTCAGGTATTCATAGATATCGATAAGAACCCACTTGAGCCTCCTCTTCTCCAGGCTGACCAGTCCCAACTCTCTCAGCCTCACCTCATAGGAGAAGTGCTCCAGTCCCTTGATCATCTTGGTGGCCCTCCACTGGACTCTTTCCAGTCTGTCCATGTCTCTCTTGTACCAGGGGGCAGAACTGGACACGGTACTCAGGTGTGGCCTCAACAGTGCTGAGTAGAAGGGAAGGATCACCTCCCTTGACCTGCTGGTGATACTTTGCCCAATGCAGCCCAGGACACCATTAGCCTTCTTAGCACCAAGGGCACATTGCTGACCCATGTTCAACTTGGTGTCCACGAAGACCCCCAGGTCCTTTTCTGCCATGCTGCTTTCCAGCTGGGTGCACATACTGGTGCCTGGGGTTGTTATTCCCCAGGTGCAGGACTTTGCACTTCTCCTTGTTGAACTTCATGAGGTTCTTGTCAGCCCACCTCTCCAGCCTGTCAAGTTCCATCAGAATGGCTGCACGGCCCTCTGGTGATTCTGCTGCTCCACCCAGTTTTGTGTCAGCTGTGAATTTGCTGAGGGTGCACTCTACCCCATTGTCCAGATCATTAATGAAGATGTTGAACAGGACTGGACCCACTACTGACCCATGGGGTACTCTGCTTATTACTGGCATCCGACTAGACTTTGGACCACTGACCACTGCTCTCTGGGCCCAGCTGTTCAGCCAGTTCTTAATCCACCTCACTGTCTGTCCTTCTAGCCCATACCTCAACAGTTTCTCTATGAGGGTCTTATAGGGAACAGTGTCTAAGGCCTAACTGAAGTCCAGGAAGAGTATTCCAGTTGTATTTGCCATCTCTGGTCACAGCCTTTAGCTGTCCTGGGCTGAAGGCTATGCACAACACACCCCATACCTGCACAAAGCAGGGGGGAACCAAGGGTTGGGGCAGTGCATCAGCATGTCATGTTCAACAAATTTTTGTGCACTCACCTTGATCCTGTGATGTTTTCTATCCGCCTGATACAGGAAGCGGCAATATTCCCCTTGTAGGAGAGGAAGAAGGGTCTGTGAGCCACAGTTCTGGAGTTTTCAAGAAGTTTTCAGACATTTCTGCTGTTAGTGGTGTTTGTGGACAGCAATCAGACAGCTACATGGAAAATGCAGCTCCTTTCCTCGTAGCAGCAGTGCGTTGCTGTCCTGCTGCGGTTTGTACCTATTGCAGAAGCCTGGTGTGCTGTAGGCCTGGGGGTTACATCAGTATACATCAAACTGCTGAGCTCAGACTAGCACAGGAACATGGTCTACAGGGAACTCGATCTTGTGGCAGCCCTGAAAATAAGGTTGCAAATCTGCTTCAGTGCATAAATGATACAGCTTGTAGTGTGTCATCAGTGGTGCAGCCTTAAAGGTGCCAAATTAATCCTCAGATATGAGGAAACACTGGAATTAACATCACTCCTGTGCTGCACCTTACAGACTGCTGTAATTGCTTAACCCTGCAGTAGGGAGTGCACCCCCCACAGCTTGCTGCATTGATGATTCTTGTTCAAACTACTGTTTCTCCTACCTTCATCCCTGCCCCAAAGATGAATTATTCTTTGCAGAAGCTTACAATACAAATGTCCTGTAGCCAGCTGGCACAAACACAGCCAAATGACACAGCAGTTTCCCCTGTACTCACCGTCTCCCAACCATGCCTCGTATGCAGTGCAGACTGGCATCTCTGTGCACTTGTAGACCATAAGAGTTCGCTGAAGGATTTTTGACACCCTGAACCAAATCTAGGGTAGTCTATAGAGGTAGGCTGGGCTTTGGGCCTGAGCAAGCCTTTTTACGTACATGGAAAGTGCAAAGCAGCCAACCTGTCCTCACTGAACACCATCTTTCTAAATATACAGTAGCTCTCCACAGGCATTGCTACTAGAATGTCAACCAAGGATGATGTCTTTGTCAGCTCCTTTGTCTTCTGCCTTATGTTGAGCTCTCATTGTATGTTCAGGGACTCCAGTCCATTTGCTCTTGTTTCCTGTATCTATATGCCATAAATCTGAGTAGGAGCTCTTGTAATAACACTATGTGACACATGCCACATTGGTGTGCTTTCCTAGGTGATGAATTTCCATCAGCCACTGACGTCAGCATTACATTCCCTGGGAAGCTGCTCAGTGATGATAGCACTCTGCCTGGGCTCCATTGTCACTGGGGAGCAGAGGTGATTAACAAAGCTGGGGAGCTGAAGGCGCTAGAGTTGTCTAAAATCATCCGATAAGCAATGCATCTCAAGCTCAGCAATGGAGGATGAGGAATCAGATAGAACTTGTGAGCTGCAGCAGTGTTGCCTTTTTCAATGAGAGTGGCAAAAGATAGCTGGAAAATGTCTCCTGCTCACTGTTTGTAAGAAGCTGTGGAAACATCCTAAAATTCAATGTTATTGTTAAATGGTTGGCCTCCAAGCTTTTTGGAAGCGTTGCCTGCCAACAAGATCTCTTGGCGCAAACTACACCTTGTCTCCTGTAAGGAAGCACAGAACTATGTGCTGTTGACAGATGCCTTTGTAACACATGGATGCAATGATTTGAGCTTTCACCTTGACAACCTGCCTGGCCACTCAGGTTACTGGCAGATGATGCTTTGCAATTGCAGCCGGCACATCTGCAGTTCTCTCTGCAGCTGCTGCACAGAGCAGAGCTGCTTGAATCTCCTGGGATTTGCGATAGAAGCAACTTCTTCAGGAGCATCTTTGGGTGCCCTCAGCCTGGGGTAACCTGTCTGGGACTCCCATGCTGCTGCATGTTGTTGCCAGTCACCACCATGCCCAAAGCAGAGGTGCAGGTTCCTGGGTTAGCTCCTGCTCCTTGTGCTTGCCTTGTCCCCATGTCCCCAGCCAGCCGCTCTCTGCCCCAGCTCCTTTGTGCCTTGTGCTGTAGCTGAGCCAAGGCCCCTTCACACCCCCGCATGACAAGCCTGTGCCTCAGGTCCCCTGCACTGCTCATCCCAGTGCCCATCAACCCTTCCCATCCTACTAGCACCAGCAGGGCTCATGTCCCCGTGTCCCCCCACACCCTGACTGTGATGCCACCCCCTTCTCATTCCGCTGCTGCCAGAGCAACCAAGCGGAGGGGCCAGTAGAACGGGGGTGCTGAGGCAGGGGCAGAAATGCTGAGGCTGCCCTCCCTGGTGGGTGAGTGACACACACACGCGCACACACACACACACACGGCTGCAGCAGGGCCCCGGGGTACCTGCCTGGGCTGAGAGGACCCTGGAAGTCCCTGATGCTGCCCCCTCCAGCCCGCACCTCCTCCTGCCCCACTTCTCTCACAAGACCACCCTGCTTGGTCTGCTTTTAATGCCAGCTCCTCGCTCTGCTCACCTGGGGGGATCTGGAGGCTCTCAGAGGGGATGTGGGTTGGAGGGTAGCACAGGAGATGCAGGAGAGAAGGAGGGCCCCATCTGAAGGCAAAGGAGAGGAAGGAAGGTATGTGCCCACGGAGGGGCACGGTCTCTGGCATGGTGGACAGGGCTGCCCAGGGTGGAATGGGCATCAGGGAGGGGAGGGCAGTGGAGCCTGCACCATGGGTACCTCCAGAGGCACCAGGCAGGCGAGGCTGGGGTTTTGCAAAAATCCTTTTTTGCCTCTGGGCTCCTGGCTCCCCTGGGGCCTCACAAGCAGTGGTGATGGAGGGAGACATCTAGCCAGGCCAGCTGCTCTCTTATTTCTGCCCACTGCTTACCCCAGGAGGGTTAAGCACACCCTGCTGTTTCTCCAGGGCTGCTAATCTGGCTGACATCTGCTGCTGCACCACCAGTGCCTCCTGCAGGCAGCCCCCTGTCCGACAGCGAATACCAGCTCTTCTTCTCCAGCCTGTGGCCCCCGTGGAAGGCCCAAGTGTTCTGCCACCTGCGGCAGGTGCAAGGCTGCCTCAGCCCTGCAGTCCTGCAGCTGGACCAACAGGAGAACCACGGCCACGTCCCTGAAGGTAGGGCGGTGTGGACTCCTGCTGCGATCGCCCCACCTCCAGAGGCAGCGGCATAGGTCCCCCCCTCAGCTGTCGCCAACTGCCAAAATGCCACCAGATTGCAGGAATGGCGGTGCAATGAGCCCTTTGGTAGGTCTGTAGTCCAAACTCAGGCTCAGAGCAGGACAATCCCAGCACTAGATCACCCTGGCTTTGTGCAGATGAGTTTTGGAAACCTCCAAGGGTGTTTTCATTGCCTTACTGGTTCCCCCTTCCAGTGCTGCACCACTTTTCTGGCTTAAAAAAAAAAAAAAAAAGTGTGCTTGTACCGTGGTGGGGGCAGAACTGGACACAGTACTCAGGTATGGCCTCACCAGTGCTGAGCAGAAGGGAAGGATCACCTCCCTTGACCTGCTGGCAATACTTTGCCCAATGCAGCCAATACCATTAGTCTTCTTAGCAGCAAGGGCACATTGCTGACCCATGTTCAACTTGGTGTCCACCAGGACTGCTATGTCCTTTTCTGTAGAAGTGCTTTCCAACTGGGTGGCCCCCAGCATGTACTGGTGCCTGGGGCTGTTCTTCCCCAGGCACAGGACTTTGCACTTCTCCTTGTTGAACTTCAGGAGGTTCCTGTCAGCCCATTTCTCTAGATTTTCCAGGTCCCTCAGGATGGCAGCACAACCGCATAGTGAACCGGCCATTCGGTCCATGTTTTTGTCATCTGCAAACTGGCTAAGGGTGCTCTCTGAACTATCATCCAGATCATTACAGATGTTGAACAGGATTGGACCCAATATTGACCCCTGGAGCACACCACTAGTTATTGGCCTCCAGCTAGACTTTGCACCACTGACCTCTGCCCTGTGGACTCAGCCAGTCAGTCAGTTTTCAACTGACCTCACTGTCTGCATTTCCAATCCGTATGAGGATCTTATGGGAGACAGCGTCAAAGGCCTAACTGAAGTCCAGGTAGACATTATCTACTGCTCTCACCTCATCTACCAGGCTAGTCATTTAATCATAGAAGCTTATCTTGTTGGTCAAGCACGGCTTCCCCTTGGTGAATACATGCTGACTACTTCTGATGATTTTCTTGTTCATGTGCGTGGAAATGGTTTTCAGGATTAGCTGCTCCATCACCTTCCTAGGGACTGAGGTGAGGCTGAGTAGCTTGTAGTTTCCCAGGTACTCCTTCTTGTCCTTCCTGAAGATGGCAGTGACATTTGCTTTCCTCCAGTCTTCAGACACTTCTCCCAGTCTCCATGATCATTCAAGCATTATCAAAAGGAGCCTCCCAATAACATCTGCCAGCTCCCTCAGCACCCGAGGATTCATCCCATCAGGAACCATGGACCTATGTATGCTCAGTTCACTAAAGTGTTCCCTGACCTGATCCTCTTCCACCAAGGATACATCTTCAGTTTTTCCCCCTGGTTTCTGGGACCTGGGATTCCTGAAAACCATTCTTGCTGGTAAAGACTGAGGCAAAGAAGGCATCCAGCACCTCAGCCCTTTCCAAGTCCTGTATAACTAGGTCCTCTGCCTCCTTCAGCAGTGGGTCCACATTTTCCCTAGTCTTCCATGTACTTATAGAAGCCTTTCTTGTTGTCCTTGACATCCCTGGCCAGATTCAATTCCATCTGGGTTTTAGCTTTCCAAACTTCATTCCTGGATGCCCTGTCAGTATCTCTGTATTCCTCCCAGGTTACCTGCCTTTACTTCCAGCCTCTGCATGCTTCCTTTTTTGTGTTTGAGTTTGGCAGGGGGCTCTTTGTTAATCCACACAGGCCTCCTGGAGTTTTTGCCTGACTTCCTATTCATTGGAATGCACCACTCTTGAGCTTGGAGGAGGTGATCCTTGAACCAGCTTTCTTGGGCCTCTCTTCGCTCCAGGGCCCTATCTTGCAGGGACTCTTCCAAGCAGATCTTTTAAGAGGCCAAAATATGCTCTCCTGAAGTCCGGGTTGTGAGCTTGGCTTTTACCCTCCTCCCTCACCTCAGGATCCTGAACTCCCCCATCTCAGACAAGGCTCTTTGACCTTCAGATTCCCAATAAGCCCCTCATTGTTGGTGGGTATGAGGTCCAGCAGATCATCTTTCCTCATTGACTCCTCTATTATTTAGAGGAGGAAGTTATCATCACTGCATTCCAGGAACCTCCTGAATTACTTATGCCGTGCTGTGTTGTCCCTCCAGCAGACATCGGGGCGGTTGAAGTCCTCCATGAGGACTAGGGCCTATGAATGTGAGGCTGCTCCTATCTGTCTGTAGAGAGCCTTTCACCTGACTGAACAAGTGCAGCTTCTCCAACCTCTTTTCACAGCTTACAGGTTGAAGCCCTGGCCACGTTGTTGGTCCTTTACTCAGCTCTTCAGTTTCTCCAGACCTCTCTTGAACTGTGTGTGGTGTGGAGGCAGAAGAAAAACAACTGACCACAATTTTCTGAAGCACATGGAAGCTTATTGGCTCTTCCCAGCAGTTCATCTTATGAATTGAATAGCTCTTTCCAGCTAGTTCTAGGGTTTAATGCAGAAGCTTGGTTCATAGGCTCTCATAGGCCTTTAAGAAACCGTGAGCTGATAAGCTGCTTTTTTAAGTGTTTAACATTTCAGTAGCCAAGAAACATCCCGGTTCAGAAAGTGCCATAGCAACAGCACCCTTTAAGTCTCTGCAATCATACTTTCCCTGAACCCCTGCATCAGAGAATTTAAGTGGCATAATTATGTCTGTGCAGCTGAAAAACTTGGGACTACTTCTGTTGTATTTTTCTTCAGAGAAAAAAAAAAAAAACAGGAACAATTTTCTCATTAAAATATGTCTTTATATTTAGCTATGAACGTCAGTGAACTGAATGATCAGCCAACTGTCTGTTCTTATTTGGACTGCAGCTTGAGGGCAACTATTTCTTGCCTGTTTCTGCAGCTGTGTCAGGGGAATGGTTCCCATCCTGCATCACCAGACTCAGGAACTGGTCCTGGGCTCCTCTCTCACTTGCTGGCACCTGCAGTCCATGATGCCAAGGAACTAGGTGCAGCCAGGGCTGTTACTGATTCCTCTCCAAGCAATGCCTGGCACCCTAGCACTGTAGGCCACCGAGCCACCATGGCTGGCATGGCAGTGCTTGGAGATATTCCTGCTGCTGCTCAGCTCTGGGTCCCTCTCTCCCCAGCACCCATACAGCAGCAGACCTGCATCACAGGTTGGCCTCTATAGACCAACCTCTTCGGTCCCTCCCTGGCTCACTCTGGAGCCTCCTGCATCTCCCTCACAGCAACGACCCACTGCTGAGGTCACATGGGCAGCTTAGCTACTGCCTGCTGGGACCTGTGCAGTCCCAGGCATCCTTAGCACTGTACGGACATGCTGCAGGAGTGTAGCAGTTAACTTTGGCAGGGCATGTGCCCTCACATGTTTTGTCTATACTGTCCTCACAGATAACTGGCAGTGCTTTCTACCTCCAAATATTCGGGAGCATTAATCGTGCTTCTTCAGGTGTGGTACTCAGGAAAGCAGTTATGCTGGGTTTTAAACAAGGGAATTGTACACATAACCTTTCAATGTTCCTTTCTATGGAAGAACTGAGTCAGGATGATGTTTCCCTAATGAATGTATGCAAATATCTTGGCTGGCTCCACCTTTTCGTGAAGATGCAATTGTTAATTAATTGTTCTTGTTACTTGGCAGCCCCCAGAGCTGGGAGTTCCTATGCATGGACTTGGCCACAAAGCCCAAAGAGGTGGCATCCTGACATCCAGCAGAAGTTGTAGCTGTTTGCAGCAAGCAAATGGGCAGAAAGAGCATGGGAAAGAAGCAAAAGATCTTATAGATCAAATTAAACAGATAGTACTGGAAGGGTTCCTCTTGGCAGGAAGGTCAGAGGATTCAAAGACAGGTCAAAAGGCAGGGGAACTTGCCAGGCTTGTTCCCTTCACATTGAGCATTTTTCTGGGCTGCGATTCTGGTGGATAGCTGAAATTTTGCTTTTGCTAGTGAATCTGTATGCTCAGCAAAAGGGAAAAGGTATCACTTAGACAGAGGTATGGCCTCCTGCTTGTTGCGTGGCACAGGGCCACTTCTCAAGTAATCAGCCCAAAGTGCAGTTAACACTAGTGTTTTCTGCATTTCTTGTATTACACCTTGCTTGCTCCCTTTGAAGATTGCTGTCTTATTCATTGTGTTGTCTGTATCTGCCTTTGTTTGGTGCAAGAAGTCTGTCTTCCCTGATTTCTGACCATTTTCATCTTTGTAGCTCTCGACCTGTCCGTTGCTTTTGCCAAAATTAACAGTCAAATTCAACTCTAAGCTAAAACAATAACAGCATGGGATGCTCTAGTCTCTGAACAATGAATGCTTAAAAATTTGGTTTCAAAGGCAGTGTGATATACCAATTACTACACAGCTGGCAATAAATGCAGGGAGGAGAGAGGGTACCTGATTGTGCACTGTACTGTGGCTCACTTTGAGCATAAGGTGAGAAGACGCTGCTACAAGCTACTCCTACATGCTGAAATACAGGAGACACAATTACTCCTGCACTGTTTGACTGCTGTGAGCCTACTAGTGCATGGGCCCTTGTTAGAGTGCCTTTGATCTAATTCCTGCTGCCTATAAAGCTGAATAATGATGGACTGAAAAATAGACATTCATATTATGAACAAAAGATGTTGTACAAGTAAGTAATAGGAGAGCAGCAAGAGCAGTGTAATTTCACTGTTAAACTCCTCCATCTCTACCACTGCTTGACCCTCACCCACAGGCCTTCATGGGCCAGTCCGGTGGTCAGTGTGTTGTTTTCTGAGGGATCCTGAAGACACTCTTCTCTCTGAAGTTTTCTCCATCTGTTTGCATGGAGCTGGGCTGGGGCTGTTCTGCTTTGATGGGACCATGGAGGCTTCTTCTGGGCTCCAGGTGAGCCAGGAGGACCATGAGCAGCTCCTCTGCTCTCTCCAGGCTCACAGCCTTTGCAGGGAGTGGGCAGAAAGGCTGGAGGAGCTTGTGGGGCAGGTCTGGAGGCAGAAGAGGGACCAAAATAACGAGCACATCATAGAGTGAAACTCTCCTGCATGGATGGGCAGGCACAAGGACGAGCAGAGCAATCCTGTGGGGATGCACAGAGCAGAGAGAAGATAAAATTGCCCCCTTCCCGAAATCTCCCAGGGTCTTCAGCTCTTTTGCATGACCATGGCTGTCCCGCCGTCACTGCAGGAAGAGCTGCAGCTTTGGAGCCAGTAGGGTCAGCGGTGCCCTTCAAGGCTGTTGCACAGGCATGCATGGGCATAGACTTTGCCAGTCAATGCTATGGACTTTCTTCCGTTCTCTGTATGGCTGGAATCACTATCAAACTATTCTGATCTGAAGAGTTTGTCTCCTCTGGTGTTTCCAGGCCTGGTCTGGTCATCTTTTAACCCATCACATCACTACCTGCCTTTTTTGTTTTAACCATTCAAGGACTATGCTCTAGGTGGCCCTGCCTGAGCTGGGGTTTGGACCAGATGACCTCCAGACATCCCACCTAACCTCAACCATTCTGTGATTTTGTGAATAATAACAGAGTCCTTATCAGGTCCTGGAAGCGGGAGGTTAGGGTTTTTGTGAAAAGGAAGATACTACGTGTAAAAGGGCAGGTGGATCAACTGAACCCTTGGGTGCTGTACAGGGAAACATGTGACATCAAATGTCAGGAGTTTTAACAGCACAAACCTGTGATCTCCACTTGGGGGCAGACAACTTTGACTCTCTGTTCAACCACAAACATGCTCTGAAAATAAACATTTGGGAGGTGCTAGTCTCTGATCATGCTCGGGCCAGGGTATATATATACCCCTAAACCTGCAGCCTGCACCCACCTCCTCTCTCTCACCTGTCCCTAGGACCTGTCTGCTCTGCCTTCCCAGAGGCCCTGTGGTTTCAAACCTTCTGCCAATTTGCCCAGTACCGCTGCTCCAAGCACAAATTCTACATCAAGGTGAGGAATGGCGTTGGGGCTGGGAGGGGAAAGTGTCTTCTGGGAGAAGGAAGGGGCCAGGTTTAGGAGAAAGGATCCCAGGTTGGGGTGAGTAGGAAGGGAAGAAAACACAATGGGACTCTTGTTTCTCTCTCCTCAGCAAATCCCATGTCCAAGTTTCTCTCCTCCAGAAGGCCTTCTTCATCCCGCAGAGCAACCTCATGCTGTGGGCTTACAGACAAAGGACAAAAGCTCTCCTAAGGAAGCAGGTATGGCTATACTGAGCTGCTCTGGGTGCCTCTGCTTGCCTGCTGATTGCCCATAGCTACTCTTCCCTGCATAAAAACTTGGTGTGAGGTTTGGGTCCACGGTGTGCTGTGGGACTGGTCGACACACAGGTGGGGGCATGCCAGCACATTGCTTAGGGAATCCCCTCTTCCTGGCCTGCAGAATGGTCCCATGATTGAGAAGGGATGAGAGGCAATGGGTGCAAACTGGAACACGAGAGGTTCCCTCTGAACATCATGAAGCACTTCTGTACTTTGCGGGTGACGGAGCACTGGCACAGGTTGCCCAGAGAATTTGTGGAGTTTCCCTCCTTGGAGATGTTCAAAAGCCATCTGGACATGGTCCTGGGCAATCTGCTCTAGGTGTCCCTGCTTAGCAGGGGGGTTGGACCAGATGACCTCCAGAGTCCCTGCCAACCTTAACCATTCTGTGATTCTGTGAAGAGTTGCGAGACTGGCAAAAACCTTCCCAGTCCCATGTGTGTATGGATAAGTGCAGCAGCACGAAGCATGTGTGCAGATTGGTCACAGCTATGCTAACAGGGGAGGCAGCTTTCTGGCTGGCCTCAGGAAAGTGCCCTCCACACTCCTGGAGGGCAGCCACTGAAGACAGCTCTGATGTCCAGCCCTCCTGTCCTGCTCTCTCCTCAGCACCGGAGCAGGCGTCTCTTTCACCCACTGACATCCACCTGCGCTCCTACGTGGACATGCTCCTGAAGTACTCCTACGCACTGTCAAGTCAGAAGCCATTGGTGAGGAAGTTCCTCCCGGCCATGCCAGCGGTGCCGAGACCCCTGCGAGACAGAGGGCCACCCAAGCTCCCACCAACCCTGCCAGTCCCAGCCTCCCCTGCCCCCTCACCATCCCGCACCCAGTCAGAGCAGGCCTGGGAGCATCGCCTGCAGCACGGCATCTGGCAGCTCATCAGCTTGGCCCTCTCCTTGGAGACCTCAGCAGGCACAGAGGGCTCTCCACCAGACCCTGCCACCAAGTCAGACCCTGGGAGCGTGACGAGCAGCACTGAGGAGGGGGAGCAGGAAGTGGCCCCCCATGGCAGGTGAGGGGAAGACCCGGCTCCCCCCTTGGTGGGGCGCTACTTGCTGCATGCCATGCATGCAGGTCGGTCCTCAGCAGTCGGTAGCACCACAGTGATCCTGCACCTGCCCTGAGCAGCTGGTGAGCGCGGGTAGGCTTTCTGGAGCAAGCCCCCTCCACAGCAGGTACGTGCATGAGCAGCCCTTTGGATGCCCCTTGCTCTAGCACAGAGTGAGCATTGCTAACACATGAAAATGCTACTGGCCTGATGATATGAGTAAAGTGCATTTTGACTGGGCCTGAGCTGCAGTCAGGGCTTTATCCTGTGCGTGTGCCCAATGATACATCCCCATACTGTAGCCAGCCGCACTGTGTAATCACCCCAGCTTGCATCTGCTGGGAGTCTTGAGTGACCTGCAGAAAGAACTTTCTTGCAGTCATATGTCCTTGGGACGCAGGAATACATGACTGTCTCCCTGTGCACCTCTGCATGTAATGTCAAGCAGGTACTTCTTGAATCAGTCTGGTTCCAGAAGAGCTCTGAGGTGTGCTCTCCTCACCCAGCTATAACTAAAGCAGCCCAGGTCCAGGAAACAGAGCCAGGAGCTCTGTTCCTGGCTTGGCAGGACCAGTACTACTCCTCTCCAGCATGTGCATGTCTCTGTGCTCTGGGTTTGGGCATTACTCTCCCTAGGTCATTTATGGTTCCCTTGTTCCAGCTTTGAAAGCAGCTGCATTTTAACACTTGGCAGAGCAAGGCTGCTCCCACACCACGTCTGCACCGGGCCCTGTGACGGTCCAGCTTGCTGCAATCATTTTATGCATCCTTCTCAGCTTTTCTGGCCTAGGGATGCTTTACGAGCTCATCTTGAGCTCTTCTCAGTGGATCTGGTAGGATCCATTCACCTCACTGTTCAGGCAGGTGGGGCTGGTGAGCCCGTACAGAGAAGGTCTGCAAAAGGATCACTCAAATTTGCTTTATATTCCTTCGTACTTTGTGGTGGAGGACCACTTGCTCTGACTGAGATGCAAAGATTATTTTGCTTACCAAAGACAAAAAAAAGTGCTGTCTAGATGTGATTTTCATAGATAAGTCATTTTGGTTTCGCTTTGTAGCGGGCCATTGATGTTCCTGTAAGTACACTGGTTTGTGCATGATTGCACATGTGCTTTCTACTGAAAAAACTGCATGCTACTACAGTTGAGCCTGAGATCCCACTTCTACATGTAAAAATGAATTGCATCATATTGTTAAAGCTGTAACTGTTCTCTTACAAAGCTGTAACTTATGTCATCTTCCTTCCTAATACTGTAGGAAGCTTTTACTGCCCAGCAAATATTTCCTGGTGTATGTACTCTAACAGAAAATTATGTTTCATTGAAGATATGTTCATTTTCCCTGCCTCTGAAAATGAACCTTGCTCTGATTTAGCTATATTGGGATTATTGAGGGACTGCTGTGATTACAGATGACACTCGTTATTCTGTTGCAGAGTTCCTCAAGAAACTAATGCTGCCTGTGTCTGCAACCTGACAGCCAAGTACCATCAATCATGCTAAGCAAAGCTTAAACTCAAGTGAGATAAAAAAGCGAGCTAGGCTGTGCCTGTCAGCTTTATTGCTCACCACATCCTGCCTGCTCTCAAAGGGACTTCAAAGCATAACCTAAAACAGGGGCAAAATGCTTTGAGGCATTTCCTTTCCAACAAGAGGCGTAGTGATGGGTGGGACTGGTCAGCATGCAGGGGTGCTGTTCAGCATCTGCTTTAACACCAGGTGCGCACAGTTGTGACAGAGGCACTGAACCCAGAGCTGCTTATCTTCCTTAGAGTCTTATGTCTAAGCAGGACATCCATCCCTCCTTGCTCAGCCCTGCTTGTGGCAGCTGCTCTGTAGTACTTGGTGAAGCTAGCTGTGACCTTTAGAAAGAGAGACAGCAATGATATCAAAATAACAAGGTGAGGAACTCATAGCACACTTTAGTGTTGTTTCTGCTAGCAGTGATTCATTATGGGGGAAAAGATGTGTCTCCTATTGCATTTATTTTCATTTTTTGGTCGTTGTTGTGCTTTCTGCCCATGATCAAAGAGCTACTTACCTCCTAGTATTCTCTCCACTAAGTTACATATATAGCATGATTCAATCCTGCAATAAGTTCAGCAGAGCTCTGTAGCTCTCACAGGATAAAGCCCCTGCAGCTCTTATTTCTGTGGCAATTTTCAGCATCCCTTTAGAACATCGACATGCTCCAGGTCTGAATGCACCTTTCAGCGATGGGTTTTGTCAGTTCGGTACACAGGAGGAAGTCAACATCCCCTCCCTTCCCTGCTCCTCTGCACTCAAGAATTGCCTTTGCCCTTTTCCACAGGGCTTCCTGCTGTTGCATTGTTTGTCCTCCATGATCCCTGCATCCCATTCAGCATCAGTGCTGTCCCGGATCTTGTTGGCCCAGCCTGAATCCTTGGTGCATGGTCACATGTTGTTTGCATGAGCCCAGCTTCCTCAGCAAGGCTGAGCCTTCCTTGTGGCTGCTCCTTCCTTCTTACCCCTCCAGCAGCCCTTGTGGTGCTTACCTACTTCATCCCCAGCGGCTGTGATATTAGCACCATTAAAACCAGCTAACACCATGTCACTACAAATACCATCCCCACAAAAACACTCTCTTTGAATTACCACCACCTGTAAGCTGTTAGTTTTGTTGAAAATTTGGCTGTTCAGTAAGACTAGGGCCCATTTATTTTTTCTGTATCACCATTGTGTGTGGCTAACTTTGAAGGGAAGTTAGGTCTCGTGGTACATCCCACCACAAGGAGTGGAGATCCAGGATTCACCAGGCAAATGACGGGAAACTGACTGCCAGGGCTTGGAAACCTTAGGTCCTGGAAACCACAGCTTCCTATTTAGTAAGGACCTGGCTGGGCTTTTGTACTGTCTAGCATTTACAACAGGAACATCAGGCAAAGTGACATCAAAACTTTATCCCAAAGTTTAATTGCTTAAAGAATACAAATTTTCCCGCAGTCTGCACCCCATAGCCCTTGGGCAGGTGTTATGTCCCATTCTTCCCATGACTCATGCATTGGGTTACCTGCTGGTACCAGCCAGTTGGCTTGCCTTCTTGGCATTCAGGCCACGCACAGGCTGCTAAGACATCTCTGGGATAAGTTTCAAAGGTGATGTCAGGTGATGAGAGATCCCCTTAGTCAGCTCACTAAGAATTAGAGAGATGTTTTCTACGCTCGCTGACTCAAAAAGATTTATTCTTAATATGTACTGCTAAACATCCTTCTCTGTCATGAATGGGCTGGAAGATATTTATTGTTCTGGGTGACACAACACGTCAACAAACAATTTTTGGCTTCACAACTTTATAACCATACCATGTATTGCTCAGGGTATGCTTCAAAAAAAAAAAAATTCTTTCTGAAGCTGTTAACATTGGCTTTTCCCCTTAGTGGTTTTAGTTTCCTGCAGCAACCAACAGAAGTCAGAAGTCACCGTGCTTTTCAAGCTGTTGTTTGCTTCTTATCTTCTTTTCTGCTTGTCTCACACAGCTGGCTAATATCAGGGAGGTTCAGCAGCTGCAAGTTAATGGCCCAAATCCTTGGCATTATGTTGAGGGAGAGATGGATGTTATCAACCAGCTCTCTCCAGAGATGCTACTGAAGTAAAGTAGGCTGTGTATGAATCACTCCATGTCTTGAGTTGCTAAAAGAAGATGGGCTTTCATCTGACATTTTCTCTTTTAGCCATTGAGGAATTACTGATCTTAGTTGACAGAGTCTTCTCAATTGTATTTTTTCACATTTCCTTTGAAACATTGCCTCTAAGTATCTGTTAGGCATTTTACAGGGCAGTGGTTATGACGTTATGGTATAGACGTGCTAAGTGGGGTGGCATTCGCATTAGGAACTTGCTTTAGACAGATCTGCAAGGTTCCCTGATCCTCAAATATTCTGCACACCCACCAACAGCCTTCTCCATGTTCAGCAGTGTGTTGACAAGCATAGGGATCAGACAGCAATGCTGTTAGACTGTGCTAGGTCTGTACCTTTGCCTGTAACATCTCTGTGACTAGACCCAAAGCCTCAGCACTGCTGTAGGCATGCTGGAGAGAGAGGAAGCAGCAGGGAACATCTCTGAGGGCTGCATTGCCAGCTGTGATGCCAGGGTGCCTGCACTGCCAGGAGGGAAACAAGCAATGGCCCTGGCTGCACCTAGCACCTTGGCATCATAGACTGCAGGTGCCAGCAAGTGAGGTAGGATCCCAGGACCTGTTCCTGGGTCTGGTGATGCAGGATGGGAACCATTCCCCTGGCACTTCTCAGCTGCTTTCAGGAGCAAGCTGTCACTTGGGGGTGATGTAGATGTATCTCACTCACCTGGAGCTAGTAAACCAACTCATAAATTTGCAACCATTGAGGCCAGACCGACTCACAGCAGAGATGTAGAACAGAGATAGAGCAGGAAATGGATGTGAAACAGCAAAAGAATTTCTTGTTAACCTCAGGCTGATGGCACAACGCAGTTTCCTGGATGGGCGAGCAGATGCTATGGACACAATTTGTGTGCTTCTGCCTACATGGTCAACAGCAAAGTGTCAGTGGGTGGTGCTTAGGAGTGAGAGGCTTTCTGATCTGTGTGAATAGATCATGTCAAATATGATCTATAAATCTAAAGTTTGCCATGCAGCACAGGCTCCTACCCAGTCCTGATTTTGAGTCTGTTCTGAACAAGTAGGTCAGCAACATTCAGCAGATGTTTCACTGCTGTTTATGAGCTACTTATGGAAGCACTCTTTTTAGAAAAGGCTGGAGCTGAGTTCCATTTTACTGCCCCTTTTCCCTGTAATTCTCTATTTGCATCTTGTTTGGGCAGCACTTGCTGGACTAGTACGTGTGCAGGAGAAAGCAAAGGCTGTTAAACCCATTTAGTAGCAGCCACATTCTAAGCTTCACGCTGTTAATTATTTCCTATTTAAAAAAAAAAAAAAAAAGTGTAGCAAGCTGGACAGTTTTTCTGCCTTGGTGAGGAAAACACCAGACCTATTTATATCATGTTTAATGACTGTTAATGTGCCTCTCACTTTAATGGCTTGATCATCCTGGTTTGATGAAGAAGAAATAAAATCAAAACATGCCACTGGAATAACAAGCAAGTAGTGGAACAATAGGCAATGGTGATATATTTGTGGGTAAATTTTTTCGGGTAATTTTTGCAGAATAATGTCAGGTCATTAATCAAAATTTGTGAGTCCCACCAAGATGACACAGCTAGTTTACCCGTTTTTGAAGGCCAAGATCCAACTGCAACTGAGCACTCAGGCTTCTGAGTGCTGGCAGGGACTACCTTCAGATGTCACGGGTTTGTCAGCACAGTGGACTAAAAACTGGTTCTCTTGGGCTGCTCTGCAGCAACTGCTTGAGAGAGAGAAACTGTAAGTGTTAGGTAATTCCCACTCAAAGAGCAATCCTCTATGGAGAAGTGCTAGGTGCGCCTGGTGGCTGTCCATGGTTCCTCTCCTAGTGAAGTCCAGCGCCCAGTCACAGTAAAACGCTGAGAGGGTTGTATTAAACAACAGTAGATAGGATTTTCATGTGGGATCAGCATAGACCAGGGGGACTTTTTGCTTAAATTTCAAAAGCTTTCCTGTGAGTGTTTACAGAGCAACCAAAAAAAAGATATATGGAGTCATGGGATGCAGGAGCAGACATAAAGGATCTTGCAGGTTCTGGAAGTGCTCTCTCCAGGATAGGTGGGCTTTGTTTCTCTTTTTTACTGGCACATTTTCATTCTTTCCAGCTTTGTCTGAGTTGGTATCTGCCACTGCTGTCCTCAATTTGCATTCTTTTGTCCTTTCTGAGCTCAGATCTTCCCTTCACAAACAGATGACCAGGTTGGTCACAGTGTGGTGCATTGCAGTAAGAGATGCACAGGCTTGCAATACATAGATTTCTAGGTTTTGAACTGCCCTCATTTTTTCAGTGGATGTTGTTGATGTGCAGTAGGTTGGCACCACAGTAATTTGTTTGTGTGTCTGTATCCTCAGAATACCATTTGCAGCCTGTCCAGAGTGCAGCACAGCACTGTGTGTTGAAGCAACACCTCCTCTTGTCTCAATGCAGGCTCGAGCAGCATCTGCAGCACTGTGATGCAACAAGTTTGACTGTAATGTCTTTTTTAAAAAATCAGCATGGAGACACTCATGATATTTTCTGTGACTGAGATTTTCCAGGTTCTCTTGTAGTATCTAAATGAGAGCAATGCCTTTAGAGATCCTGACATGCTCATTTGCTGCTGCTTATTGTGAGCTGTTTGGGCACAGGATCACTTGTTTCTGACCTGCTGCAAGTGCAGAGTACATGCCTTGAGCTCCTTCACCTACAGTGTGCAGCATGGCCTAGGGATCTCTTAGGGCTTGACCTCACACAGCCTGCTGAGCTCTTGTGCTTGCATGCACGTGTGACTGACTGCACCCAAATCCTGTTATGCCTGTATAGAGCAAACAAGGCGAATGCTCATGTTCACCTGCGCACATACCCAGCACATGTGCTCCTATGCAGGTGCACAAAACTTCTTCCTAAGTCCTGATACTCACCCACATTCTCCTTCGCAAGAGCAAGTACAAACCCAGTGCAAATGCCAGGCATTTGCATGTTTGGGTGCATACAGTGTATGCTTCTCCACCGTCCAAGGATCTGTGAACACCAGTCACTCCTTACAGTGTTATTTCTTCTCGCAGAACGTAATTGCAGGAGCTTAATGGCAGGGTGATTGATCTCTTTTGGCCTTCAGGCCTGGCAATTTTTTGATGCCCAGCGCAGGACATGGAGCCGCGCCTGGGGATCACTGAAGAAAAAACAGTATCCAGTGGCTGAGCTACAGCCCCTCTTCTAACTGAAATTTATGATATCATTATCAAGTCTCCAAGCCGTGGAGAAACCATCTCATAAGCTGCTGCCTTGCTAAACACCCTTCATTTCAGGAACATGCAGCTAATTTCTGATTTGAATGCATCTCAACCTAAATTCCAATCACTAAAAGTCATTACTTTCCATCTGCTGAAGAATAGAGCCTTCCGGCTGATCCCAACCTTAGTAAAAGTACAGACTAACCGAACAGCCACTCAGCAGTGCCTTTGCTCAGCTAAGTCCAGTTTCTTCAGCTTCTCACTCTCAGTGAAAGTTATCCAGGACTTAGGAAATCTCATCTTAATGACCTCCCTCCAGGTTCTCTGCCTATTTCTTTTTTCTTTAAGGCTAATCTGAAGGTCTCCAAGAAGTCTCAGCCTATGAAAACTCCTCTGTACAGGTTAGCCCATGAACAGATTTTAAGAACATTTTAACGTAAGGAATTGCTGCTCGTGTCTTCCTACTTTTTGCCAGATAAAAGTTTGTCTATTTATCTATTTATCACTGGATTTGTTTCCAGACACAGAAAAGAAATATCTAGTGAGCGTTTTTACCACTTCTGCATCATTGCTGATAATTCACACAATCCCTGTCTAATAACAGTCTACGATTTCTGCTGTTCCTAAGATGTAAAACATTCTTTTTGTCATTATCCTGCTGTCCTTAAATTTTTTACTTTTGGCTTCCCACATCAGTTTGGATGAACAGTTAATTCACCATCATTACCAGTTTATTCCCCTTTCCATCAAAAACATTGGCTCAAGCAGGAGAGAGACTTAATGAGTAGTACATCCCAGGCCCCAATGGGGCTGCCCCATGATCAACGCTCAGCAGACTCTAACAAAGATCTCCTTGCTGTGCAGTCAGATGGACAGAACTACATGGCTGTTGCTTCAGTGATACTGGTAAAGTTCCTGAAGCTGTGCTCCTTGTCCAGTCCCTTTCACCTTCCATGTTACACAGGCACATGCAGACCCTGCTGACACCCCCACTCCTCTGTGCAGCTTGGCCAAGAGTCCAAGGCTTCTTAGGGAAGGTTTTTTTCATTTTGCATTGGGGTTGTTTTCCCCCTCTTCTGTTTTTATCTAAGGACCTATCTCTTCAGCTCATGACAAGGGAAAAAAATTGACTTCCTCCATCCCTTTCTCTGCCAGCCTTTTAGCCCTGAAGAAGAAGGAAGCCATGATGATCCTGTGCTATGCAGTGCTGGAAGGAATCTGTGTCTCATCAGTTGTCACCCAGGCCTGGAAGGAGACGGAAGAAAGAACCCTTGGGTTTGGAGATTCGGTAAAGATGCTGATGTCCATCTTTGACCCCTGCTGTGTGCAGGGCTCCCTGTAGTAATGACCACAATGCTCATCAGCACTGCCCTTACAGGTTCCACCTTCTGTGAGTAGCTGACCTGGGTAACCAGGGAGGCAAGACCCAAGCCAGGGATACAGGAGCTCCCGATCCTTCTTTCCCTCTGACCTCCCTGTTGCATCCACCCTAGGTATGTGACAGCCTTGGGCGGTGGCACATGGACCTGTGCCCTAACTGTGCTTTCTGCTCGCTGAAAAGGGAACAGTGCCAGAACATCAACAACCTAAGACGCGTTCACTGCAAGACAGGCAACGTCACCGCCTACATCAACCCCCACATCTCAGCCCAGCGCCAGACTACAGGCAACAAGGTGCCAAGCATGTTGCATCTCCAGCCAGCCTGTGAGAAGGGCACTTGGTCTGGGTGGTGGGGAAAGGGAGGAAGAAACACAGCTGTCTTCATCCCACCCCTTTGCAGACCAGCTTCCCAGATACATCAGAGTACTACAGCATGCAGGTTTCCCAAGGGCTGCGAGCAGAGTACTGGTGCAGCCAGATAGCCACCCAGGGCTGTGACGACCCTCGCGTGATGCTCTGGCTGAACGCAGAATACACCACCTTTCGAGCTGGGGATGCCCCAAGCCAGGTGGGTGCCGGGTGGGTGCTCCCATCTCTCCTGCTCCTCTTCCATCCCTGGCTTTCATTCCCATCTCCCCAGATCTGCGACTCAGGTGGAGTTCAGCACCCCAGTTACTGCGCCTTCAAGAGCCACCAGTGTCTGCAGCACAGCCTCTACAACCAGAGGGTAAGAAGCAGCCTGTGCCACGTTTTCAGCCCTTGCCTTCTCCTCTGTGCCAGGCATGCCCCAACCTGCCCCAAGTCCCTGCAGGACTCACTGGTCCAGTGCTTTTCCTTCCAACAGGATAGAATTGGGTGTGTCTGGGGAAGGGAGGGGGAGTGAAAAATACTGACCCAAGCGCAGAAGGTCTGCTGCCGTGCAATTGAAGCAGTGGGATTTGTGCAGAGGCAGTAATAGATAGCTGCAGAGACAGCCGCTAGCATTGAGCCATGGGGAGCCTCCCATCCATCCGGGTGTCCTTGTATTTCCTCTCACAGAGGAGGGCCTCCCCTATATACTGTGTGCTTCCTAGCTGGTAACAAAACCCAGAAACCTCAGAGCAGGACAGAGGACTAGCCCATATCTTAGGAAATGCAGTTCAGCTATCCTCCCCTCCCTAGCACTTCCCAGCAGGCTCTCCCCTCCAGCAGCCTCCTCTCTCCAGTGTCTGTGGCCTGGGCAGGGGCTGTCCCACCTCCAGAGCTGCTGGATGATGGCATCCCTCATGGAGTCCCCTTTGCCAGAGGAAGGATGGGCAGCAGTACCAACCCTATGAACTCAGGCTCTCCTTTTAGGTTGTTCGACGTGGCTGCTTCAGAAACCAGACTTACCAGGTGCTGAGTGAGAAGGAGGGAGAGGAGGAAGTAAGGCGTTGGCACCAGAGGTTCTTCAGCCTCACCAAGGGGTGAGGCACAGTTGTGGGAGATGCACGTGAGGCACAGGGCTCCAGAGCAGTCTGTCTGGAGCTGTGGCGATGAGGAGAACCTGGATAGATTTGGATAGCTCTTCCCAGACTCCTTGCTGGCCAGCGAGCTCCCCACGGCCAGATCTTGTCATCTGAGGACCCACTCTGCATTCTTGAGAGCAGCACACCAGGAGGGGAGCTGCATTCAACAGCATTTCACTGTGCAGCCTGCTCAAACTCCTCTTGAAAAAGTTTTCTCCAGCCAAAGGAGTGGCTGAGCACTGGAGAAGGCATTGGCCCCTAGGGCATGGATTTAGAGCCACCAGCCCAAGTGCCTGAAGTCCCCAGCAACCTCTGGCCCCTGCAGGCCCATACCAATCAGTAGCATTCCCAAGGCTGTCTTATTTTATAAAGAGCCCACAAACCTAATTTGATCCCTTCTCTCTGCTGCTGCCACTCTGTCACACTCCCTGCCAACCCCTCTCACATCTGAGTTGGCTCCCCACATCCCTCTGCACAGCTCCCTGGTGTTTCTCGCACACTGCAGCCTAGGTGGCCTGGGTGAAGACCCTCTGACGACAAGGCCTCCAGCATGGCCTTGTCTCCTCCCAGCCCATGGGAGGGAGCAGAGCCAGGTACCCTCCAGGTCCCAAACACAGCGCGTGAGGAAGGAGTTCACATAGCCGCTTTGCTTTCTATTGCAGTTGCTTTATTTCTAATGTTTAAGGGTTTCTGGGGCCTACATCCTCCAGCCTTCCATATGGAAAATTAATTTAAACCACAAAAAGCCCAATGAGGCTGGAGAGAGAGTGCCAGGCAGAGAACAGCTTCCCCCCCACACCTCTTCTCCCCACCCCATGGGCCTCTCCCTGGGCTGTCCTCTGCGCGGTCCTTGGCCAGCCCCCATCGCCCCATCAGTGGCAGCTGTGCACTTCCACCAGGTTCCGACACTGCTTGCACTTGACTGAGCAGCACCAGTGAAACTTGCAGCTGCACCTCTCCACCACCTCAGCCTGGGCTGTGCGGAAGCCCCTGCCACAGCACATGAGCTCACAGCCGTCCATGGCTGGGGATGTCTGGTTGCACTGGCGGCCAGAGGTGCCAAAGACCCCACGCTGAGGGTCCCGGTCACAGAAGTCTGGGCTGGCCAACAGGTATACCAGGTCATGAGCTGTATAGGGCTTGAAGCGAGAATTCTTGGGCACCAGCAGCTTACGGGAACCAACCCGTTGGGGGTGAACCTCCATTGCCCCCTCGAACTTCTCCTTCAGGACATTGCCCACCTTGCGGAAGGGGGGCATGACCTTCCAGCATGTGCGCACCTCACAGGAGCCTGACACGCCATGGCACTTGCACTCCACCTTCATGTGGGCCAGAAGAGCCTGGGGAGCAGAAGGTATCTGCCAGCCAGACTGGGACACTCCATGGGGCACTTGCCCTGTGCCTGTGGACCCCAAGCAACTGCCATTCCCCTACAGCCCTCCCACAGGGCCAGACCGGGGGCATCAGGAAGGGGTGTTCAGCTGGAGCGCAGGATCAGCCAGAGGGATGGGAAGGGAAGGGGAGAAAAGAGAAGGCAAGGCAAGGCAAGGCAGCAGGACACAGACCTGCTCTGTGAGCTCGTGGCTGCCCCAAACTGCTATTCTGGATAAGGGGCTGGACCAAGCTCTGCCCAGCCAAGGAGAAGCCCCAGAAGCTGGGTTTGCTTCTCAGCTCTTGTTCCTGCGCTTACCTTCCTCCCCGCCTCATTATTGTGCAGGTTCATGAGAGCTCGGCTGGAAAAGATGCCGCGGCTTCTCTCGGGATTGTCTACAAAGGCTTGAGAAAAGGCAATCCCATAAGACAGGTTATCAGAGCAGCCTGACCACTGGAAACCTGCAGAGGGAAAGCAGCCATGAGATGAAAAGTGAGAGGCCCTGGGAGGAGGGTTCCATTCTCCAGAAGGGTTGAGGGCTGTGAAGCAAAAGGAGGTCTCTCTTCCCTTGGTGAGGGCCTCCCCCATGGATCTCATCCTCTGCCACCCCATCTCTGCCACCAGCCTCCTCCATCACCTTCAGGGCTGACTCCTCGGATCTTGTGGTCGCAGCCACACCTCTCCAGCTCCCCACGGCTGCAGGCACGAGTCACAGCAAAGGCAACACCCGCAGACGAGATGGCATGGATGAAGGCGGACTCCCGAGTGCCTGCAGCGGGGTGAGAAACAGCACCAGTCTGCTGAGCTTGGTGCTCTCCACCGTGGAGAGGGGAGAAGGCACTGAAAGGATGTGGTAGGGGAGGGAGGCTGTAAGTGCATGCAGGACGGATGTATTCAGATGGAGACTGCTTAAGAGAAATCACCATCAGGATGTTCACCCAGTGCTGTGGTTCCCGAGCCTGGAGCCAGCAAGGGAGACTGCTCTGCGGGTGCTTCTGGCTCAGCCTCTGGCACCCTCAGCTCCTCGGCCCCATGTCCCATTGATGGAGAGAAGTCAGCAGCCGCACTGCCTTGAGGCAACTGAAAGGGGAGCCTAGTTGCAGGAAGCCAGAGAAAGCCTGCTTATTGCGCCCTGTATGCATCCTCCTGTGCAAACATGCAAAATCTGTGCAGAGCAGCTCTGGGGACATAGGCAGATCATTTTTCCCTGGCCTGCAACAAAGAGGGACTGTGACCTCAGAGAAAAAGGCTTGCTCTGACCTGCTACTCCTGGGGGCTGGGCTGGTGGCAGGGGTTGGGGACAAGATCTGCGAGTCTGCAGAGCTGATACCCAGAGTGGTCCAGATGGGACGTAAAAGCGAGGCCTGGCCAAATGATGAAATTTAGCCAAAATACTAACATTTGTAGTAGCATATGTGTTTCATTCAAAGTTTGCTGTGTCGACAGCTATGTTAGCATGTGGAGGAAGGCACTCCACATGCGCCAAGGGGACCCACTGCCATATTGAAGGGACCCCATGCCAACCCTGCTGGCACTGCCTGCCCCTGCTGACCTTGGATGGCGACTTTGCCGAAGACTTGCAGCCCCTGCAGGGTGGAACAGTTCCACCGGCGAGAGTGAAACTGGTGCTGGCACTCCTCAACAGCCAGTTCCGCTCCTCGCTTCACTGCCTCCATGGCTTCCACCTGCTGTTGGCAAACCCGTATCTGTTCTTCCACCAGACCTGTCAGGCCCGCGCAGCCACCAGGGTCCTGAAGGGCCCCTCGCAGGGACGTCTGCTTGGCCAGGTGCCTGTGAGGCAGAGGAGAGTCTCAGTCTCAGGTGGGCTAGAGACAGGGTCATGCCTGCAGAGGATTAGCCCTCTATAGTGCTATTTTAGAGCAAAAATGGGCAGGGAGGGGGATGTGCACCCTCTTCTCGGTGATAAATTGGGCATTACTGCTCCCCTGCCTGCGCCTCTTCCATGTCACTGCCCTTCTCCCTTCATGCTCCCAGAGATGCTCCTTCTCACTGTATTTGGGTTACTCAGGTTCCTTCTCCCACTCCTTTCTCACAGATCTGCCTGTTTTCTTTGCAAACAGCACCTCCCCAGGCAACTTTTCAACCCAGATAGTACAAGTGCAAAGTATACTTACAGCCAGGTCACGGCAAGGACATGCTGCACCGGGATCAGCACCGTGCACAGCCACACCATCTCCATCCTGTCCCTGGCCAAACTCCACCTTCAGCCACAGAGCAGCAGCCACCCGAATCCCCTCCTGTGACTTCCTGCTGCCTGTGCCAGGCAGTAGCAATCACGCAGATCCAGCACAGCACTGCACAGCACGGGTAGCCCCTGCCCCTGGCAACAACCATGGGCTACCCTGGTGTGCCTGTCAGCATCAGAGAGCTGGTGGCCCACAAAAGCCTGCTGGATTGAGGGCGTTCATGCAATGTCGTCCCCTACAGCTCTGGCAGTATTGCGGGAGAGCTCTGAACTAGGGCTCTGGGTGGGGGCATCCATCATAGGTAGCTCACATGGCTGGGGATGGCGTCAGTGTCTGAGCCCCGGTCTCTGATATCCTGTAAGCAGGTGCTCTGGTCGTCTTCCTCTGTAGGCAAGTCACTTCATCAGCAGGAAGCAGCCTGAGACGCCATCAGCAGCTGACAGCTTTCCATGCAAGAAAAGCCTGGCAGCACCAGGCAGCTGTTGCTAGATGCACCAGCTCATCACTACATTGTCACCAAGCTCTCTAGGGAGCCAGAGGGTTTCCGTGCCTTGACAGTCTGTGGAGACAGAGAGGAGAAGACCCGCTGCCTCCCTCATCCCCAGCTGCTGTCTTTGGTGACGCTCTCTCATCTGCCTCCTCCAGACTGGACATTCTTCTTCTCTACCCCGCAGCCCACATAGCTACAGCAAACAGACACAGCCCGCCGGCTTTCTGGCTCTCTTAACTCTTTCCCTGGCATGTCTCCCTCTAACCCCCCCTTCCCCATGACTTCCCAAGAAATCATAATGTGGTGGCTGCTCCTCTTCTCAGTGGGAGCTGTGAGTTGCATGACCAGGGGGCTGAAACATCCTGAGAGTGAAGACTGCTGCTCCCTCACTGGACCTGGGAAGTTCCAGCTGTCCTGGTGTCTCTGGAAGGTGAAAATCCTCACTCAGCCCAGAGGTTTCTGCTTTTCTTCTCTGAATCATTCAGAAAGTGAAACACTGTGGCTCTGGCCTTGTTATAGTTCTTCCACCTCCTCCTGTGTGCCTGTATGCAAATTAACCCCTTTGCTGTGCTTGTCTACGTCTGCCTGCACAACAAAGTCTGAAAAGCATTGGGGTTTATCAGCCGTCCTCTCAAACCTGAGCAACCCCTCTGCTGTAGCATGCTTTCCATTTCTCTGCTTGTCTTCCCGGCTCCCAGCTTTGCTTTGGTCCTTGCTCCTGTTTTCTGGAGCCAGTGCTCTGCGGTGGTAGGCATGTTGGGATCTGCAGCAGCAGGGTGTAGCCTCCAACATACACCCCAGTAATCTGGTCTTACCTGCTGTCAACTCAGGCAGCGGTGAGGAGCGCCAGGGGTTGCATCGCTCTTCCCTGCAAGCTGAACCTCCAAGGGGCAGGTGATGGGCACAGGCGTGAGCCCACCTTGGAGGGGGAGACAGTTGTCATTTGTGAACTTTTGAGATCCAGTGAGGTGAGTGAACCTGGTGGGTGAGGTGTGAGGAATGCTGTGGGGTGGCACAGACCCACAGGGCAGGTCCTCTTCTGACACACATGGTAAAGCCAGGGCTGCCAGGCTTAGGCATGCGTGTGCACATGGTGGGGGGNCGGGGAAGGGCCCTGCAGAGGGTGTTAGGGACTCTTTTTGCAAAGGGGGAAGCCCCTACCCCCCAATATATCTACAAGTCTTTCATGGTACCAGAGCCTTGGTGAGAACTGAAGAGACACAAAAAGCCGTGAGAATGAAGATCCCAGCAACTAGGAAGTGAGAAAGTGGGTGAGGTTAAAAGAGAGAGGCACTGAAGCAAAGCAGAGTGAGATCAGTGGTTTGGGTGCTATTGTACCCTCCAAGGATTTACGAGCAGCAGGAAGATATATCCCTCATTGTGTCACTCCTTGAGTGAGGGACAACAAGGGACACAGGGAGTGAGAAAGTCAAACACAAGCCGCAACAGCCAGCAGGCGGAGGAGCTGGGAGCCTATGGGCAGGGCACCTTCATCTCGGGGCAGGAGGCAAGCAGCTGTCCCAGGGAAGGATGACAGTCGGGTTGGGAGCATCCCCATTATCCCCGTCTTCTTCCAGGTATGCTGGGACCGGCAAAGCAGAAACAGGACTTCAGGAAGCAGCATAGTGCCAGATGGGCTCTGCAGAAGGGCATATCCCCTCCCAGCTACTTCAGGCAGTGCTAGGTCTTGGATGTCCTACTAGTCCAGCCCTCGCTCTTTCTCAGTGCTGTGCCTCCTGCAGCCCCTAACGACAGGGATGATGCTCATGGCAAATGTGCCTTTGCCTACCACAGGCACTGACACCCCTTCAAAAGCTCAGTTATTTTGGGTCTCTGCCACTTGCCAGCAGTGTGCAGCTGAGTCCCTGGGCAGGGCATTTGCCCTAAGGTGCCCCTCCTCCATGGGACTTTCAGGACTCCCAGCCTTTGTGTTGGCTAGTGATTAAAACCTTTGTGTGCTTGCACTTACTCTCACTTCCCATATTTCACTTCTAACTTCTGTTTGGCAATTCTGTGGGGAAGCGGGTGTTTCAATTTTCCCCGTCAGCCATGGAGGTGGCTGTGTTAGCATGGGAGCAAAGACGAACAAATATTTGGCACTGTCACTGAGGGCATGCCTCCTCAGTTGTGAGTGCGCCTGGGTGTTGCTTCTTTTACGGTTGCATTTACTTTCACGGGATGTGTTTTAGCTTATCAGCTTCGGATAGCAAAGTTCATGCTTTGTGGCCAGCCAGAAGGGTGTCAGGAAGTGAGAAAGGAGGGGAGATGAACTGCAGCTTGACAGACAGAATACCAGCCGTGGTGTGGTGGGGATGGCCATGATTTGGATGAACAAGTAGCCAGAGAGCCTGCCTGGCTCTGCTGTGATTCAAGCCACTGGCAGTCCTGGTGAACAGATTGAAACCTCTGCGGTGAGCAGACAGCACCTCCACACGCACCCTCAGCTCTTCGCCAGCAGAGAGGTAAGCGAGACAGAAGCAGCTCACAAGCTGAATGGTCTGGGAGTGCTGGGCACATGCTACCACAACTGACCATAGGGCACTGGGGAACCCTCCACGCCTCTCCAGTCACCCATTGAATCAAGAGGTGTGTGGCAAATCTCAGTATTCATTCAAATATAGGTTTCTTTGGGGTCCTGTGATACTAAGAGCGTCGGCAGTCTGCAGAGCTTGTTTGCCATGGTGCCTACAGTGGAAGTCCTCTTCCACAGGGCCCTTTGGAGGTGAAGGTCATTGATACGTCCAGGGAGCAGGCAGTATCAGTGTGATCAGACCTCATGAGTTATATACAGAGGTTTGAGCCCTGATGCCATGCACCTCATTAAAAGCGCAACATCCTGCGTCTTGAATCTTAGCCTTCACTGTTCTAATCATCACGATAATCTAATTTCATGTTTAGAAAACAGGTGGAAAGTGGGCCTTAAATATCACCTACAGCAAGTAAAAATAATCTATATTTACAGAAAAAAGTGCCTTCAATTTATAAAGCAAAACTTGGTGGGGTTGGTTTGGTTTTTTTTGTTGTTGTTTTGGGGTGGGGTTTTTTTTTTCTTTTTGTTGTTTTTTTTTTTTTTTGAGGTCTCACACACTCCTTGTTATTTCCTCTTAGTGTCAGATCTACTAAGCCAGCTTGTGCAGTTTATGTTCTCACCTGCACCACTCTGCTCATTTGCCACCCAAGGCTGTGTTCTCTGCCTGCATCCACAGGCAGCCACAGAGTGCACCAGGGATTAAATGACAAGTCACTCTCAGAAACACTGACCCTGTGGCATGCTTGGCAAGACTTTTCTAGCTCTCTTTTTACATCTCATTTCCCTGTCCCATGCATAACTCCGCTCTCATGAGTATGGAGTACTGCATCTAGCTCGAGGGCCTCCCGCACAAGAAAGGCATGGACTTGTTAAAGCGTGTCCAGAGGAGGGCCACAAAGATGATCAGAGGGCTGGAGCACCTCTCCTATGAAGATAGGCTGGGAGAGTTGGGGTTTTTCAGCCTGGGGAAGAGAAGGCTTCAGGGAGATTTTATTGCAGCCTTTAAGTATGTAAAGGGGGGTTTTAAGAAAGACAGATGAAGACCTTTTACCAGTGTCTGTAGTGATGGGACAAGGGGCAACATTTTTAGATTGAAAGCGGGTAGATTTAGATTGGATATAAAAATTTTTCACAATGAGGGTGGTGAGACACTAGAACAAGTTGTCCAAAGAGGTTGTGGATGCCCCATACCCAGAAGTGTTCAAGACCAGGTTGGATGGGGCTTTGAGCAACCTAATCTAGTGGAAAGTGTCCGTGCCCACAGCAGAGGGGCTGGACTAGATGATCTCTTAGGGTCCCTTCACATACAAACCATTCTATGATAAACGTATGTCCCACTATTCTGTGATCCTTCATCATTTTTGCAGCGCTAGACAGCAGTGGTTCAGGTAAGGTATTGTGAGGAGATAAGATGCCTAGGACCAGGCAGAGAGATCTCATCNTTCTCTTCTCTTCTCTTCTCTTCTCTTCTCTTCTCTTCTCTTCTCTTCTCTTCTCTTCTCTTCTCTTCTCTTCTCTTCTCTTCTCTTCTCTTCTCTTCTCTTCTCTTCTCTTCTCTTCTCTTCTCTTCTCTTCTCTTCTCTTCTCTTCTCTTCTCTTCTCTTCTCTTCTCTTCTCTTCTCTTCTCTTCTCTTCTCTTCTCTTCTCTTCTCTTCTCTTCTCTTCTCTTCTCTTCTCTTCTCTTCTCTTCTCTTCTCTTCTCTTCTCTTCTCTTCTCTTCTCTTCTCTTCTCTTCTCTTCTCTTCTCTTCTCTTCTCTTCTCTTCTCTTCTCTTCTCTTCTCTTCTCTTCTCTTCTCTTCTCTTCTCTTCTCTTCTCTTCTCTTCTCTTCTCTTCTCTTCTCTTCTCTTCTCTTCTCTTCTCTTCTCTTCTCTTCTCTTCTCTTCTCTTCTCTTCTCTTCTCTTCTCTTCTCATGGCCTGCCTGCCTGTTCTAACCCCTGCAAGGAAGTACAGCTAGGGTTTCCCACCCTGTAAAAGGAAAATTCAAAAGTCCCAAAGGTTTCATATGTCCTGTGGGGGCTTCTTGCCTAGTAGCAGTTTTGCTGCCTGTGATGAGAGGTGCTCACCTTGGGCCTGACCTGTGGCTTGTCTCCTGCTGGTACCACGACGTAGCAGAACAGCCCTGTCTGAGGCCATCAGGAGCACCCCACACCACCGAGGGCCCTGGGCAGCTCCTGAGTGCTTGGAGGATGCACATGGCTGGCTGTAGTCCATGTGAGTCAGTCACAGGAGGGTGTATGTGGAAGGGGAAGTGTGACACATTCTCTTTAACTGGTTTCAGGTTGTCTACCAATCCTCCAGCATCATATTCTCCTCTCCCCTCACACAGCAGCAGCAGTTGACATTGCCCCCATCTCACACCTCTACCAGCATTTCTTCCTCCCTCACCAGTGTTTTCCCTTCCTTTTATTTTCTTCAGCTCCCCGTCCCTTGCAGCAGTGCCTTAGTGTTTGTGTGCATGCACTCATATCCATGTTGTTCCCCCTGCCCCCCTCCCAGAGCAAGAACACTCTTCAAATTCAGTTGTTGCCTGAAACTATGACAGGAGGAGGTATCTGCTTTGGTAGCTTCTGCAGTTTGAATTGCTCTTTTCTGTCTCCACGGGGGAAAAGGCCTTCAGGGTTCATACTGATCTACACTGACAGGTAAAAAGATGCTTTCTCCACCTCATGGGCCACTTAAGGTCAGTTGCCAAATAGGAAGTTCCTTCAGGATTTCAAGACAGCATCTCATCATGAGGAAGATGATTTCTTAGAAGAATTTTGGAGTCAAAATATCTATTTGGTTGCTTTTCTTCTATTGCTAGTTCAAGTTGTGGTACCATTACCTCTGTACACAGCTGATGACTTGAAACCTCTCAGTAGCTTTTGTGTAGAGCAAGTACTCACTTCAGGTTCTTTTAGAGACAGCCACAATGAATACAGCCTGTAACACTTGAACATTAACCAACACAGATAATCGAACCAGTTTCAACCCTTCTGCTTCCCTACTGCCAGCCTGCTTTATCAGCAGTTTTCCTCTTCAGTGACAAGCAGTCAAAACTACCTCCAGAGCTCTGCAGAGAAATGCTCTGCTCCCATAGCTTCCTCTTTCCAAAGGCCATGTATGTACGCATCTTGTGTTGGGTCTCTGACATCTTGATTACAGTATCTATTATGTCAAATTTGAGACTATCACCTTATCTTTAATAACACCATAATTAGTCTCTAGTAAACCTCAGCTCATGGATTCTTGCTTCTGTGTTTCCATCTACCCACAAAAAAGAAACCCAATCATCTCAAAAAAAAAAAAAGTCTATTTTTACTCTCTTTGCTACCAGTTCAGAACTCTGCTATCTGGTGTCTCAAAGGCTTAAGGGCTAATACGTAAGGAAAGACCACTCAGAAAAAGGACATGGTTAAGGTGAGTAGAAAATTAAACAGATTTATTGCACTGGTATTCATGACAGGGAATTCTGGGAGATTTCCATGGCAGATACAGTCTTTAAGGGGAAATTCGTCAAAGGGCTGTCTCTGATCAAAGTGCTGTTATGAAGGGTTATAAAGGAGCAAGATGAAGTAAGCACTTACTAAATCTCTGAAAACACATGGCTCTTACTCCAGCAGCCCCAAACCAACTCAAGGATGAAAGAAATGACTAACTGTGGTGCTCACTAACAGACACAATTTCAGAAAAGGCTTTTGCGGGACTTTACACCAGGGAGCCTGATATCTGCGCTGAAGAAAATTAGTAGCAGCTATTAAAAAAAAAAATCAATTGGCATGCAGTCACATCTAGTTCCTGAGGAAGAGTCAACATGGCTTTTGAAAGGGATGCTGTGCCCCACAGTCCTACTGCAATACTTTGAAAGAATCAACAAGTATGTGGACAGTGACCTGTGAGGGTTTCCGAAAGGCTTTCAAAAGGACTCTCATGAATAGTGCTTAAAGAAACTTAGAGAAAAGGTTCCTATCTGGATAAAAAGTTGCTACAAGACAGGACAGAGAATGAGGGTAAATGGTCAGTCTTTGCAGTGGAGTTATAAGACACCTGCGCTGGAGCTTGGGCTGTTTGATTTATTCATGAAGGATGAATAATGAAATAACAAATCTGGTGGAGACATAAAATTATTCAAGTTAGAAAAGATGAGAGAGGCTGAGAAGAACTGCAGAGATTAGAAAAAGAGTTAGTGACTGGCCTTAAAATAACAGCTGAAATTTCGTATAGCTAAGTGATGAGAAAAAACAATCTGAACTGACCATTACTCCTTGTGAATGAGAATGTGCCTAGTCAGCTCAGTGCATGCACATCTTCACTATTGCGCCTGTACAGTTTGAGCCCCCCACTGAAGGCTGTAGCAAAAGAGGAAAAGTTCTGTGAAGGGCAACAAGGACATTCAAAATTACAGAATGGCTTCTCTGGAACAACTAAGAAGACTAGGACCCTTTAGCCTCAAAAAAAAGGTCACTGAGGGGTAGTATGGTAGAAGTTTATGAAATCATCAGTGGTAAGGTGAAGGTGAATAGGGATGGTTTTTCCACTGCCTCTTCCAGTACTAAAAGTAGGAACTGAATCTAGCTGGTGGAGATTCAAAATGGGTACAAGGAAATGGTTCTTCACATGAGATGTATTTAAGCTGTGGAAATCCTTGGCACTCCTGTCACCAGATGTTGTAGATGGCAAATTTTATATGGATTCAAAAAGCAACTGGAAAAAATCATGAAAGAAAAGATCCCTGAGAACGATTAAATACAAATGTCACCTCTGGCTCATGAAATCCCTGGGCTACAGTTTGTTGGAAACAGGAAGAGAACTTGAGGGAGTATCACTGCATGATTGCACTGTTCTTACATTATTCCTCCATCACCCATGATTTGAGATAGAATACTAGTTGTAGAGAGACCACTGATCTCACACAGTATGTACCGTCCTTACATATTGTATTCTCTGGATGTGTATGTTAAATACCAATTGACAAAAATGGCTTGTCTATGTAGACAAGTCACCTTCACCTGACAGCTGGCTGCTCTGGGCACGTGTTGGAGCAGATCATGTTTTCTCACAGAGCCTCAGTCTCACTCAATTTGTCTCAGTCAAGACAAAAGTGCTCTCCAATCTGTTCAGTCTGGAGTCATTGCACAGTTTTGGCTTTAGCAAAAGCTGGCATGTCTCCCTCGAGTTTGTATTTTTGAGGCATCTAATCATTTCACTTGAAACCAACAACATTCTTGCATATCTGCCTTGTCTTGCTGGATTATTTTATAGTTTAAACTTAAGCAAGTCTTCACACAAATCATTGCCAATCATTTTTAAAGAAGGGTGAAAGCCTCTCAGATGTATCATGACAAACCAGTAGGAGTTCCTCTAAGAAAACTGGCTTGGTGATGGACCTGCCCAATGACACAAAAGGATGGGCAAATTTCTCTGCTCTTTATTTCTGTTCTCTCATATCAGGGTTCCACTTTCATTGTCTAATGTATAGTCACCAGAATGAGTCTGGTGACTCAGTTCCCACCTATGAGATCAGCACACACTTCTTCTGTTTTTAATAGATCCTCCCTCTAGACCTGTTCATCGCCCTACAATGCCATCCAGAAGATCTGACATGCCTGTTAAGTTGCTGAGTAATACTTCTTACAGTAATTACTTCCTACAGTAATATCCAACTTATGCAAATTTTTCCTCTAGACAGAACAAATTCTACTTTCCTTTTCAGCTAAATCACTCTTTATATAGCATCTGTGAGGGGGTCCATATTTAACCCCTGCAAACAGCTACAGAGAATTCTGCCATGCTTGCCAACCCCTACTTCAATGTGTCAGCTTTTAGAGCAGATGTCTAGTTTTATGATCATAGTATAATTCAGGAGGTTTCAAGCCCAACCTCCTACTCAAAGTAGGGTCAGCTATCAGATCAAATGAGGTTACTCAGGACTTTACAGAGGCTAGTCTTGAAAACCTCCGGGAAGGAAACTCCACAACCTCTCTGGCAAACCTGTTACAATGTCTGACTGTCCTCACTGTGACAAAGTTTTTCTATCAAGTCTGAGTATCTCTTGGTTCAATTTATGCCATTGCCTCTTGTCCCTCTGCCATGCACCACTGTGAACAGCTAGATCTGCCTTCTTCCAGCAACTACTTTGCAGGTATGGGGAGGCTGCTATTATGTCCCCTGGAGCCTTCTCTTCTTCAAGTTGAACAAGCCCAGTTCCCTCAGCATCTCTTCACAGGGCAAGTGTTCCAGCCCCCAGACCGTTTTGGTGGCCTTCCACTGGACTTAACTCTAGTTGATCAGTGTTTGGCAGGGCAGTGCTACCTCGTGGATCTAGAGTGGCTACCAGCCTCACACTACTTAGGAGTCACAGGCTTGTTTGTCTGTATGAATCCCATGGTCCTCCCTTCTTTACTGTGTGTTCCCTTACTGGGTGTTCTTATTTGTGTCTGTGGGGCATGGACTACTTCATACTTTGTGGTGTCATAAGCAGGAAAATGATCTGAGGACATGCAATTGCAATAAGCATCACTGGTACCATGCAAGAGAGCACACCAAAGGAGCTAGAGCAGGAACGGTGTGAAAGCAAGCGGCACAAGAAAATTCAGCTACTCAAACATAAATCCTCTCTTTCCTTATGCTTACCTGAAATTTCATAGAGAATTTGAGGCCCAGTCATTTCTGCCATCATGTCAACCCTGTTACTCTGTCTCATAAATCCTGAGGAAGGAACTGAGAAGGATGCCCTGGTCTCATTTGCCTTCACATCCCTAGAAAAATGAGTCAAATTTCAAGATTCCGCTGGCCCTCTGCATCTGTCCATTGAAGTTTATCCATTGTGGTCAAGCCCTTAGCTGGGACTCAGCTTTGCATGTGTTGTTTCACCTACAAAAGGGAGCTAGGGGGAGTCAAGTCTAATTGTAACGTCATTCTTTTTATCTGCAATAGATGTACAAAGTCCTGTTTCTCTGATACAAAACTACTACGCAGTTTTTACTAAGTTCCTTCCAGGCAGCATTTTACCTTCAAAATGCTTGTTGTCTTCCTTTTCTTTCTCTCTCCCTCTCTCTCTCTTTCTGGAGCTGCCCTTACTTTCCCTGTGTGCTCTTGTGCTGTTCCTTTCTTGCATGCATGTGCTCACAGCAGTGATCAAAACAATGTGCATTTTCTGGAGCATGTGCGTGATTCTGTGCAGCAGTTACTTTCTCTGTGTTCTGGTTTCTTCTACCATTTGACCACTCACTTTTCTACTGTCCGTTTTTCTTAGTCATTTGGTTTCTTTACAAGTTCTTGCAGCAGAAGCCACCATGGTGGGATTTTGACCTTTCAAGAGATTTCCCCTTCTAACTTAAACTCTTCTTTCTTGGTCTTCTGCTCTGATCAGGAATTGTGCTGACATTCAATAACAGGCAGTGACCTCCATCACATCAGCATCTCCATAACCACTGGAAAGAATAGCTGAACTAGAGGCAGAAGCTGACTACGTTACCATCCTTGCCAGATGACCACTGACCAACAATCCAAAGCAGTGCCAGTCAAGAGAGAGATATGCCCATCTACCTCCCAGCTGCAGATGAGGGGAATGACCTGCCCGTATCTTCCTTGAGGGGAATGACTTCTCTCGATGCTTTTCTTTGGGCCTCCTTAGCTCACCAGCTGTCTCAGCCATTTCACTGAGATTCTCCCCTCATCGCCACTGGGCATGTCAGCTGCCAATACATCTCAGACATGCAAGGATTACAGATTCCACCACCACCTCCTCCTGCCTGGCTACATCCTGATATTCATTACAGGTTTGATGCTGAATGTGATGGCCCTGTGGATATTTGTTCGATACCTGCGACTGAAGTCTGTAGTGATGATTTACATGTTCAACCTGGCTGTGAGTGACCTCACCTTCACACTCCCTCTGCCACTGCGACTCTACTATTATTCCAACCACCAGTGGCCCTTTGGTGACATTCTGTGCCAGGTTTCTGGCTCCGTCTTCCAGATCAACATGTATGGTAGCTGCGTCTTCCTCATGTGCATCAACCTGGATCGCTACATTGCCATTGTCCACCCACTTCGCTGGCGGCATCTGCGGCGCCCCAAGGTGGCCAGGTGCCTGTGCCTGGTAGTCTGGGTTGTGATCCTCATGGGCTCCATCCCCACAGCCATATACCACAAGCAAAACCACTGTGAGGTACAGAACCAGACCATTTATGTCTGCTTTGAAAGCTTTAGTGATAACATGTGGCAGAAAAACCTCTTCCCTCTAGTTGTCCTGGCTGAAATCTTGGGTTTTCTCTTACCTCTGAGCTCTGTGACATACTGCTCTATTCAGATCTTTCGGGAGCTCTGCCAGGCCAGCCAGATGAAGACCCTGCAACAGCAGAAGACAGTCCGTCTCCTCTTGGTCAATCTGGTCATCTTCATCATCTGCTTTGTACCCTACAACACTACTCTGGCAGTATATGGGTTGATAAAGGCCAGGGTGATTGGTGTTGAGCAGCAAACACAGGCCTTCGTGCGCCATGTGTTAATTCTGACAATGCTGTTGGCCAGTATGAACTGCACACTGGACCCCTTGATCTATTACTTCAGCACTGAAGGTTTCCGTAACACCTTTAAGAAACTGCGGCAGGGACATACCTGGGACTCGGATACAGGGATGCTTAAGAATCAAGTTGTGGAACAGAAGTCAACCCGAAACTATGCTGCTTCAAATGCAAAACAGTTCCCATCTAAAAACTTTATCTGTTCCAGTGAATCTTTGCCATCACTTCCTACTGCAATATTTTTGAATGGCCATATTGAGGACTCAGAAACATAACCACAGAAAGGACATAGCATTGCTGAATCGCAGAGTGCCCATTCAATAATTACAGCAAGACTGTGGAAGCAGGCTTTATGTGGGTGAATGTGATGATACAAAGCTGAATGATGAAAGATTGTTTTGAAGAAACAGAGGTACTTTGGTGACGTAGTCCCACCTGACTCTTTTGGTACAGGAAACGTAGTGGGGAACAAGTGCTTGAAACAAGCCTACTATGTCTAGGTCTGGTCAGCATAGATTCCTATGGCAAATCAATCCTGCCTGAGCACCTCCTTGCTGCACTGTAGCATTAAACAGTTTTGGGAATAATCAGAACACAGGTATGGTACTCATTGCTGACAGAGTGAATTTACTAGTAAAGATTGAGGGAAACTCAATTTTTGTTTTGTTTTGTTTTGTTTTTTGTTCATTTAATTAATTAGATGCCTCAATTTCCGTCGTAAATCCAGCTTGGGGCACCTAAATAAGTGTCTTAATTTTCCAAAAGAGTTGAAGCATGTAGCAACCCTTGGTGGGGTCAAAGAGAATAGTCAAGTATTTAGTACTCTTGCAGAAAATAGGTTCCTAATTGTATGGTAAGTCATAGATCTTAGCAAAACTATGTGTAGGAGGTACATCAAATGTGCTTGTGCAGCTGTACACACACGCAGCACAATGACTATACATTTACATAAAGCAAAATAGCTTGGGAAACACTAGCACACTTGAGAATACACTCAGCATTCATAATGGCCCCAGAAAAAAAAGAGAGAATACCAATACTGTTGTCATTTCTGAAGATCACACTGACATTAGTGCTTTGCAATGTCTTGTCACTTGGCCACAGGGTGATTGATTTCAGATCTAGGTGATTTTCACTGTCAAAGCGAAATGATGGCACAGAATGAGGCCACAGTGAAATATACTTGCTTGCACTGTTTGCACAAGCTTTTCAGCCTGCACTGTATGCTAAAGCACTGTAAATCTGCCCAGAGTCAAGAGACCCAGCTGTACACCAGTAGTGCCAGAAACCCCAGTTATTCACTCCTGCTAGTGACCAAGGGTTGCCTTCCCACCTGCACTGCAACTGAGCCTCTCATTGGCTTCCAGCAGGACACAGGTCATCCCAGAGCGGGTCCGTTACAGTATATATGAAGTTGGGTGTTTTTTTTTTTTTTGAAAGTGTTGAAGGAATGATAAGGGAAGTTGATGAGAAGTGTTGTTCAGCGTAAAGTCCATGTTCTTAGACTACCTTCTGAATTAGCAATGAATTGCAATGCATCAAGATTTTATGTTACAATACAGTTCTGGAGACACAGAGATTTAAATTCACCTTTCCAATCTCCCTTGAAGACCTCCCCTCTTACTACAGGTGACTGCTGAAGCAAGTCTAGATGCTGAGCCTCTCCACAGAGAGACACTTGTGTCACAAGCTGACTTGGCAGACTTGTCCTAGGCGAGTCAGCTGCACCCCATTTCTCAGCACGTGCATCACCAGCAAGCCAGCCCCGAAATACATCTGCAGATGAAGGACACTTAATGGGATCTGAGAGATGCAGTGAGAGAGATGGAAGAGGGCTAGAGGGGCAGCAGGTACATCTGTTTTTAAAATTCAGGACCGTCATGTGAATGTGAATCACATGTGACACAGTGTAGCTGTAGAGGAAACATACCTGCATGCTTATCTTCTTGTAGGTCTGATGTTATTCTTTTGTTCTGGGATTTGCAGGGTAGTAGAGTGGTATTACAGCAAATTTCATTGTCCCTCTTCCTCTCGTCCTTTCTTCCTTCCCCAAATTGGCATGCACCCAAGCACCAACTCAATGCCTTTGCTGCTACATTTTTCACCCTGCCCGGAGACGTTGATTTTTTCTTTCCTTTTAGCTTGGCCAGAGCACCACCATAGATTCACAGAAAGATTTGGGTGGGAAGGGAGCTCTGGAGGCCTCTACCCCAACTCCCTGCTCACAGCAGGTGCCAGGGATCAGAGAGGGCTGGCTGCTCCCAGAGGAAGGGCAGCTGAGAGCCAGGTGCAGTAAGAAGGCAGGCAGAGGAAGGGGCCTCACCAGCAAAGGCCCCGTCACACAGCACCCAAGCAAGGCAAGCAGGACAGGTACGATGACAGCAGCCAAGTTCAGCTGAGAACCCAGATTGTCAGACTTGCCCATGGTGACAAGGCAGGACAAGGTCATACCAGGAAGTCGAGTCAGTGAGCCAGCGCTGGGACTCGGTCTGGAGGCAGTCACCAGCATCAGCCACAGGCCGGCGACTGCCAGACAAGTCTACACTGACAAGGCAGGTCTTGGTTCAAGCCATGGAGCCTATCCCTGGGTCTGGATCAACACGGTATGTGGCCAGGCACAGGCAAAGCTGCAATGCAGCTTGGTCAGGAGCCAAGGGTGAGAGCACCAGTTTAAAAGCAGCTCTCAGCATAGGACAGGAGCTCCAGCCTCCCTGGCTGAGGCTCCCAGCAGAGCTTTCCAGAAGCTCTCCCCAAAGTCACTAGAGGGAAGGGGAAGCCACTGTCTCTGACTTGGCTCTCCTGCTAATAGCACCCCATATGTGGGAAGCATCAGAGAAAGCACCAAGGACGGTGTTCCTTGGACACCAGTGTACATATCTGATAACAAAGGAGACCTCTGGGATGCATGTGCGCCATCCTTGCACGGGTACCTCCAGGGCATAATTCTGTAACTGGCATCCTTACAGAGGCACCAAACTCCCCAGAGCCAGGGTGAACAGAGATTTGTTCAAGGGCCTGCAAGTTTGCCAAATACGAATGAATTGTCAGGTGGCAAACGCCACTCCTCGGAAAGAGGCTGCTTCTCTGCCAAAGTTAAAGTATGCCCCCAAAACACAGAGCTTCTCAAAAAGAACTTGAGAAAACATCATTTTTTCTTGTAGCTTCATTCCTGAAAATAGCTGAACTATTTTTACCTGGAACATTTTATAAATGTAGCACCTACAGCAGAGGAAATTTTAGCTCAAATATTTTGACAAAATTATAAATAACTGAAAAGCTTATCTCTTAATGGAACTCATCAAGAAACCTAGCAATAAAGAGAGTTGCTGGCCGTATTATATGCAGTGGGAAAGTTCCTGAATTTGGGTTTCCAAAGGCTTTCCATAATTTTTATATATAGGCAATGGTGTGCAGAGTGTAGGTTGCTGGATTTTTTGTCTGAGTTTTAAACCATTTTCAGCTTGCACTGGTTTTGTTTCGTTTTTGAGAATCCTAGTCAAGTTTAATCACTTTGAATTCTAGAGGGGATTTTGGTTATTTTTCATGTCTGCCAGAGAGAATGTGTGTTAGCTAGGTCTTCTGTTTCTGCATTTTTGCCTTAGTTTACCTGACGTTTTTATTCCATCACGTGGTGATAAGGAAGAGAACATGCATGCACTGTCTTCCAGTGAAATGAGTCACTAGCCCTATCTTGCTTTATAGCTTCTACTTGATGAGTATGTATAAAACAAACAAATCTGAAAGACCTAGGGTATGATGGCGCCCATCTCACCTATTTAAAAGAGCTTGTGACACAATACTGATTGCCACAAAATGGAACAACTTTAAAGCATGTGTTTAAAACAAACAAATGAAAAAAAAAAAAAAGGAAGAAAAGGCAAATTTCACCAGGGTCTTTTAAACCTGTATAAGTGACCCTCTATGTCCTACTGCAATCACTTGTGAATAAGTACTCTTGCTAAGTATGTCAGGGGAAAAAGATGTCATTCATTGCTCTCCTGCACTTTGTGTCATTTGCAGATGTGCACATAAAACAAATGTCTTCTTATCAAGTAAGATTAAGCAAGTGAAAGGTCAGAGAGATAGCAAATGAGCACAGAATGCTTATTCTATATGGATCAGACAGGTTATCTGCAAAAGTGCTTAAGTATGTTAGGATTTCAAGTCTCTTGACTTCCAGAACAGATACATCAGTCACTTTTGGAAATGGTTCCTTGTTTGGACAATTTAGAAACACATTGTTATTGCTATTAATCATGATCCTAAAAGTATTTTATACTTTCTAGAAATCCACTGACAATCCAGGTTCTGTAAGCTTGAAAAAAATGTTTCAGAAGTCCCAGAACAAGCCAGACTTAATCTTAAATTTTTTTTATTACTGCTTGTATTCTTTCCACCACATACTAGCTGTATGCCTCCCACCACTTGGTGTATCCCTCCAACAAAATATGTATGTTGTATCACAAATACTCTTAGCAACTTAACTTGTCCCTGCTTTGATCTTGAGTGGTGTCCTGCCACACTCCAGTCTCTGGGAGTTGAAACAGATGTCCTCCAGAGGTCCCTCCAACCTAAATAATTTTATGATTCTCTGCTCTTGTGTTTTAGATGCTGATCTGGTATCCCAAGCATTTTTCAGCTTTGCACAGAGAAGCGTTAAAGATAGAAACCCCCACCCTACCACCAAACCCTACCAAATTCTGGCTAAAGGCTTCACAGTATAGCCATAGTTGGTGGTATCCGGTGCTTCTTCAGTATCACCGACTCTTAGAGTTGTTCTTGCCTTGATCACACTTTGCTGACATCCTGACTGACTTCCAGCTACAACTCTAGTCCTTGATTCTGAGGCTGAGAACAGTTAGTCTAAGCTTCATATTTCATAAGTTTCTTTTGAAGCCTTTCTTTAAAACTCTTGTATTCTGCAGCACTAACAGAATCTCGGCAGAGGCCAGGCTGCTGCCATGCTGATACTGCTGTGCGTCCTGCTGACCGAAACCGTATCAGGGTTTCCTTGCATTTTCCCACATTTCCATGTCATCTGCTGTCTCTGCTCTTACACTGCAAGAGATCTTTGAGCACAGATCATCATTTGTTTGGCTTGCATAGCATCTTGCCCAGTGAGATAGTGGTCTCTAAAGGCTTCCAGACAAGATGAGAAGAAATCGCACAATATCACTGAAAAAAAAAATTGCTATGCTACTAGTTTTATCAGAGGATAATTTGAATGGATGTGCTAAAGCCATAGTTATCTGTGCTTTAACCTATATAACTCAGATAGCAACAGTGACAAGGGAATGGTGAGCCAGTCTTCTGTGTAAGCTGTAACACCTCCTTGCCTGGCAAATACTAACCCCTAAAGTGTAGGCAGTCACTCTCCACTTCAGTCCATGAAATACAAGGGAACAAGAAAACGCTTTTGTCCAGGGAGCAGGGGTGGAGGGGAAGGATCAAACTTTCCACCACAAAGTGATGATGAAAGACCACCTCTGACTCTGGGAAGTTAAAAAAAAATTAAAAATTAAAAAAAAAGTAAAGGCGTCAGTGAGCTACAAAGCAACCTGTCACAGCATCAGGAGTGGACGCAGATGACAGGACCAAGCCCTGAGAACAGTGTGACATTGGGAACAGCCTGTCCCAGCTTCAGGCAGATACCTGCAGGGTCCCAGCCTCTTCTTTGCCCTCCTAGGAGTCTGGGAGTGCCTGTGAGTAAAACACTGAACCTAGGCCAGAGTTTGCTGAAATGGGGGTGATGCTTTCACCAAAATTAATGTTTTGCGACGAAAAAATTCATTTTGGCCAACACTGAGGGTTATTTTTCGCTTTTTGGTGGTTTTTTCCAGTTAATCTGAAACTAGAAAAGAATTTCCAAATCCAAAATAACNAGGGGAAGGATCAAACTTTCCACCACAAAGTGATGATGAAAGACCACCTCTGACTCTGGGAAGTTAAAAAAAAAAATTAAAAATTAAAAAAAAGTAAAGGCTTCAGTGAGCTACAAAGCAACCTGTCACAGCATCAGGAGTGGACGCAGATGACAGGACCAAGCCCTGAGAACAGTGTGACATCGGGAACAGCCTGTCCCAGCTTCAGGCAGATACCTGCAGGGTCCCAGCCTCTTCTTTGCCCTCCTAGGAGTCTGGGAGTGCCTGTGAGTAAAACACTGAACCTAGGCCAGAGTTTGCTGAAATGGGGGTGATGCTTTCACCAAAATTAATGTTTTGCGACGAAAAAATTCATTTTGGCCAACACTGAGGGTTATTTTTCGCTTTTTGGTGGTTTTTTCCAGTTAATCTGAAACTAGAAAAGAATTTCCAAATCCAAAATAACATATATGCGATTGCATCTATACGCCGCTCAGCGCCCACGCGGGCGCACACACGCGTAGAGCGTCAGGAAAAGCAAGAGGAACACGTCTCCGAAAGCCCGGAGCACAAGACGACAGCCCGGAGCTCCCTCGTCCCCGTTTTCACAGCCCCGGCCGCCCCGGGAAGTCAGGAGGGCAGCAGGGCAGGGGCGAGGCCGGCCACGGGCGACGGGAGCGGCCGCCGTCGGGGCCCCCGGCGCGGC
>VXAL01003120.1:226329-247728 GCA_013399475.1 Chauna torquata | reverse complement strand
GGAGGGCGACGCTCGCCGGCCGCGGTGGCTCCAGCCCGGGGCCGGCGCGCCAAGTTTGTGCGGGCGAGCCGGGGACTCCCGGCAGCACCAGCTCCGGCACTGTCTGCCGCGCCGGGCCCGGCGCGGGCCGCTTGCTGCCTCCGGCCGCGGTGACTGCCGCGGCTCGCTGACAGCCTGCTGGTTGGTTCAAGGTCTCTTGTGGAAAACGCGGCTCCCCTCCCTGCCTCGCCGCCTTCTCCCAGCCGAAGGTAGAAATAACGTAGGGCACTCATTCCGGTCTGGCACCCGACTGCAGAAGACAGGAGAATTTTCCTACAGGATAGCTGTTTTGGCTTCCTTGCAAGGGATGAGTTGCTGACTCAGTTTAACGTCTAGTCCTTTCAAAGCCTGCTTCATCACAACTCTAATCTGATACCTGTCGCCAGTGTTTCTATTATCCGTAGGCTCCAAATGCAGTGAAGTTGCTATCTAAGCTTTCTCTCAAGGATCCTCTTGGTAGCACTGTTGCTTGGAAAAACAGAGTTCATATCTGCTATAACTTTCTCTTTTTCTTTTCAATGAAGTACTGGCTTGACTGGCAAGAAGACGACACCTTCTATAAGCCCAGGCCTCCCCCAGTCTGGAGGACATGGCATCGGGCATTGGATCTCCATCACCGTGCTCAGGGGGCAGCGATGATGATGAGATGGAGATTCTGTTGAACAATGCTATCCCCCAGCATCAAGGTAGAGAGCCTAAAGGGCACTTGTGTGAAATGGGGTAATGCTCTTCTCATGCTGGATATGTGAAACACATGATCTGTGGGGGAATATTATTTTTGACTCGGAGTCAGGCATATGTTTTTGATTTTGATATCAGAATCCTAAGGTTACTTCAAAGTGTGAGGCTCATGGCTTTGTGTCAGGTGGAGCTGACTTTGTTCCAAGACATCGCGGGTTGTCAGGGGCCCATGCTTTGAGGAGATGTGAGGGGTAGAGGCAGTGCATCCAATTTTGACAGGGTACAAAAATGCCTGCAAGTTTCGTATTTCATGAATGGGGAGGGGGATAGGGGGCAGTATGTGAAAGGGCAGGATGTCTGGCTTTTTCATCTGGGATCTCAGACCTGCTGACGTCCAGAGCAAACTGCCCTGGGCTGTTGCGTGACCCACTTTTTCTTCACCACACCCAGTTATTGAGGCTTCTTGTGGTTCTTGCTCTGTACTGTCTGCTCACCTTTGCTTTTCTTGTAGTCTCTGTACCTTGCTTTTCCCTTTTGCTCGTGTCTTCTTCAACATGAGACTGGAGTTAGAACCCTGGGTACTCTTCTGTTTCAGGTGTTACTGTGGTATGTCCACAGAGCAACATCTGGATTCTCTGCTTCCTTGTAAAAACGAATAATACGTATCCTGATGTGCTGGACTGTAAGACAAGTTTGAGTTTTCTTACCAAGTCATGCTCTAGTATTGTAGTATCATATGCGAAGATGTTGCAACTGAAAAAAGGAAAGTGGTGTTAAGGGCTTCCTGGCGTTTTTGTCTGTTTGCATGGCTTTTTCTCTTGAGTTTTGACTCGAGGTGCCTTCTGGTCCCTCTAAAATCTTAGGCAGAGGGGAGATTGTCAATAAGCCTTGTAAGGAAAATCTTGGTGAAGAAAAACTGTTAAAATCGCTGCAAACTTGAGAGCTTTGGGAAATGCATTGGAAGGGATGGGACACTAGAGGCTCTAAATCAGAACTAGCAGGAGAGGAAGATGTGGAATCCCTGAAGGAACTGGTGTCGCAGGACTGTGTGAGCGAAGAGAGATTAACTGGTTGGCAATATGGCAAGGAGGCAGGACCCCAAATTCTGAGAGCTCTGCCACTTCATCTGTCTGCTGCAGCTCCCCTGACCTGTGGCTTCCTCCATCCTGCCTAGCTCCTGTGGTCAGGAGGCCATTTTCCCTTGGAGGGAGAAGGAGTGACTCTGGCTGTGTGTGATGGGCGGGGCGGCAGGGGAGGGCGAATGGCTGGGCTGCTCCCGGAGACTGCCACAAAGGAAAGGGCTGCCCCTGCCCCTGGGGCTGCGGGGAGGCAGGCAGGCGACACAGATGGAAACGTGCAATGGTGGGGAGCTGGCATGCATGTCACTGTCCAGGGAGTGAGCTTGTTAGCTGCTGACATAGAGGGGTGGGGTGGAAGACTGTTAAATTTGGATTGGAATTAAGATGCTGAGTAGCAACCTACCTATGGAGGAGGACAAGTAGTGGCTTACTGGACTGTATTTTGCATACTGCTGTAGGATGCTCTGCCCTGGTAAAGAGGTTAGATACTTTTTTTTTTTCCGCCCTTCTGAGGACTGAAATGGTATCCCAGCCAGATTCTCAGATGTACTCACCGTTTTAACTCCTTTAGATGTGGTCATCTAGTCTGTGCCCTTTCCTCTTCTTGTTCAGTTAGGGCAAACTTCTGGTCCCTACGATCTGAGTGCAACTCTGCGTGGAGAAGGAATACTGTGGAAATGGGCCTTACTGAGGGGAGGGAGGAAAATGTGTGGTTATAACTTACCATGTGATTAGCTAGTACCTGTTATGAACAGTAACAGGGTAAGCAGTTGTAAACACTTGTATGTTTGTAAGTATGTAGCAAGTAGACAAATCAAGTGATGTCTGTGAGAAATGGGCTATGCTGTAGTGCACAGATGGGGTTCAAATGAGATATGTCACCTCTTCCCCTCCAGAGCCTGAAGAAGAGCCAGAAGAAGAGCTTCTGTCAGAGGCTGAGACGCCCAAAATCAAGAAGAAGAAGAAGCCCAAGAAACTAAAGGAACCCAAAGTGCCCAAGCTCAGCAAGCGTCAGAAGAAGGAGGTGAGGAAAAGGATGCCTCAGATCACACTCTAAAATGTGGATACGTGGGGTGAGGGGGTTGGCTTTGTTGTTGACCTTCAGCAGCAATTCTTTTTATGAATCCTCTAGAGCTTGGGGAGAATGTGGCATTTAGTGCTTATCCAGGGTATTTTCTCACAGCTGCCTGATCTTCTCTCTCCCTCCCTCCCCAGCTGGGGGACAGTTCTGGTGAGGGCAATGAGTTTGTGGAGGAAGAAGAAGAGGTTCTGCGCTCTGACAGTGAAGGCAGTGACTACACTCCTGGGAAGAAGAAAAAGAAGAAATTAGGGCCCAAGAAGGAAAAGAAAAACAAAGCGAAGCGGAAGGAGGAAGAAGAAGAGGAGGAAGAAGATGACGACTCCAAGGTGAGAGGCTACCATGTTGACTGCTTATTCCTTGCTGCCATGTATCTGTTTTTGGGGATTGGTGCTCTCTGGTTACGACAGCTCATGGAGTAGGGACAGTTCAGTCTCTTCTTTGTCCCCTAAACCTGTCTGACCTGAGTGTTCCCACCTTGCGTGCCTTCCTCTCTCCTATGTTAAACACACCTCGAAAGTATATTGAATTCAAAGACTTTACCACATCTGCTCTAGTGAGGCTGTGTCCTATGACAGTGAGAAGTGGAGGGGGAGTGGCGAAAATCTCCCAGTCTTGACCCACTGGGTCATCTGTAGATGGAAGATGTATGTATGATGTAGATGTGTGGAAGTTCTATTTTCTAGAGCATGTGCTCTTGCTCAGAGTTGCTGTGATTCTCTTTGCACAGGAACCAAAGTCATCTGCTCAGCTCCTGGAAGACTGGGGCATGGAGGATATTGATCATATCTTCACAGAGGAGGATTACCGCACTCTCACCAACTACAAAGCTTTCAGCCAGTTTGTCAGGTGAACTGTAAGCCTATAGCACTTGGAAGGACTCTGAAGGCAAAAAAAAAAAAAAGAGATGGGACAAGGACTAGGTTTCTTGGTTTTGGAATGTCAAGACATGTTAGAGACACTAGTTTCCTGCCTAGAGCAAAAACTGAAGCAACACTCAAATAATTGAGCCACATCTTTTGTTTTCAGTGATCAAGATGGTGCAAGTCCTTGCTCCTGCTCCACTTTCTTCCCCAGTATGCTAAATTCCATTTTGCTCTCCAAATCCTGGAGCATTTACCTCCACACTGAGTGAAGGATGGGAGTGGAGAGATTCATTACCTGTTGAGATCAGAGATTAGAAAGGAATGTAGTTTGAGGGAGAAGTGCTGCTGGGGGGGTTGGGGGGGAGGAAGAATTATCTACACTTCAGGCTGGTTCAGTAACTCTTCCTTCCTTAACTGTATGCAGGCCACTTATTGCAGCCAAGAACCCTAAAATAGCTGTGTCGAAGATGATGATGGTACTGGGAGCCAAATGGAGGGAGTTTAGCACAAACAATCCCTTCAAGGGAAGTTCAGGTGCATCTGTGGCAGCTGCAGCAGCTGCAGCTGTTGCAGTAGTGGAGAGTATGGTGACAAATGTGGATGCTGTGCTACCGCAGCCCCCTGTAGATGTGCCACTCAGGAAAGCCAAGACAAAGGAGGGCAAAGGTGAGATGAAAAATCTGATGGCGTGGTAGAGAGTGAGTGGTGACAAGGGAGTAGTCCTTTTGACTCACAGGCTCCTCTGTTCCCAGGACCCAATGCCCGGCGGAAGCCAAAGGCCAGTCCTCGTATTCCTGACATCAAGAAACCTAAAACAAAGAAAGTGGCACCTTTGAAAATCAAACTGGGAGGATTTGGTTCAAAGCGTAAAAGATCATCGGTAAGTGACCTTCCTTCCTTGACATCCTGAGGAGAGGAGGTGATGACATGCTAGAAATGTTGGGATCGTGCCTGATTGCTGTCCCCAGCATGCATGCCTGAACAGCATAGCTTTCTTCTTACCTACCTCAGAGTGAAGATGATGATCTGGATGTGGAGTCAGACTTTGATGATGCCAGCATCAACAGCTACTCTGTTTCAGATGGATCTACAAGCCGTAGTAGCCGCAGTCGCAAAAAACTCAAAGCTGGCAAAAAGAAAAAGAAAGGTATTGATACTTCCTGTCAGCTGGAAACAGAATTGTAGCTAAGTATGTAGAGAGATGAGAGGAATGTCTATGCAGTGTTTGGATACTTAACAGCATACTTGAGGGAGGAGAACTTGTCATGGAGGAAGAACCTGATAGTATTTCCAGTAAGGAAAAGGTGCTCAAGAATTCTTTCTCAACTTGGTAGAGGAACAGATACAATGTTGAGTTTTCCTGGCCTCAGCTACACCTTTAATTTCATGGGTGGAGGGAGGCCCAAAGGGGCTTGTTTGACTTCTGTTCCAGCTTTTGCTGCCTGCCCTGTTTACTACGTGGATAGAGTAAGAGTTCTGGATTCTGGATCTCTCTATAACTGTATAGGCTGTTGGTGCTGAGGGAGTACCCTCCATTGCTGTAGGAAGCCTGTATTTGCTGTGCCTTGTACTGCTCTAACTCCTCACCACCCTCTGCAGGTGAGGAGGACTCTACAGTGGCTGTAGATGGCTATGAGACTGATCACCAGGACTACTGTGAGGTGTGCCAGCAGGGAGGAGAAATCATACTGTGCGATACCTGCCCTCGTGCCTACCACATGGTTTGCCTGGACCCAGACATGGAGAAAGCCCCAGAGGGCAAATGGAGCTGCCCGCACTGTGTGAGTACTGGATTCCCCCAAACTGTGCAAGCAATTGTGAAGGGGGGAGGTCAAGTGACTTGATGCTGTTTTTCTGCACTAATAAAATAGTCATGAATGTGTCACTTTGATGTTTCTGATTTCCTGCTGCTATAGGAAAAAGAGGGCATTCAGTGGGAAGCAAAGGAGGATAACTCTGAAGGTGAGGAGATTCTGGAAGATGTTGTGGGGGATGCTGAGGAAGAAGATGACCACCATATGGAGTTCTGTAGAGTCTGCAAGGATGGAGGAGAGCTACTGTGTTGTGATGCATGTCCTTCATCCTATCACATCCACTGTCTGAATCCCCCATTGCCAGAGATTCCCAATGGGGAGTGGCTGTGTCCTCGCTGCACTGTGAGTTTCTGCTAGTACTGTTCCCCTGTTGCTAAAAGAGAGGATGGATCTAATGCCTTTTGATCATCACATTTTCCTGGAAATGCTAAGTCCTTAGAGAAGGCTAGTGCATTTTTGTCATAGTTTGAGGCCTGGCTTTCTCTGGTTGGATTGTGCCTTGTAGCTTGGTTGTTTTTTTTTCTCTGGAGAGCAGGAAGAACAAGATTACAGCCATCGAGTCTCATGATGTTTGCCCGTGTGCAAAGTAGTTGGGCAGTCTTGGGTCCAGGATGCCAAGGCTCAATTTTCTTGGGCCCTGTATGTATGTAGAAGCAACAGTATAAGCGCAAGCAAATTCAGCACTTAAAATATTTTAAATTGATGTTGAGCCAAACAGCTTTTGTGCTGCAGGCTCTGTAATGCCAAGTCCTTTCTTAGTAGATGGTTGGGAGAAATTTCACACTGTTGCAAGATGTTATTGAAATGAAGTATTATAAATGGTGTTAGTTGCTTTTTTAGGTGGTAAGGACTTCTAAGGTGATGAAAAAACGGAATCTGCTTCAGGGCATATCCCTATGCTGGGCTGATAGTTCTTCAGGAAAATATTTTCTGTACAAACTTTCATTGGAGTTCTAATTGGATGGACTGCTGTTAAGCCTAGCAAAAGGCGTATTTCATGTAGAATTTCTGAATTTTGGGGGCTGTAAGGAGACAACTAAATTGAGCTACTAATTTCAGCTTGGGATTTGCTAGTCCTGGAAAAAAGACAAACTGGAGAACACTCAGAGAAATGCGTGGAAACAAGAGGATGAAAGCTTCCAAGCCCAAAGAGCAAATTCCACCTGTGTAGTAAAGCTATAACTAAGGAAGAGAACTGTGACTCTTTGTACAGTCTCTACTCCTCAGCACTTGTGGTGAGAATACTTGCAGTCTGATGTAACAAGCTGTCTAACTTTTCAGTGCCCAGCTTTGAAAGGAAAGGTGCAGAAGATCTTAATCTGGAAATGGGGTCAGCCCCCAGTTGGCCCCCCACCACCACGTCCACCTGATGCAGACCCTAATGCTCCTCCCCCTAAGCCTCTGGAGGGTCGACCTGAAAGGCAGTTCTTTGTCAAATGGCAGGGCATGTCCTACTGGCACTGCTCTTGGGTGTCAGAGTTGCAGGTGAGTTTAAGACTGACTCTTAACCATATCATAAGGGTGGATAGCTGGGGAGAGATGTATGGTTTCTAACTGTATGTCCTGACTCCAGCTGGAGCTGCACTGTCAGGTCATGTTTCGAAATTACCAACGCAAGAATGATATGGATGAGCCACCATCAGGGGACTTCGGAGGGGAAGAGGAGAAAAGTCGAAAGAGAAAGAATAAGGACCCCAAATATGCTGAAATGGAGGAACGCTTCTATCGATATGGGATCAAGCCAGAGTGGATGATGATCCACCGAATCCTTAATCATAGGTAGGGGAGGAAGCAAAGATGTGTTTTTCTCATCAAAATACCTGTCCCTGTGGAAGAGCTGGAGGGTTTTTAACAAAAGCCTTAGCAGGGCTAAGGGAGAGTTGATGAGCTAAACAACATCATGACTGAAGGGGAAAAAGTGGGAGTTCTTTTGTTTATATGACAAACATTGTTCTTGTGTTTCTGTTGCTTCATTAAGGGATCCTTTTCTTCTCTCCCACTTGAGTGGATTGAGTGAATGCTGTCTTTTCACTGTGCTTAAGACTTACTGGTTTCTCCCTCAGTGTGGATAAGAAGGGGAATGTCCACTATTTGATTAAATGGAGAGACCTACCCTATGACCAGGCATCATGGGAAAGTGAGGATGTGGATATCCAAGATTATGACCTTTACAAGCAAGCCTACTGGAATCACAGGTAGGAGAAATATGTAAAGGTCATGTTCCTCTCCCTCAAGAGAAAGTATTTGTGTGTTGTTAACTATCACTGGCTGGTTATATGGAGATAGCAAAGAAGCATCTTGTTGCTGACTCCTTATTCCTTTGGACAGGGACCTTATGTCTCTCCACCAGTTCATGAAGGTTCCAGCTCTGTTCTCTTGAGCGTATCTGAGTTGCCTCATTGCCCTCCTGTTCTTTGCAATAGTTTTCCCTTGGTCTGTTACAAAAGCCATTAAACTTTCATCTTCTTGGGACTGTCTCTGCATAGGGAGCTGATGAGGGGTGAAGAGGGAAGGCCTGGTAAGAAGCTAAAGAAAGTGAAGATGCGGAAACTGGAAAGGCCCCCTGATACTCCCACGGTAGATGTAAGTTACTGTTTACTGCTTGGGTGCTATCTGATAGAACTGGTTATTTTGAGTGGGGCTGGGGCTCAAGGGGTAAATGGGAAACTGAAGGGTGAAGAGCACAAGGCTGACAATTCCTTCTTGACCCAAAAAGCAAATGGATTATAGAGCCTTCAGACAAAGGCCTTCCTTGTCCATTGGTAAGAGACCAGCTGGCTCTTNGGATGGGGAGGTGGGGTAGTTTGGACACCTTTTTGTCCTTCTCTTTTGTCCTTTTAGGGATTTGGTTCTGAGCTTAATCTAGTTGTCTTCTATGAAGTCTCATTTACACTAGGGAATATATGAGTGACTAGGAAAGGAGTCCTGGTAGCTGTCTCACTAAGGTAAATGATCTCAACTCTTCCTTCTTTCTACTGTAGCCAACAGTGAAGTATGACCGGCAACCGGAGTACCTTGATGTAACAGGGGGGACCTTGCATCCCTACCAACTGGAAGGACTGAATTGGCTGCGTTTCTCTTGGGCCCAGGGCACAGATACAATCTTGGCTGATGAAATGGGTCTGGGAAAGACTGTGCAGACAGCTGTGTTCCTATATTCATTATACAAAGAGGTGAGAGGCAAAACATAGCTGGGAGAACACTACCCAGGGAGGAGATGCCTGAATGAGTGGATGCATTCATCTAATGCTCTTACTGATTCTGTTCATAGGGCCACTCAAAGGGACCGTTCTTGGTGAGTGCCCCACTCTCCACGATCATCAACTGGGAACGAGAATTTGAGATGTGGGCACCAGATATGTATGTAGTAACTTATGTTGGGGACAAAGACAGTCGGGCCATCATCCGTGAGAATGAGTTCACTTTTGAGGATAATGCCATACGTGGAGGCAAAAAAGCATCCAGAATGAAGGTACAGAACTCTGCTGTAACACAAGCCTGAACTGGAACAAGAGATGCACTAGAATGGCTTTCAGCAGCCAAGATTCAGATGCTCTGAAATCCCTGGAAGCTGACATATAGTTTTAGTTTTCAAGGGGAAATAACTGCAAAATGATGACTAGTGGATGTTTAGTTAGATTCCTGCTCTAGACTGTTTTAAACACTCTTACCAGTCTGAACTATACAGTACTGGAGAAAAAGGGCGTTGACTAATGCAATACTGACTATAGGCAAGTCCCTTTATTTTTCTACTTAATCTGTGAAGTTGTGTGTCATACTTCCTACAGATCTAAGTCAATGTCAGAATTGCCAACCTGTGTGAATTTGAGTCCTTCTTATCTCTCTATGAGGAACTGGCTGATAGCGAGGCCATATCTGGACATCTGAATTGCATTCTGTGCCTGGACAGGAAGGAAGATCCTGATATAGGTGGCTGTTTTTTATAGAACTTTAGTCTTCCTAGAAAAAAGGAAGGCAGGAGCTAAAGTCTTTTCCAGTGGCAGTGTTAAATAGGACTCCTTTGTTTCCCTTGAAACTTACATGCATGAAGTACTGACAGGAATTTAAAATCTCTGATAAACTATGTAACTTCTAAATCTTAACTTTGTGATGAACGACTTTTCTCCAGATCTCTTTCCATAACATATCTCTATGCGCTGCTTATTTGTTAACTTTTGTAACAAGATTTGTTGGCTGTCCAGAAATAATAAGTACTGAGGGGGTTAAGGAGACTTACATGTGCAAAACAAGTAATAGGGGATTGAAAAACTAGAATGCTTGGGTAGCATTTTGAATCTCGTGACAGGAAACTATAGGTGTGAAAAAAGGTTTTGACATGCTGTTTGACCATGGCTTGTCAGACAACTTGATGGAGAGACCCTGTATCTCCTTTGTCCTGGGGCATTGCCTTATCTCATTACCATGTTCCTCCTCCTTTTCCTCTGCAGAAGGAGGCTGCTGTGAAGTTCCATGTGCTTCTCACCTCCTATGAACTGATCACAATTGACATGGCCATACTAGGGTCTATTGACTGGGCCTGTCTCATTGTGGATGAAGCTCACCGACTGAAGAACAATCAGTCTAAGGTACAAAAAAAGCATAGGTAATAAGGTTAATAGACATGGCATATGTTGCGGAGATAGTTCAGAAGATTAGATAGTTGCTCCTAAGCAAGTAAGTTTGTCTGCCAAGTCTTAGTGATATGTATCAAATAGCAAATTTGATGCATTATTTTAAAGGCGGTGGGAGCAACTTTCATTTGAATATTGATTATCATTGGTAACAGCTTCACTTGTCGTATGTCTCACTGGTTAAAACAGCTTCTTCTCTGGGTGAACAGGCAATTGGTGTATACTGGAAAACAGGAAAAAAATGGATATTGTTCTTAGAAAGGGACTTCTCTGGAAGCAGATCATATATCTGCACCACCTCTATTCTGGAAGGGTTTACCATATTGAGTATAAAACAAGCTGCATGAGCACAATTGTCCTGCTTCCAGAGCAGTCTTGCTCTCTGCATTCATCTAGCTTTGTAGCAGAGCTAATTAGGTGTTGCAGAAATGGGAGAGGTGGGCAGGGGTGTTCAACAATGCCTGGGTATATGCTGAAAGCCATTCAGCTGCTTTCATATGAGGCTGCACCTTAACTAACCTTTTTTTAATTCAGTCGAATTGACTGTACTTTCTTAATCCAACCCCTCCCTAAGCCCTTGTGCTTTAATTCTGGTATCGATTTGTCTGTCTTCAAATGGGTTCTAGGGCTTAGTACACTAAAAACAACTGTTACTGGAAATCTGGTTTTATAGGTTCTTGCAGACTGTAAGACAAAGTTGCCTCTTTGTTTAAGGGAAGAAAAAAAAAAGAAAGGAAATGGTTCTAGCTTTCCAAATCCGAGTGTGAGGCATCTTTCTGATATCACAGCTGTGCTTGCAGTCCACTTTCCAGATCTTCTTATTGCAGACACTAAGACTGGATGTTGTTCTATGCTTAGAATTGAAATTATTGGAAACAGTAACAAACACTTGCCATTCATATTCTTGAATTGAAAGAGGATGTAAAGGCTCAAGGTTCCACTGCCTAAGTTCCAATTGGTTATCCACCAAGACCGTTAAGTCTACCTTTTTCTAGAGCAGTTTCCTGTCCCTTAAGGACAGCTTTAGGTGTTTGGATGCAAGACAGGTCAACTTTTTCTGGACAGATGGTGATGGTTACCTGCCAAAGAGTGTTTTTTACAGATATAATGAGTAACTTCCATATTTGATTCCAAGATGATAATGTTGTTGACTATGTAGAAAGATCCTTCCTCACAGAAGGCGCTAAAAGGAATCTTTCGGTGTGATAACCAGAATGAGTGGTGGTATGTTTCTTTTTAATTTTGTTTGCCATCAAGTACAAGCTACTCTCATTCAGTTTGACGTATCACGTTAAGTGTAAAATAAGTGAAGAAATGACCAAGTTCATAAATAAATTAGTGCTTTGTTGTCAATTTGTGCTAGTGAACACAGTACACTTATGCTTTTCAGGTCAGTTCCTTAACTGCTCCCTAGCTCTGTCTAGAATTACTTCATTGTTGTGAAAACCAGCACAAATTACCTTAAAGACATGTTGGCAAACCCTTAGGTCTTTCTCCTCTGCTTGTTCAGAACTCTGGAATGCTGCCAGGATTTATATGAATAGGAAGAGCGACTTAGTTATTTCTAGAAGTCTTGAGGCAGAGAAGTAAGAATGTAGAACACTAATTTAGGAGGAACAAGTACATAGTATAGTAGTCTGGAAATGATCGGTGGTCTGAAAGCTTGTAACTTAAAAAATCAAGGGAAGCCTTCTAACAGGTTTCAGTTACGCAGAACAATGATCCAAATGAGATCGGTCTAGTGACCCTGACTGGAATGGGAACTACCTGGAGCTCTTGTCCAAACAGTTGATATGATCTAAATTTAAATTCTAACTGTTGTTTTTTTCTAGGAATTTTTTTTGTAGGACTGACTTAAGCCTTTGACATGTTTTTTCTCCCTGTTCCTTCCCTGCTCTCTACTTTCCAGTTCTTCCGTGTGCTGAATGGTTACTCCCTCCAGCATAAGCTGCTGCTTACAGGAACTCCCCTGCAGAACAACCTGGAAGAACTGTTCCACCTGCTGAACTTCTTGACACCAGAGAGATTCCAGTATGTCTTGCAGTGCAAGTCCAGGCCAATCCTGACTGTCTTGTCACTCCTATGCCCTTTTTTTTTGCTCTTTTCCTTTGTGGCTTTTGCTGAGTGTCTGTTTCTCTGCAGTAACTTGGAGGGCTTCTTAGAGGAGTTTGCAGATATTGCCAAAGAAGATCAGATCAAGAAGCTGCATGACATGCTGGGCCCACATATGCTGAGGCGACTCAAAGCCGATGTTTTCAAGAACATGCCATCTAAGACTGAACTTATTGTCAGAGTGGAGTTGAGCCCCATGCAGAAGTGAGTGTGAGGATGGAGGGAGCACCTGCTGTTGAACTACTGTTGCTCTGTTCTGCGTTTCTGAAGAGGATGCTGAACAGCCCCATCCTCATTGTAGGGCACAGTGGATAGGAGGAAAATTTCCTGCTGCCACTGTAGTAGAGAGGAGGAATAATCCAGTGCTCTCATGTAAGGGATAAAGGAATAGTAACTGCCAATGGCAAAGCCTAGGCAGCTGTCAGGAAGTGCCAGGCACTGTGCAGAAATTAGCAGAAGAGTACTTCTTGAGGCGTGTCTGAGCTGTATTTTTTTTCCTTTTCAGGAAATACTATAAATACATTTTGACAAGAAATTTTGAGGCATTGAATGCACGTGGTGGTGGTAACCAAGTTTCCTTGCTTAATGTTGTTATGGATCTGAAGAAGTGCTGTAACCACCCCTACCTCTTTCCTGTGGCTGCTATGGTATGTCCAGTTGTTGACTTATTCTTATATAAGCAAACTTAATGCTGGCTGTTACAGGGGAGCCAGTGACCTCCCTGGCTAAATATGGAGGGGTTCCCCCTTTCAATTCTTATGCTTCTGTCTTTTTTTTTCCATCATGTATATTTATGTCTCTAAGTGGACCTGACATACTGGAAGGTCTCTCCTTTTCCAGTATCTTTTCTTGACAAGTAGGAGCTATCTTGTGACTCATATAGGATGGTGGAGACAGAGTAGGGACTGAATCAGAAAGAAGAGGGGATCTAGGAGTCAAATTGCAAGAGAAGAGGCACAGGGTAGCACTGATGTTTGTACAAAAAGTGCTGTGCATTGTGGTGGTGCTGAGCTAAATCACCAGACGTGAGTCAGCATCTGAAGAGCATAGCTAGGGACTAATATCAAGCAGTTTTCTTCCCCCACCCCTCACTTTTTTTTTCTTTTCAGGAAGCTCCGAAAATGCCAAATGGCATGTATGATGGTAGTGCTCTTATTCGAGCTTCTGGAAAGCTGTTGCTACTCCAGAAGATGTTAAAGAATCTCAAAGAAGGAGGTCACAGGGTGCTCATATTCTCTCAGGTATATGGGGAAAAGCCTTAAGGCTGGGAATTCCCTTTCTGAGGAAAGGAGCCTGTTGATCTAGTATCACCTTGTCCTTCACTTTTTTGTGGTGACTTTTGATATGCAGATGACTAAAATGTTAGACCTTCTGGAAGACTTTCTAGAACATGAAGGGTACAAATATGAGCGGATTGATGGAGGAATCACAGGGAACATGCGTCAAGAGGCTATTGATCGCTTCAATGGTAAGGATTCTCCTACTTTAAGTACAAAATAAAAATGGTTGCCTTGTATGTGCTTTGTGGTCAATATGGGATTGTTGATTGTGGCCCTAGTCTTCCATTGCTTTTCTGGAATCTTAAATTAATAGTGATTCCTCTGAAGTGATGTGGGTCAAATAAAAATCCTCATTTGAGTAATGCACTCTCCCTTGATTACTCTTGTTCTCTCCTTTTATCCAAGCTCCTGGTGCACAGCAGTTCTGCTTTCTGCTTTCAACTCGAGCTGGGGGTCTTGGTATTAACTTGGCCACAGCAGATACTGTGATTATTTATGATTCAGACTGGAATCCCCACAATGACATCCAGGTGAGTTTGAATGAGACCACTCACTGTGGAGCCCTTGTGAAGAATAGGGGAAGTGAAAGCATTAGAAGGACCGAAGGAATTTGTGACTTCCCTTCTAGAAACATGCAAAGTTAGAGCAGTGAGGATGGGTAGAGGTGGGAAGCGAACAAGTGGAGGATTCTTCCAGGGCTAATGTTAGGAGCAAACATGAAGGCAACTGGGAAACTTGTGGAGCTAGGTAGTGTGTAGCAGACTACTGCTTGTAGACTGTTCTGAGCACATCTTTTCTAGGCCTTCAGCCGTGCACATAGAATTGGACAGAACAAGAAAGTGATGATATACCGCTTTGTGACAAGGGCATCAGTGGAGGAGCGTATCACTCAGGTGGCCAAGAAGAAAATGATGCTAACTCATCTGGTGGTGAGACCAGGGTTGGGCTCCAAGACAGGATCCATGTCCAAACAGGAACTTGATGACATTCTCAAATTTGGCACTGAAGAGCTCTTCAAGGATGAGGCTACTGAGGGTGGTAAGTACCTGAGAGTAGTGCTGAAGGAGGTGAGGAGAACTGGATCCTTATTTAGCAAGCAAATGTGGGCAGAGTGCTGATCATAGCTCTAGAAAGAGGTCTAGGATGGCATATCCTTTTCTAGTCCCTTGAAATCCACACGACAGATGTCTGTGCTCCTCCCTCAGGGGATAACAAAGAAGGTGAAGATAGCAGTGTTATCCACTATGATGACAAAGCAATTGAGCGTCTGTTGGATCGGAACCAGGATGAAACAGAAGACACAGAACTTCAGGGCATGAATGAGTATCTCAGCTCCTTCAAGGTGGCCCAGTATGTGGTTCGTGAAGAGGAGATGGGGGTGAGTATGAGGTGGATATCAGCTAGGATCTTCTGCTGAGTGGTGTAAGATAAGTTAAGTCAAGCTCTGATGCTTTTAAGGGCAAGTAGGCATATATCTGCTTAGACAGGTTGGGATTTGGAACATAGGGCTCTTAATTTTTTTTTACCTCTGTGTTGCAGGAGGAAGAAGAGGTTGAACGGGAGATCATTAAGCAGGAGGAGTCGGTGGATCCCGATTACTGGGAGAAACTGCTCCGTCACCATTATGAGCAGCAACAGGAGGATCTGGCCAGGAATCTGGGCAAGGGCAAACGTATTCGCAAGCAAGTTAACTACAATGATGGCTCGCAGGAGGATAGAGGTACAAATCCACAGGAACCTTGGGGAAAACAGGTGTAAGTAAGTGTTACTGGGAGAGTAACGGAGTAGCGTCTCAGGCTCACGTGCTGTTTTTCTTTCAGACTGGCAGGATGACCAGTCAGATAATCAGTCAGACTATTCAGTTGCTTCTGAAGAAGGAGATGAGGACTTTGATGAGAGGTCAGAAGGTAAGTTCTGGTGAAGCCAGAGTTCCTGGGTCACTTTCTCTGTGTGTGGTAACATCTGGGACTTGATTTGGATGCTTGGTACACTTTGTGGTATGTTTCTGCAAGGGAAATATTCACACAACAATATGCTGTGCATTGTCTCTCCTCCTTAGCTGCATTTCTCTCTTCAGCAGCTCGTCGGCCTAGCCGCAAAGGCCTGAGAAACGACAAGGATAAGCCCCTGCCTCCTTTACTTGCCCGTGTGGGAGGGAACATTGAGGTAAGTAGTACCATGATAGGACTGTGAATTCTAGCTGCTTCTATATGGCTCTTTCCATATCTTTCTTTACTTCGTTCTAGGTCTTGGGTTTCAATGCCCGCCAGCGGAAAGCCTTCCTCAATGCTATCATGCGCTATGGAATGCCACCTCAGGATGCATTCACCACTCAGTGGCTTGTTCGGGACCTCCGTGGCAAGTCAGAGAAAGAGTTCAAGTAAGTGCATTAGCTGGGATAGAAGATGGGCAACATCTAGCCCCTTTGGAGAAGAATGAGAAATGGTCCTTAGCTGGCTTTTCTGTAATATATTAATTGATCCTTTGTGGGGCAATGAGGTATAATCTTGCTCCTAGTTCTCTTCCTTGGACTCAATCAGTCACCAAAAGCATACTTGCAGAGGAGTAGTATAGCCAGGCAAGCACATAATACTTCCCAAGTCCTTTCCAGGCTTACAATTGCTTTTGGCATAACACTTTAAATCAGCTGTGTCCTCTGTGAATGTAGCAGTTCTGTAAAGAAGTTCTCCTTTGAAGGGGACCTGGAACCTCAGAAATTGTTAGGATGATTTAGGAGGCTTGGGGTGACTTCCATTATGTTGGAAGGGGTCTGATAATGCATGTCACCACCTAATTACGATCTAATTGCTCATCTCTTAACTGCTCCAGGGCCTATGTCTCACTGTTCATGCGCCATTTATGTGAACCTGGAGCTGATGGTGCGGAGACCTTCGCAGATGGGGTCCCACGGGAAGGTCTTTCTCGACAGCATGTCCTTACTCGCATTGGGGTCATGTCACTTATACGCAAAAAGGTAGGTGCCTGGCAATGCAATGTGGCCTTCTCTCTCTCCATACGACTCCTGGTCACTGGGGTGCTGAGCTATCTCTTTTCTTCCCCACCTATTTTTTTAATGTGTTGAATGATCTGTCTCTTTTGGTTTGAGGTCAAGCTTTGTATGACTCCTCCAGTGATACGTCTTTCTCTCCTTCTCATGCAGGTGCAGGAATTTGAGCATGTGAATGGCCGCTGGAGCATGCCAGAACTGGCAGAGATAGAGGAGAACAAGAAACTTTCACAGCCAAGCTCACCATCTCCCAAAACTCCAACTCCTTCAACACCAGGGGATACACAGCCAAATACACCTGCCCCTGTCCCTCCACCTGGTGAGAGCTTCCCCCTTGCACCATCCTGTGTCCTGACCTCATTCTGGCTCATCCCCTCACCAGAGCTGTGGTGGTGGGGTATAGGGGTGGACGCAGATCAACTTACCTCTCGTGTTAGGAGGGCTGCCAAAGATATTTGCAAACCCTTAAAGGCAAGAGAGGACACTAGCTTTCCTTGGATGAGCTGACATCAGTGAGAAGAAAAGCCCTGTGTTTGTGGTGGGCAGGAAGGGGGTTTCATCTTGAGTGATATTGGTCCTATTTGGATGGGCATAATCTCCAGGAGTGAAGGAGATGCGTGCTTGGTTACAGTGAGGGAACGACCTTACTGATGGTTTCTCTCCTTCTGCTGTCTGCTGTGCTGCTCTGGGATGGGGAATACACAGAAGAGGGAGTAAAGGTAGAAGAAGGAGCCGGTACCAAGGAGCAAGGAGAGTCAGCTGAACCAGAGAAAGAGCTCAGTACCTCTGCTACTGAAGCAGAGGTCCCTATGGAGGTGAGTGTTGGGTTGCTTGTTTGCCTCATGCAGTTGCAAATCTCTACTTCTGCCACCACTTAAGAGTTCTTGGAACAATACTTAAAGATAATTCTCAGGTCCTCAGAATTGGCCTAACAGTTTTGTGCATCTTTGCTTTTCAAACTGATTTGATTGTCTTCTGTTTCCATGCACTGCTTTGTCTCACTTCTCGTTGACTTGTCCTCACCAGTGTGCCCAGCCTGTGGAGACACCACCACAGGAAGCAAAATCCCCAGTGAACCCCACAGAAACAGATGAAAAAAAAGCAGAGGAACCAGAGATGAAGGAAAGACCAGATGAGCCAATGGAAGTGGAAAGCAAAGGTATCTCTGGAGAGGTTGTTTAATACCTTGAATGAACACACACCCCTTCAAAAGAAAAAACAACCAAACAAAAAACAACACACAAATATCTTCCTAAAGCTGCATCTTCTTTGCCTCAGTACTTTACCCTATAGAAACAGACATAAATGTAGATAATCAGTGGGGGCTATTCCAGGACATTGAACAGGGAATCAGGGACACAGTGTTAGGTTTCACAGGCTGAGGAAAAAAACCTTGGACTCACCAGCTGCATCTCATATTCTCCTTCTCTCCTGCAGCTGATGTGGAGAAAGTGGAAGACAGAGCACCTACTGAGAATACCCCAGAACCTCCTATAATCACCTTGGATGAGAAAGGTGAGCCATGATAATTCCATTCTCTTCCCTGAACCCCTCTCCTGCAAGGATTCCTTGTGGGTCCAATTTGCTGTGGTGTCTGCCATGTTCTTTCTAAAGACTTCCTGTGTGTATAGATGAGAAAAAGGATGATGATAAGAGAGATGTGGTGATGCTGCAGAATGGAGAGATGCTGAAAGAGTCAGTAGATGAAAGGCACAAGAAGGCAGTAAAGCAACGGTTCATGTTCAATATAGCTGATGGTGGCTTCACAGGTACAAGAAATCTTTATATACTTGAAGGTATTTATACACCACTGCTTGTGTTCATGACATAACTTTCAGGTTTTTTTGTGTATCTTTCTTGCCTTTCCAGAATTACACTCCCTGTGGCAGAATGAAGAGCGGGCTGCAACTGTCACAAAGAAGACCTATGAGATCTGGCATCGCCGTCATGACTACTGGCTTCTTGCTGGAATTATCAAGTATCCTTACCCTGATAGACCAGTTCTCTCCCTTTGTACATAAACTGTCTCTGTGGAGTTGACCGTTTCAGGTCTGACTGGAATACATTCAATGAGAGTGCTTTTATCTTTTCACCATAGTGAAAGTGATGGTGGGAGGAGGGTTTTCCTGTCAACACAGTTAAGACTTAGCAGGGCATAGTTCTCATTCCTTTTCCTTGGCTCCTGTTCTTCTCCTCTCTGCACCCCCTTTCCTCATCTCCTCTTGAGAACTTTATCTGCCTGGGCTGTGTATTCCCTTGTTCTCACTGCCTTTGTTTGCCTGAGCTCATCCCATCTCAGTCATGGCTATGCCCGTTGGCAAGATATTCAGAATGATCCGCGTTACGCCATCCTCAATGAACCCTTCAAGGGTGAGATGAACAGGGGTAACTTCCTGGAAATAAAGAACAAGTTCTTGGCAAGGAGATTTAAGGTAAGGTGCTTTCTTCAGTTTGACAAGTGCCCTTCGGCCAGATGGGCCTTTAAGAACAAGATGATTGCATTGTTGAGTTTGCTGTTTTGTTTTTAGTTGTTTTTTTTCCCCACTGAAAGCAAAGGCTTCTGCAGCACCTTCCATTTTTAGCAACAAAAAGCAATGTTTGTCAAAATCACACAGTAGCTACATGATAGGAGTCCTTTTCTTTAGAAGTGGTGTTGGGGAACTTTNCCCCAACAACAACTGACATGCAGGAGGCTTAAGGTTCAAGCTGCTCTTTCCATCACAGCTTCTGCTTGGTGTGCTACAAGCCATTCCATATGCCTGAGCAGAATTTAGTAACACTGTATAACATTGGATTGGTGAAAGAGTAACTTTCAGTCTATCTAAACCTACTTGGAAGTGACTACGGTTTAGCTCTGGAAGTTAAGACCCACCCAAATTAGGCCCTGTAATTCTGAATCTTGGAACTAAGCAAGTTGATGTAGTGTGGCTGATCAGCTCTGCTATAACAGAATTCAAATTAATTTTTTCAAATGTCCTTGACATACTTAAGTTTTTTAGACTCTTCCTGTAAGTAGCATAGGATACTTCTCACTCAGGTTCAAAGGAAAAGCTTCATCCCTTATGCTCTGTACAGAAAGAGTAAATCAGCAAGTAACTTGGTCTTCAAAAAGCCTTTAAGAATCTGAGCCATGTTAGCATGAGGAATAAGAACCTCAGAATTTATAGTAGTCTTTCGTTAGACTGGACATAGCCTGGTTTTCTTGTGTACCTTGAATCTCGCCTTGTGAAACAGTGGAGATCTAGATAGGGAGAGATGGTGTGTGCAGCTGCTGGAAGACTTTTCTTATTACTACCCCATCTTGCAGCTCCTGGAGCAAGCGCTGGTGATCGAGGAGCAGTTACGGCGAGCTGCTTATCTGAACATGTCAGAAGACCCGTCCCATCCCTCAATGGCTCTGAACACACGTTTCGCAGAGGTGGAGTGCCTGGCTGAGAGCCACCAGCATCTATCCAAGGAGTCAATGGCTGGGAATAAACCAGCCAACGCTGTGCTGCACAAAGGTGATTCTGTGTGCTAAGCAAGACTGGATATGTGTTTACAATCACTGTCCCCCCGGTCTTTTCCCTGTGTGGTATCCCTTTTTCCCCCCTTTCCCCCAAACATATCCCTTTCTCTTCTAGTTCTGAAGCAGCTGGAGGAGCTTTTGAGTGACATGAAGGCAGATGTGACTCGTTTGCCTGCCACCATTGCCCGTATCCCACCTGTGGCAGTGCGCCTCCAGATGTCAGAGCGCAACATCCTCAGTAGACTGGCCAACCGCAGCAGTGAGCCCCCTCCACCACCACCTCCCCAACAAGTATGTACCCTCACTGGTCTATATGCAGGGTTGTCAGGAGGCAGTGGGAGCTATGTGGGTAAACAGACCTGGTAAGATTGGGTCTATTGACGGGTATCTGCTCAAATCATGTTCTCTTGCCCTACAGGTGGCCCAGCAGCAGTGAGTCCCTAGCCCAGTGCTGTTAATCTTTCGGCCAAGCTGAAGTGACCCACCCCACCCCACCCCTTCACACTCTACCCCTCTGCCTGACATTCCTGACTGGGTGCTGTTTCCCTCCATGGAAGCTGCTGTGCAGGTCTCTGGGAGGAGGAGAAACTCCTTCCACTGCAGCCAGCCCGTTGGAGCAAGGAGTGTGTTTAGGAGAGAGGGGGATGTATGATGGACTCTGTAAATAGTGACTGGAGGCCACAGCGCCATGTCTGTTACACGGAGAACCTGGCTACATTGCTCGCTGCCTTGGCCTGGAATTCCAGTTTTTTGTTTTCTAATTTTATTTTGAGTTTGTTTACTGAGATGAGTGCACAGGTGAGACCAAGCAAAAGCCAGGACAGAGACAAAGCTACCTCCATCAAGATCCTTTTTAATACAAAAACTGACCGGACTTGTCCACTAATAAGCAGCTTGAAAAAAAAAAAACAAACAAAAGAACACCACCAACAACAAAAAAACAAAAACAGCAAAACCTTGGTAAAACTGAAAAATAAAGTTTCCTTGTATTTTATTTCATTGTCTCCCTTTAACACCATCAGTTAATGCTACAGGGGTGGGGTAAGTACCTGTATTTCCCCTCTGCCTTTCCTGATTCCTAATGTTTGAGGTCCTGTTTCTCTATAAAAGCAGGAATTTTTTTTTTTTGTATCCTCCAGCTCTGACCTAAGCCCCTTCTCTGGCGCCTGGCTTCTGCTTTTGGCACATCTACCCCTCCCAAAGCCGGCTGTGGGGGTGGTCCTTCCCCTACCTCCCTGCAGGCGTCTGGGGCCGCAGCTGGGAGCCCTGAACGTGCTCCGGCCGCCGCTCGGTGCAGAGACCTG
>VXAL01003120.1:213918-226144 GCA_013399475.1 Chauna torquata | reverse complement strand
GGGGGGCTGGGGGTGCTGGGGCCGGCGGGGTGCGCGCGGCGGCGCCATGGGGCGGAAGCTGGACCCCGCCAGGAAGGAGAAGCGCGGCCCCGGGCGTAAGGCCCGCAAGCAGCGGGGGGCTGAGGTGGAGCTGGCCCGCTTCCTGCCGCCGGGTAAGTCTGGCCCGGCCCGGTGCCGCCTGGCGGCGCCCGGTGTCCCCGGTGCGGGCCGCCTGACCGCCGCTTCTCTTTCCGCAGAGGCGGAGACCGGCAGGAAGAAGCTGTCAAGCCACGGGAACACCAGGTGAGGGTGGCCCGGCCCGGTGGGGGGCGGTGCGGGGGCGTCCCGGTGCCAGTGCCGGTCGGGGCGGGTCTTACGGCCGGTTCCCCTCTGCTCCAGGGCCGCTAAGAGGCGACTGGGAACGGCGAGCGGCCCGGCGGCGAGGAAGGCGCCAGGAGGAGGGCGGAAGCTGGCAGGTGAGTGCTGGGGGCGCCGGGGCTGCCCTGCTGGGCCCTGGCAGCGGCATCGCTCTGGGCTGGCATCGGTCTCCGCTCACGGCACGGGGTAGAGCTGCGATGTTTTAGGTGGTGCTTTTTTCCTTGCTTCTGGTACCTGTTGTGCCAGGTCGGAGCGTGCTCGCTAAAGGATAAAACAGCAGTAAGCCTCTCTTCTATGCTTTAAAACCGCTTCCGATTTCTCTCTGTTCATACCAAGGTTGTCGTAGGCATGTTGGGTAGTTGAGACTTTTAAGCGTGCTGCGTTGCATCCTGCGCATCCAAATAAGCTCTCAAAGTAGGGTGAAGGAGGGGAATCAACAAAGATTTGAGAAGTAAGGAGGATGCTGTGATACGTTGAAGTAAATACGGTAAGAATTTCATAGCCGTGTTTTAACTTAGTAATTCTAGTTAGGCCTTTTTAAAGTTTCTTTGGGGAGAGTTGAGAACACGTCTTTATTTTTGAGTGGTAAAATCGATGTGGAGAGCAAGCAGACCCTTCTTTTGGACAGACAGCTCAGGACTAAGTTGAAGGTCCACTTTGTAGACCAAACCAAAAAAAAAAAAAAAAAGGATAGTTGCTTTTGAGGACAACACCAAAGTTCTAAACGTTTGTTCTGCCTGTAGTTAAAGAACAGGTATCCCCTCAGAAGGAGACATGTCCCTTAAAGACAGCAGGACAAACCCCTCGTTGCCAGTCTGGCTTCAGTGACAGCAACGCAAAATGGCTGACTCCAGCCAAAGCCAAAAAGAACCTGTCTAAGGGAAACAATGTGGAGTTATCCAGTGATGGCGAGGTGGAAGAGGGCAGCTGGGAGATGGAGGACGACGTCGATGAGGATGGTAGCAGTGAGGAGCTGGTGGATGATTATGGTGCCTCATCATCTGAGGAGGAGGAGGTAGGAGCTTTTTGCCTTTAATTTTGCAAGAAATACTTGCCTTTTCTGGCTGTAAGGACCCAGCAGGCTTAGGGGAAAAGGGTGACCTTACTAGGGGGGCTGGATGGTGAGGTGGTGGAGAGCTTTGTCCTTCTTGTGACATCCACAAGAGCGACTCCAAGTTTAGTAGCTGGTCCCAGCACAACATTCAATGTATTTTTTTGTTGTCCATTTTAAACAGAGCAAGTAAATTTCACAGATGGCAGGGAGTAAGGGAGCATACAGCAATACTGTTTCATTAGCCTTTTGTCTCTCTATTTAGTTGCTGCCTATTGAAAAAGCTGCCCTGAAGCAGAAGTCTGACAGGTGAGGATTCGAGAACTTTGCAAGTCCCCAGAATCTTTACTGGTTGGATGAGGAGCCTGAGTTACTCATTCTTTTCCATCTTTTCTGACATCTAAGAGTTGATAACTGTGAAGTACCCGTGCAACGCTGTTTTGTTTAAAACGTCCATTCTTTTCTTTATACCTAGGGGAGACCTCAGTGAAGATGACAGTGAAGAGGAGGAGGTGGCAGAGGAGGCAGGCAGGCAGAAGGGACAGAAGGAAGAAGAGAGCACAGATCTGCAGCTCAATCTGGATATAGACGAACAGTTCAAATTACCAACTAATGAACAGATCGAGAAAGAGAATATCTTTTTTTATCTGTGACATCCATAAGCCCTGTGTACTGAGTAGTATGGAGCCTGCTTATAACTGAAGAGCTTTGTTTGAGCTTTGTGATGAGTGTTGCTTAACAAGAGTACTCTGCACCTGATGAGGCATTTTTAGATGAGTTGCCTTAGCAGATAGTATATAGCGTTGTACTTCTGTGCAGTGTAGTTAGGAAATATGCCCTGTATAGAACCCAGAGCCTACCCCAGTCTTCTTCTAGTCCTAAGCACATACGGATATCTGTCATGTAGTTTAATTCCCTTCTACCCAGATTTTCCTGACAGGTGTTTGTCTAACCCATTCGTAGACACTCTGATGACAGCAATTCCAGCATAGAAAGTGCTTGCTCTTGAGCTCTGGTGATTTTCATTTCCTGTCCCGCACTGTGCAATTTAATCTTGCTTCTTGTCTTTCTCCTCTGTTCCTTGTAGTTGCCTTTGGGGAGCTTCTGGTCTCCTTTCTGATGCAGCTAATGTTTTTAGCATTGAAACACCATTTTCATTGTTTTCTTTTTCCCATTTTTTCGTGTTTATTTAAACTAACTAAACCACATTCTTTCAAATGCCTCAGAGTTCCTGCCTTGTGGACTTTTCTGTCCAGTTCCATCCTTTGAATCCCCCTTCTGATGAGCTCTGGTGGAAGCTTAAATGCTAAGATCAGTACCTGTGCGTGCTCCAACAAGGCTTTTCTGGTGCTGGTTTTGTGGTGATTCAGGACTCCTGCATGACTGATTGTGCCTGTGAAGAACTTGATGCGCGAGTTTTTTGGTTGTTTATGATCCCTTAATGGTCTTTCTACCTGCTGAGCCACTGGACCTGCACATCATTCACCAGCGCATCAAGGGCAACATGGAGGTGCTGCAGGACTTCAGGGTGAAGCGGGAGGAAGGACGCACGCGACAGGAATACCTTGCGTTGTTGCGCCGGGACATGGCTGCCTACTATTCCTACAGCGACTTCTTGCTCAAGAAGCTCATGGATATCTTCCCACTCCCTGAGGTAGGATCCTGCCCAGCCTGTGTCTTGGCTGACTGATGAGGATGTGGCAACCTCCCTAGATCTTTGTTTTTACCTTCTTTCTTTTGCCTTCTGCTGTCCAGCTGATAAACTTTCTGGAAGCCAATGAGGTTCCCCGTCCTGTGACCATTCGCACCAACACACTTAAGACACGGCGACGGGACCTGGCACAAGTGAGCAGAAACCTGTGGCTGTTTCCTGCACCGCCAGTAACATGGGGTTGTGTCTCAGTCCCATCTCCTTGTCTTGCAGGCTCTCATCAACCGTGGTGTAAATCTTGACCCCTTGGGGAAATGGTCAAAAACTGGACTTGTTATTTATGACTCCTCTGTGCCTATTGGTGAGATCACCCTTCCTGTCACAGGTCTGAGCTGACCCACCCTCGGCTCCCTTTATTTCACACATCATTTTCTTTTATTCCACCTTCCCTGCCCAGGTGCCACCCCTGAGTATCTGGCTGGGCACTACATGCTGCAAGGAGCTTCCAGTTTCCTCCCTGTCATGGCTCTGGCTCCACAGGAGAATGAACGCATCCTGGATATGTGCTGTGCCCCAGGAGGCAAGACCAGCTACATAGGTACCACCCTGGAGCCTTTGGTGGCAGGTTTAGGAGAGATGCTTTGCAAAGTAATGCATTTCCACTGGTCTATGCAGAAAGGGGAACAGAATTCAGGGAGAGGAGGGGGGTGGCTATACCTATGCGCAAAAGTGTAGGAGGTTTTCAGCCCCTTGCTGATGTGTTTTGCTCTCTGGCAGCCCAACTTATGAAGAACACAGGTATGATCTTGGCTAATGACAGCAATGCTGAGCGGCTGCGTAGCGTGGTGGGGAACTTGCATCGTCTGGGAGTCACCAATGCTGTAGTGAGCAACTGTGATGGACGCCAGTTCCCCAAGGTACATTCCTACCTGCTCTGAGGTGTTTTTGCTGTGCTTACCTAGAGTTGTGCTGTCCCCTTTGCAAAGCTGCGTTCTGTGAAGTCACTTGTCTCAGGAGAATGAGCAGAGCTGCTGGGGAGTGTGCTTGTTATTTTGTATGGAAACAGGAAGGTGGGCAGGAAGGAATAGGAGATTCCTCCTGCCTTCCCAGTCATCTAGTTCTATTTCTAGTCTGTCTTATTCACAGTCCCCACCCATGAGCATAACTCTAAATGCATGTCTGCCTGTAGGTACTTGGAGGGTTTGACCGTGTCTTGCTTGATGCTCCTTGTAGCGGAACAGGTGTCATTTCTAAGGATCCTGCTGTCAAAACCAATAAGGTGAGTGACTAGTGGGGACACTAGATGTGGGATCAGGTATAAGTCATGAGAGGAAGGACTTTGGGGCAACTGCATTCTTGGAAGATCTCTGCAGCAGGGAAACTGATTTTCCTGCTCTTTCCTATTCTGCGTATTGTGCTGGAGCTAGGGTTTTTTTTCTAAGGTTAGTTCTGCAGAAGACTCCAGAATCTCTTAAAGCTTGTGCCTTGTTTTCCTGTTATCCCTCCGTCGACAATAATTTTCAGAGGCCTGGAGATGCTTCCCTTTGCCTCTCGCATCCTAACCTGTCTTTCTCTTTCAGGATGAGAAAGACATCCTGCGCTGTGCTCACTTGCAGAAGGAGCTGCTTCTCAGTGCTATAGATTCAGTCAATGCTGCCTCAGAGACAGGGGGCTATGTTGTGTACTGCACTTGCTCCATCACAGTAAGTCCATGCTCTGCCATGGTTATCTCCTCAGGGGGCTGGCAAGCCTTGGATCCTAATGCTTAATCTCTGGCAGGTGGAGGAAAATGAGTGGGTTGTGGATTATGCCCTGAAGAAACGCAATGTTCGTTTGGTGGCCACAGGACTGGACTTTGGCAAGGAAGGTTTCACCAGGTGCGTGTCAGATCACAAGCTGCGCAGATGACTGTTCCTTGCTGGCCAGGGTTCAGCAGAGGCATTCTATCATTTCTGACCCCACTTCCTCCTCCAGGTTCAAGGACCGTCGCTTCCATCCCTCTCTCAAGTCTACACGGCGTTTCTATCCCCACACACACAATATGGATGGTTTCTTCATTGCCAAGTTCAAGAAATTCTCTAATTGCATTCCCAAGGCACAGAAAGGTAACCTGGTGCTGGAGCTCTGCTGAGCTGCCTGGGCCTGCTCTCACAGGCTGCTTACCATGCAGAAACCATGTGGGTTCTTTCTACAGCTCTTCTCTCTCATTTCAGATGAAGAACCTCCTGCAGAAGCAGCAAGTCCGTCCACTGGCCCCGAGACTGTCATGGAGCCTCAGCCGAAGAAGAAGAAACTTGAGGGGTTAAAAATTGCCCAAGAGCAGAAGAAGCCACAGCGTGCTTTGAAGAAGAGACATTCTTTGCAGGGTCAGAGGAGGCCCTTGAAGGCTGTCCGGCGTTCTTCCCAGAAGTCACGTGCTCAAGTCCCTGCCAGGAAGAAGCATAGGGTAAAACAGAATGGACAGTGAGAGGAACTGCTTTTTCAGGTGTTGTATCCCTCCTTAGGGAGCAAAGGCTGAGGGTTGCGCTGGCTGCACGTGTACCATATTGTTTTACCTGCTCTGTGCAGATAATCACTGCAGTACTGACTACCCCCTTTGTTCCTTTTCCTCTGCATCAAGGACTGACACACTGACCCATTAAAAGTTTTATACTCTTCTTTATATCTTGTCCTTTTCCCTTGAGCAATGAATACTGAATTCTGTCATGTCCCCTTACTCCTTTGCAACAGAAATCCCTTCCACTCCCATCTGATGCCATGGCATTTTCAGTGTCTGTTCGCACTGCTGTTGTCATTCTCTGCAACACGGATGTTTGTGAGCAGCAGTGAAATCCTAGCCGCATGGATGAGGGTTATGTTGCATGGTGCCTGTCAGCAGAGTGCTTAAGGGCAGGACTGGAACAACCAGACCAGTGCTCCTGTGCTGGTCCCTAGCTCCATGTTATCACTGTCTGCTGGTCCACTTCACTCTTGTGATTGTCCCCAGTTCTTCCTTATGCTTGTCACAGAATCACAGAATGGTTAGGGTTGGAAGGGACCTCTGGAGGCCATCTGGTCCAAGCCCCTGCTCATGCAGGTCCACCTAGAGCATGTTGCCCAGGACCATGTCCAGGTGGCTTCTGAAGATCTCCAAGGAGGGAGACTCTACAGTCTCTCTGGGCAATTCCAGTGCTCTGACAATCTGTCTCCAGCCACCTTCTAGTTCTTGGGCTCCCAGACTGCAACTGGGATTGCTGCTGGTCCTAGTGCTGTACAGTCATGCTCTTTTTGCTCGCTCAGATGTGGTTGCTTTTCCTCAAGATGTAACAAGCAGTGGTCTGGGCTGTTTCTATTTACACGGCAGCCCAGGTCCCTTTACCTTGTCAGTGTGAGTTGGTATTCTTCTCTTTGGTTCTGGTCTCCAGTGAATAAATCTTTCTCTAGAGACAATTTATAAGTAAGCTCTGTACCAAGAATGCTCTCCAGTGCCTGCTCCACCACAGTGTTTTGGAGTTGGGTATGTACAGACCCGAGGTCTAACTCTCATTTCTGCAATTGTCTTGCTAGCTCACTTCACATGGGGTTTTGCCTTGGTTTTTCTCCCTGTGCTTTGGGTTTGTAGGAGAGCTTGATGTGCTATTACATTGTTTTGTGTATGGTTTTAAAGACAGCTGAATGCAGCGGGCTATAGGATCTAAGGAATTATTTCGCTCCTGGTCTTTTCCATGTTACCAGGTTCAGCAAGTAGTGAGGCTGAGCATGATCTCCAGAAATATATGTACATGCAGATGATAGATACAACCAACCACAGACAGATTAGCAGAAATGGGAGAAAAGTGCTGTGACGGGTGCTCAGAAAAACAAACAGCACTCAAAAATGGAAATGGAAAAAATGGCCTAATCTTGTTCTTATTTGTAGTCCTATCAACCTTTGAGCATGCTAGTGGACCTTGTGCATGCACGCTTCATGGATCTATGGTCGCTGATCCTCAGACTTGAGATCTGTTTAGTATCCAGCCCTCAGACCTCTTATCCTACTTATTAGTTAGTCCAGCTTGAAGTTTGCTAGCATTTTTCAGTTGTACATGTTTGCAGAGAAAATTGATATAAATAGTTTAATATGAAGATAGCCCAGCTGGTAGTAATCAGGTGCAGGGCTCAGCTGGACAAGGTTGCTAACTAGCCAGCTTCCATGTGACTGGCCCCTTGTATTTATTCCTCCTTTCCATCTTCTCATGCTCATTTCTCCCTGGTCTAGCTTGATGCTTCCCTTTCCCCACCTTTGATCCTTCCCATAAACATCCCATAGTAAGTTTTGCTCCCATAATCCTCCTTAACATTGCATGATAAATTTTACAAAGTACAACAGTTCCCCTCAAACATCCCATAATAAATTTTCTTTTTCCTATAAAACCTCATGATAATAATCTTGTTTTCCTATCAGTTAAAAAGTTTCTGGCTGAACCTCTTCAAGGATATACTTGAGTGGTTCCTGTAATGGTTCAGCCTGTCAGTGTCTTGGGAGTCCTGGTCTTTGTTACAGCCTCTGTTAATCTTCTGCTTCTTAGGGCTTATGTATCTGTGTATTTAATTTATTACAGCTCTGCTTGTTTTAGGTGGTTTTTTTTGTGTGCATGTTCATTAGCCATTCACCAGATACCCTTACAGCTGGAAATTACTTTTCCCCATGCTTCACAGTGAATTAGGGCAGGGAGGAGCCTCTGAATGCATCTGTCTCACTTCAAGCTTATGTGGTGAAGTCTCTGGATTGTCTGATATATAGGACCCTAGGGTGTTCCAGGGTCTTTCAGAAAAACCAAGTCAATGCTAGGCACTGATATGAAAAGGATTATTAGGCAGCAAAATGGAGATTACCTTGCTGTATAAAATAAGAGTGCATGTACATCTTCAGTTCTGCATTTCAAGTGTCCTCTGTCAGAAAAAAAGGATTGTAGAACTGGAAAATGTTCTGAGGAAGACAAGTTACATCTAAGTTATGGAATGGCTTCTGCAAAAGGAGCATCTAGAGTGTAGGCCTCTTTAAGCTTGGGGAAGAGACCATGGAGAAAGAAGTGATACAATGGTGTGTAAAATTGTGAGTAACACCGAGGAGATGAATAGGGAACAAATGCTTACTGTTTTCCAATACGAAGAACAGATCCTAGGACCCATCAACTTCACCCAAGGTGTAGATAGCTGTGGGGGAAGATCTTTCTTAGGTGGTTTGCTCCCATTCTGATCTATATTTCAGCCATTACAGTTATTGCTGCTCAAATGGATAACATTAAGGTGGCACTGAAATGCTAACAAGTCCCAGAGGCAGTACTCTGGATTCAGCAGCTGGGGATGAAGGCTGGTTGTTTGCCTCTGCGCTCTGGTGTGAGGCTGTCTGAGCAGTGCTGTAGCTGCTTACACTGGACTTGTGTTTCCTTGTTACAGTGGGAATCTTTTGTTACCTGAAAGCTGAGATTTTTGGAAAACGTAACTGACAGATTGTCTTTTAGTACTTTAGTGTATCTGAATATCTGAAAGTTGCTGCTAACATGACTTGCAAAAGCAAGAGTTGGGGCAGAGCAAAGCAAGAACTGAGGCAAAGCAAGGGTTGAAAACAGCTGAGGAGTAAAAACACTGTCATAAACTAAAAGCTGGTTGAGAGAAATTGGTGCAATGTGTCTTGATATCTGTTCCACTGTGCCATGTGCAAATCTTACTGGGGTGGCATTTAACGGCTTGGAGGAAAAAAAAAAATAATGGGTAAGCAGTTCTGTAATAAAGCTGCCATGTGCTATGAAGTTATTTAGGCTACACAAGGCCAGAAGTGTGCAAAACAAACCTGGGAAATAGAAGAGGTGAGCTTTTGTGTTAATGACTACTGGTGAGACAGAAGTATTATGCATCTTAAATTAGATGGGGATGCTGCTCCACTGCATCCTTGCCATGACAGAGGAAGGAAACCGAAGACTTCTGGGGAAGAGGCTGAGGACAATATTGAAGGCTTAATGGAAACAGAAGAGAATCTAATAGCAATATAGGTCTGTCACTGATGGCAGTGATGTCATGTGCTGCAATGTCTGCTCCACACTGGGTTGGCAGCCGGCAGCAGCACTGTCTCTTGTCAGGCTACATCCAGAGAGAGGAAGGGACTGAAATACTGCACTGCACATTTCAGGAACTTGGGTACAAATTTTAGATGCTGGAGCACCAGCTCTTGTTGTACATAACCACATAGATGCACTTGTGGGGGCTGAATCCAGAAGTGACCAAGCTTGCATCAGTAGGTTTTTGCTTATCCAGGTTGTCCATGTTCCCAATAGGCAGGATGTAGAGAGCTCACGGAGAGGATGCCTGTGAATCCAACCTGCCTGATTTAGCTAATGAGGCATTGCTGAGAAGAGTAAGGTCAGTTAGGTCCCTGGCTCTCAGCTGCAGCACCTAGAGCTGCCTTCACATGCAAAAGCTGGCTACACAACTGTCCTGGACTGGTGCTTAAGGCATCTCTTTTTTTTTATTTTTAAAGAAAATCCATTTCCTCCTTTGCTGTTAGATGGGGACATTCCTGTGTGTAGGTTAGTATGGTGATTCCCCAGCTTCTGCTGGCAGCCATTCCTTGATGCCTCCCCATTTACACCCATATCTAGGCAGCTAACTCTGGCCTGCTGTCTTTGATAGGCAGAAAGGTGCCCAGAAGTTGTGTGCTCAATGCAGCACCTGCCTCTAGTTGTGGATAGAAGCAGTTTTGTGGATGGGTTACAGTGAAGCAACCTGGAAATTGCAAGACTTAGAAAGTTCACACTGAAATGTTCCACCAGAGCGTAGTGCAAAGGAGAGTGTAATACTAGGGAAGGAGAACAGGGAGTTGGGTTATATGGGGATATTATATGCACTAGTGTCACCTATGTCTTAACAGCCTTGAGGAAAGCTGTGGAGCTAATTTGAATAACTGAGCTGATAGGTTTCATCTATGAAGCACCTGTGCCAGGAGGCTGCATTAGCTAGTAAAAGGCTCTGTGATCTGGGGGAGGGGGAGTATCTCAAATGGGCAGTGAAAGTTAAAGCAAGGCAAGGCACATGATTTTAATACGCAATTATCCACCTGGGGAATCTACCTTGATTTGCCTATGAATGATAATGGCAGAGTATCAATCTCTTTTTATCACGCTATCAGCAACTAGAGAGACAGTCCCCCACAAGAACCTGATTTAAGCAACAGGAATTTGCACTATGTATGTGTTTTGCACGGGGTCAGAAAATGTGGTGGTCCTTTCTTGGCCTTAAAATCTGTGGAAGTAAGATAAACTTCAGCATGTCTATGAATAAGCATCTATTTTTATGTTGGCTACGGTTGTAAGAGATACAGTGAGGAGCTTTGCATATGCAAGCAGCTGGGGTCCAGCAGTGCAACTGCAGAACCTGAGCTGATAAACTCAGGGCAGGAGCTATCGGAGGGTCTGGAGAAGCGCCGTGGGTTTTGATGAATGAATAGCAATGCCTTCCTCCACTGGCATCTCATCAATCAGCTCCACTTGACAATCTCCCCAGCAGGAGAGAAGCAGGCCAAGCAGAGCTTATGCAAGCACTTGCTGCATGGGCTGTGGTGCTGCTCTTGCCGTTGTTCCCTACTGGCTGTGCATGGCAGCAGGGGATGTTGGACAGGCTGGCAGGTTGCTCTGTGTGCAGGGGTAACAGCAGGGGGATGCGAGGGAGGAGGAGGCTGGCAGAAAAGCTGAGCGGCTGTGCGTGCAGGCAGGCTGGGGCAGCGTGGGGCACTGCTTGCCATGGCTCAGCTACTGCTGTCAGGGCAAAGCAAGGTAGCAGCTGCTTGAGAAGAAACATTAAGAAGGAGGTGATGGAAGCAGGAAAGCTAAGGACGCCTCCCACCCTAAGTGCATATGGGAGGGACTGAAATCCAGTTATGACTTCTAGTGGTCCTTTGGTGTGCCGGGGTCATGCAGGCAGATTGCTGATGGAGAGGAGGAGGTGGTGTTGTAAATGCAAACACAGGCTGCTGCAGGGAGCCAGGAGTCCTGGGTGGGACAGGGGAGAGTGGCAACTGAACACCTGGGACAAAACTGACGCCGGACAGCAAGGCAGCAGAAGGGAACAAGTGTGATTGTCTGCTCCCTAGCAAGGCAGGCAAGAGAGTGATGGAGGAGCCCTGTAGACCTGGAGGAGAAGCAGCAGCAGGGAAAATGCAGTAGACGGACTCTGAGTCAAGACTAGTGCAGCTGGACATCCTCAGCAGTCTGGGAGGCTTCTGGACGTGTGGACTGCACCACACCCCAGATCCCAAGGGAAGGGCTGCAGCCCCACCTTTAATTTAAACCCACTGCATGCTTATCCTTTGCTGGCGGCTCCACTGAGACCCAAGAAGCTGTTTTGCACAAGTTGCATGCTTGGCTGTGAAATGCAGTTCCTGGTGGAACCAGCCACGAACACACGTATGGCAAGGTAACAGCTCCTGGGTGTCCACTCTGGGACCCCAAAAATCAATGAGTGTTTATGTATTGATCAGTTTGTGCTCAGTCTCCTCCCACTGGCTAAAGGGGAGTAGAAGGGGCTGTAGAAGACCACCTAAGGAAGGCTCAAATGGTGGGTAGGAAATAAGGCCTGAGGCCACTTAGTGAACAACGAGAAAGCCAGTCACGAGAGGGGCACGCTTCAGAGGCCGGCTGCCTCTGCACCACCTCCTGTCCCCTCCGGCCGGCCCTCGTCTGGTGGCAGCTTTCTGTAGGTGAGCTGGCGGTGGAGCAGGGGCAGGGCTACCCTCGAGCGAGGATAGCACGGGGCTTCGGGGACGCGGAGGGGAAATTACACCGGTTTATGGGGGGCAGTACTAGGGAAAGCACGGAAGGCTCCTGCAAAAATAAAATACAAACCACTGGCAAACAAGCGCTGGGTTGGTGACGTGATGGGAATGGGCGCCCGGCGGGACCCCAGCTTTACGACCAGCTTGCGGTGCTGGGGACCTGCCAGGGCTGCTCCCGCGGATGCCGGCGTGCCAGCTGCGGGCGGGCCGGGCCGGGGCGGGGCGGAGCGCTGCCTCCCCGGTCAGCCCCGGGACCGGCGCGGCTCGGGGCGGAGGAGGAGACAAGGCAGAAACCGCCCGTTCCTCTCGGGGCCGGCCCCGGGTCCCGCCGCCGCCGCATCCCATCCGCAGCGGGAGCCGCGCCCTCGCCGCCGCCGCGCCC
>VXAL01003120.1:188125-213640 GCA_013399475.1 Chauna torquata | reverse complement strand
TGGCGCTGGGCGGCACCCGGCCCGCCGCGCTCTGCGGGCCCGCCCGGCCGCTGGGCTCCCCTGGCTGCCACCCCGGCGCCCCCGCCCAGCCGCCGCCCTTCTCGGCCGCCTCCCGCTTCATGCCCGGCACCATCTGGTCCTTCTCGCAAGCCCGGCGGCTGGGCCCGGGGCCGGAGACCACCCTGGTGCAGGGGCCGGGGGTCTCCTGGATCCACCCGGACGGGGTGGGCGTGCAGATCGACACCATCACGCCGGAGATCCGGGCCCTCTACAACGTGCTGGCCAAGGTGAAGAGGGAGCGCGACGAGTACAAGCGCAGGTGAGGAGGGGGCGGGTGGGAGGCTGCAGGGCTTCACCCAGCAGAGGCAGCCAGCCCTGTCACCAAGGTGGTGGGAAGGCTGCGGGTGCCGCTGTGGGAGACGCTGGCGGAAGTGTTTGGGCAGCGGGACATCGGCCCTCGCCTGACCTCCTGGGAGCACCAGATCCAGAAAGCGTGAGCATGGTAAGGCAAAATGGACCATGGACCCTGAAAAGCATCCCTCGACATTCAGGTCTTCTCGCTTGCTGTCCAGTGCTTGAACACTCTCGGGATGCTGACAGCGTGTTTTCTGGCTTCTCAACCCAATGCAGGGATAAGAAATGCCTTTCCAAACAAGGGCTCAGATAGTGAAGAAACAGTGTGACTCCAGGAGCTGGGGTTTTAAAAGCGAGGGGATCTGGAAACACTTGGGAAGGAGGAACAGCTGGAAACTAGGTGAGGAAGGTCGACGTGCAGCAGCGAAGGAGCAGAGCAGGTTCGGGTGGGAAGAGGCTGCATTCAGGAGGAGGAGGGCTCTCTGGATAAGTGGGGATGTGCTAATAAGCCCCTTGGCAGGCTGGGTGGCTGGCTCCCCCCAGCCATTTCCTTCCTCCCTTGCTCTTGCAGCCTGGGAATCGCTACCTGGGCTGGCCGGGGCTCTCCCCAGCATTCTCCCACCATGTGCATTGGTGGCAAGTCGTGCAGGAGCACCCCACTCCTCAGGGTCCAAATAGCTGCAGCCTGGTGTGCTCTTCGAGAAAGGTGAAGCAGCATGCAAACTAATCTCTTGGCTGTTTTTTCTCTCATGTGGGGTGGCCGCAGCTCTCACACCATGCCTGGCGGGCTTTTGTTTCAAGCCAGTTTGCGAAGCTGCTTCAGGATCTGCATGTAGGATGAGATCAGGCAGCAAGCTGGCACTGCTGGGTCAGGGTTCGGGGGAGAGCACGGGGCAGGGTGATATGGCTACTGGCTGCTTACCGCCCCAGTGACTGACTTTTGAAGAGGAGAAATCACTTTACGATGCTGTAGAAACAGAAAGTAAATGATTACCCGAAGGAGCAAAATGTTGCACATTACCCATGTGAACCGTATTGCTGGTGTGTGCCTTGGAGCTGTGGGGTCTGGTGTCAAAATCAGGGCTTGGGATCCGAGATGACACCTTACATTTCTGGCTTTATAAGGCTTTGGCTGAGTAGACATGCCTGTCACATGGCTGGTGCTCCAAAGGCACCGAGCGAGGAATGCAGGGAGAAAGAGTTGGCATCTCATCTTTTCCACTGATTGCCACTGCTTTTCTGTGCACATAAGGCCTTTTTATTAAGCAAGGGGTCACGTTTCTTCCCTAGGGCTGGGCAGCTCTCCTTGCTTTGCGTTTTTAGATCAGATAGCAGGGAGCTAGTGCCACGTCAGGGCATCAGGGCAACCTGAGCTGGGAGCAGAGCCACCTTTTTGGAAAGGGAAAGTGGAGAGAGGGATGAAGGAGGACAGGAGACAATGTTTAGATACCCAGCTGGGATGCCAAAGCCTCTGTACGGGCTCGTGAGCGTGTAAGCTGCTGGGCTTGGGGGTGCCTGACTTTGGTTGGTTAGTGCTGCTGAAACCTGGGAAGAAAGGAGAGCTTCTGGTGGTTGTCCTGCTTATGAAAGGAGGTTTTGGTAAAGCTTGCTGGGGTGGTGACAGAAGCAGCAGGGACAAGCCTCTGTGGGCCAATGTTGTTGGTGGGATCTATTTTTGGACAGTGTTACCAGGAGCTGGGAAGAAGCAGACCCCACCCCCAGACCCTTTCCTACACCAGGTCCCAAACAGGACGGGAGAGGAGGATCCTGTTTCCATGCTCTTCCACATGCCGAGGGCCAGCCCGAACATCCCCCTTGCCCATGCAGGAACAGAGATGGTGCTGGGCTGCCAAGGGGACAACGTGGACAGTGTTGCCCCCAGACAGCCCTTTGCATCCTGTGTAGGGGCAGAGGCAAGGGGTCGTATCAACACAGGGTGTCCCGGTTCTCTGGTGGTTCTTCTTGTGCCTTCTGAAGGAGCCAGCGTGTTATGGGGCAGCGTTGCCTCTGCACACCCTGCAGAGCTCACAGTGCAGCAGGAGGAGCTTCTCTTTGGATATGCAGGGACTTAAAGCCTGGAATCTAGAAGGGACTGTGGGGGCAACAGGGAGGGATGAGAAGAGGTGCAGGAACCAGGCTTGGGAAGGTGTCTGAGGCTAGATAGTCTCTCGGGGAGTGAAGGATGCCTATGAGTAGCATACAGACCTGCCAAGTGCCGGGTGTCTGAGAGTCTCATGAGGTCTGTTCTGTCTGCTGCATCTATATTCCCAAATAATTGTCATCTTTGGATGGTGCAAGCACCCACTGGAGGTGTGGGATGAGGAGTGTCATAGTACAGCACACTGTAATTGTCCTCTAACAAGGTGCACCAAGCTGCAGGGAATTCATAATTAGCATTAAGCTCAAACATAGCTCAAACATGGCAAGAGAGGGAAACATGCAGCTTCAAGCACCGAGCAACCCAAGGGGTACCCTGCAGCACCAACCTGCCGTAAACGTGCAGCAGGGGGTAAGGCACCTGGAGTTTGCAGTGAACAGGATTTTTGAAGTATTTGGGGTTTGCTTATTTTGCCTTGTGAACTTCTTAAGGACACACACCTGAGGGAGTGGGATGGGGGCTGTAGAGAGAGCACCTTGCCATGTCCCCAGCCTTGGGAGAGGTAGCCTGAGGTTGGCAAGGAGGTGGCTGGGTCTGCCTGCTGCCAGGACCTTGCTCTCTGCCTTCTCCCTTTGGGCTGGCTGCCATGCTGTGGTGGCACGGGAAGGATGTGCGTCTACCACTGGCGTGCCCCGGCGACGGTGGAGAAGGGAGGCTGCAAGCCGGGGTTGTACGGCGAAGCCTTGATCCAGCCAGCAGCAACCTGGCAGAGACTCCTGGCTGCTCCGGGCTGTGGGTGCGGTGATGCAGTCAGGTTATTATTAGGAGTGGTGCATTGCAGAACAGAATAGGGAAACAAAGCCAGGCAGGAGATGAGTGCAAGAGAGAGGGGTTCGTAAAGGATGGGCATGCAAGATTCATCACTTACGGGGCAAATTATTCTTGCTTTCTGCTGTTAAATCAGCATTTATCTGATCTGTACTTATCTTCCATGGCATCCATGTGAAATTAATTCTTCCAAGGCTTTAGAAGTCTGGGCCATACAGAGACCCAGAGGGAGGTTGAGACCAAGAAAGCGAGTAAGCTCCATGCTGAGAAAGACACTGAAAATTTTTTTAATGGTGGAATGCGTTTTCTCCCCAGGGATAAGGCCTTGTTTGAACAGTTCCCATATAAGGAAAATTCTACCTTTTAACTTTCTTGTTCCCTCTCTCTTCGTCTTTTTCTTCTCACAAAGGGATGCGAAACCCCTTTGACTCCCCTTCTGTAGCTGTGGGATGAAACCAACGCTAGGACTGCACACTTTCTCCTTGTTTGAATAAGGAGAAGCCCTGCTAGCTTTAAGAGCTTAGAAATTCTTAAGTCGGGACTTTCCCAAATCATCGGATTGTCTTCGTGCCCTAAGATAACAAGAGTGAGGGCTTTTCATGAGCTCTCTGGTTTCCTAGTCCTCAGGATTTATTTTTCACACTTGGTGTAAGTAAGCAAGAGAAGAGGTTATGCATGTCCTTGTGCAACGTTAAAAGCTGGGGTCATTGGTACTTGCAAGCACTAAACAGAAACCAGAAATCCCAGCGCCAGGCAGGGCCCAACTTTGGTTGCTTTCCCAGAGAAGTCCTGCTTTCCCAGAAGAGCCAGGAGTAGGGCTACAGCAGCCCTGCAGCATGCTGCACCACGCGGGACAGCAGTGGGCATGGGGTGCATGCCAGCTCATTTGCTGTGATTGTCATTTAGCAAACAGTGGTGCAGCCTGGTGGCCTCCCAGCAAAACATGGACCGGGCCAATACCGCAACATGGCCCAAGATGATGATCTCATGGCTGCGAAATACAGTGGAGTCTGCTGCTGGGTGATGTGTGTCTGAACAGGAAGGCTGGGCACCTTGTAGCTCAGCCTGGTGGGGTCTTTTTACAAAGCTGCAGAGCCTAACACGGTACCCACTGTCTGACCCAATCTGTCTGTGGGCTAATGTGGTACAACCTGGCATAAAATGGGACAATCTGTCATGCTTCCTTACAGGACAAAATATTTTTTATTCTAACCTTCATATTGAAGCACAGCACGGCTGTGTAATGTGGTCTGGTGTTAGACTGAGTTTCATGCTTCTGGGCAGCCTGAATTGCAGACACACAAATGCAGTCACAAATATGATGCAGATGGGTGCAGCTCTTCTGTATCCAGAAAAGCTCAAAGACCATTCCTGCATGTTGTAGCTGAACCTACTGTAACCCAAGGCCAATGGGCTGGGGGTGGACAAAGCAGCCAGTGGGCTGCAAGGCATGCTGTGCAGAGCCTGTGGTTGGTGTCCCCAGCTCCCCCCACTATGGGGCAGGGAGCCACTGGCCAGCCCAAAGTGAGGTCAGCAGAGAGCGTTGTGGGGCTCGGTTTGTGGCCAAGAGGGCTGATGGGCGTTTGGCAGCTGTGGCTGTCTGGAAACAAACGGCAATACATTCCTGGGCATGTTCTCCCTCCCATCCCACTGCCATTCTCACTCCCTCTGGGATAGCTTTGGGGTGAGCAGCTGCCACTCCATTCTCTCCAGCAGCCCGCGACGCGAGGCAGGTGGGATCTGACAAACAGATTTCTCTCCCTAGATGGGAAGAGGAGTATACAGTCCGCGTCCAGCTTCAGGACCGAGTCACTGAGCTGCAGGAGGTGAGCATCCCCGCCCCCTTCCCCTGCTCCCCAGCTGCCCCTTGCTGATGCTGATGTGCACATCTCCCTTTGCTCTGGGGCAGGAAGCCCAAGAGGCTGAAGCATGCCAAGAGGAACTGGCCATGAAGGTGGAGCAGCTCAAGGCAGAGCTTGTTGTCTTCAAGGGACTGATGAGCAATGTGAGTCCGTAGCCCCTCTCTGAGGTGGCAGCAGGTGTCCTAGTCAAGTGGTGGGGTCCAGGCTGCAGTGTGCTTCCTCAAAACAGTGGGCCTGCATGGAAAGGCAGCTGTGCTAGCTCTGAACCCCTTGGTGGGGCACATCGCCACCACGGCACAGAGGTGGTCTGGCAGGGTTGGTCCTGTGTGCAATGAGCACAGTGGGAATGCAGGTGCAGTCCTGCAGCACAGGGGAATTGTCTTGCCAGGGTAACATGGGGGCTCTGACTGCCATTTGCCTTGCCTAATCCTCCTCCTTCTCTGGCCCCATCCTGTGGTGCTGTGCTGGTTGCTGTGGGTTCAGAACATCACGGAGCTGGACACCAAGATCCAGGAGAAGGCCATGAAGGTGGACATGGACATCTGCCGGCGCATCGACATCACTGCCAAGCTGTGCGACGTGGCGCAGCAGCGGAACTGCGAGGATATGATCAAGATGTTTCAGGTGAGATGCGCCTGTCCCAGGCTCACCAGCCAGCTCTGGGGAAGAGAGTTCCCAAAGGAGGTAGAAGAGACAGCAGCACGACCCCGCTAGGGGAGACTCTTGGTCACCCTGCCCCTTACTCCTCGTGGTCCCTTGGTCTCTGTCTCTCTTGGATGCTGCACTTTGGGAGCATCAGATGGAAGGGCACAGAGAGGAGGTGGAAAGCTCCAAATGTTGCTTCGGGCGTCGAGAGTCCCCTCAACCTCTTGCCGATCTGTTGTGTTGGGCCCCGGGACGCCAGAGTGATAGGGAAGCAGCTGCAGGAGGGAGATGAGTTGCTTGCGTGTCTGTCTCTAACTCCATCTCTCTCCTTCCCCTTCCCCTCTCCGTCATCTTCTCTCTGTCACTCTTTTCTGTCTCTGTCTCTTTTCTCTTTCTGGATGTTGCTGCATTTCTGTCTCTCTCTCTTTTTTTCCTACAGAAGCAACTGGTTAGTTTCATTCAGTTGAGAAATTGTACAAATTATAAACTTTCTATAAGGTTGGACTGTAAATATTGACATATTTCACTTTTTTTAAGACTGTCTCTTTTCCTGTTTCTGTCGCTGTGTTTCCCTCTGTCTCTGGTCTGGGTTGGTGGGTGATTTGAGTTTTTCAGCAATAAAACTTCGTTGTTTGTTTCATCAGATTCATAGAATCCATCTTTAGTTGCTTAGTTTTCGTTTTAGAAAATGCTAAAACCATATTTTATCCATTGCACCATCTTTAACCTGATCATAATAAGCCCGTCTCTCTTTCTCTCTCTCACTTTTCTTCCTTCCTTTCTTTCTTTCTTTCTCTCATTCCCTGTCTTTCTATCCCTCCACCATTGTTTCTCCCTCTATCTCCTCTCAACGACCTACTCCTGACCTCGGACCCGGCTTCGTTTCTGTAGTCTCTGCACTTGTCTCCCATTAAGGTCCCAGCCTCGGTGGGGCGGAAGCGGGAGCGGAAGCAGGTCAGCGATGAAGACACTTCGTTGTCAGAGAGCGATGCCTCCAGAAAACCTGAAGAGGAAGAGGAGGATGAGACCACAGCCATGAGTATCAATGAGGAAATGCAGAGGATGCTGAACCAGCTGTGAGTGTGGCCCAGCCTTGCTTTGGCCGACCCCTTGCAGCTCCACATCTCTGTTGTCCCACCTCACGTGAGACTGCCCAGCTCCCAGTGCAGCACTGAGCCCCAGGTCTGCTGCCCGAGGGGACGCGTAGCCACCCTGGCTGCGGGCTGTGGCTTCATGCTGCAGCTGGAGGCCACACTCCCAAGCAGGCTCTGTGATGGCGCATGTCTTACTGGCTCTTCTCTACCCCACTGGGCACCAGGCTCCCCTGTGGGCACCCTGGATGTGCAGGCTGGTGGCCAGGGAGGTAAGGGATGGGAGTAGTCTGCAGCTTCTATTTCTGGGTGAGGGTGAGATGGGAACTCCTTCAGGGCTGGTGTTTATGCCCTGTGCTCTGCGGCTGCACCAGGTGGGACTGACCAGGACCTGAGCCCTCTTTGGCTATAGGAAGGAAGCTGCTCCAGTGTCTGGTTGCACTCTGTAGCCGTGCCCTCCTGTCCCAGGGTGCTCCTAGCTCACTGTCCTCCCCACCGCCTCCTGAGGATGGTGGGGATGTTGTATTTTCCCACAGGGCTTGCTTTGGTTCCCCTGTGCCCTCGCCTCCATGGCAATGCCCTTCTGGGTGGCGTGTGGCCTCTGAGCAGCAGTATTGAGCTATCCTCCCCCACACCATGCCCCTCCTCTCACCACCGCTCCTGGATTTTGTGAGTCACTGCCTTGGTTTGGGACTCATGACCATAAAGCTGGCCCCTTCACCATCAGCTGTTGGTTTTGGGCATGCCTGAGCTCACCCACACACAGACATCCAAGAGCAGCAGCCCTGCCCATGAGCTTGGGTGAGGTTTTTGGTGCTGGCACAGCCCCCTGCCCTGCTAGTTCTCCCCATGCGGGTTTTTCTGCTCGGTGCTGACATGCTGTCCCCTCACCCCCAGGAGGGAATATGACTTTGAAGATGATTGCGACAGCCTCACGTGGGAGGAGACGGAAGAGACACTGCTCCTCTGGGAGGACTTCTCTGGATACGCCATTGCAGCTGCAGAGGTGCAGGGGGAGGTAACGGTGGTGCCAGGCTCCATCCTGGGTTCAGCCCTGGGCTCACACTTGCTCTCCGGGGTGCTTGGTCCTGCTTGAGCCTGGGGAGGTGCTTGTTCAGCAGCCAGGCTTCACAGCCCTTTTGTCCCTCAGAGATCCATACAGATGCTTTCTCCAGACCTAGCTGGCCCTTCTGGCTGTGCTGGGCTCTTGTGGCCCTCTCTGTGGGCTCTCCAACCCACTGCCCATGTCACAGCTGGGGCAGCAGCTCTGCCCAAATAGAAGCCTCAAAGTCTGGCCAAAGCCCCTGCCATCGTGTACCTTTGGACCTTGTCAGTCCCCTGGGAACATGTTGTGCTTGGACACAGTCTGTGGGCAGGGCGTCAGGGCATCGGCTGTGCTCTCCAAAGTTTCTGGGCTTTGCTGGGCTTTTTCTGGGCTGAAGTGTTTGCTGCCCAGTGTGGCATTTCTCAGGTCTGTCTGCCCTGCGTTGACAGGACTGACTCATGCCTTGTCTATCACCCTGACTCTATTGCTCACAGGTTTTCTCCTTTTATCCAGTGCTGCCAGTTCTCTCTCTGATTTCTCTCTCTTTCCTCTGGTTCCTCATGTTGGACACCTCCCTGCCTCTAAACATGCTGTCTTCTCTCCCCAGCAGCAGGATGACAGCCTGGAGAAGGTGATCAAGGACACAGAGTCATTGTTCAAGAGTCGCGAGAAGGAGTACCAGGAAACCATCGACCAAATAGAGGTACGAGGAGGAGGAAGTGACAAAAGGGTGGGAAATGGAGGAGTGGGTCCCTGGAGGAGGGAGAAACCAATTGCGAGAGCACGTAGTTGGTAACAGTGAGGGTGGCAGCCTCAGATCTGGCCATGCCCCATGCTCTGCAGTGCAGTGTGCCCTGGGCCTATCTCTGCACTGTTTCCCTTTGGCAGCTGGAGCTGGCCACAGCCAAGAATGACATGAACCGGCACCTGCACGAGTACATGGAAATGTGCAGCATGAAACGAGGTCTGGACGTGCAGATGGAGACTTGCCGGCGGCTCATCACCCAGTCTGGGGACAGGTGAGCAGGAGGGCCAGGATACCTTTGCTCTGGGCAAGGACAGGAACCAGGGCGGTGGTGAGTGGGAGTTGAAGCATGGACAGTACACCCTGTCCTGGCGTGGTGTGGGAAGAGGGCAGGTTCCAGAGCTGGGGCTATTGGACTCCCCGTGAGCAGCCTCCACGCAGGTCATAGTGCCAATTCTGCAGAAGGTGAACTGCACAATGGAGTCAGTTTTGACAGGTGAAGCCGCTCTTAAAAGTGACCCCTGACAGAGAGAGGGGAGCTGCCATTGTGCAGGGACTTGGGGTGTGTGCAGCCAGGGCGGCTCCAGGCTGGGCATATTGCTGGTGGGCTCTCAGTCTGTCCCCAGCCTTACATGCCTCAGCAGAGTCCTGCTCTGGGCAGGCTCCTCTGATGTCTCCCTGAGCCCTGCTTCATGCTCTGGACCTCTCAGCTGGCATCCTCTGGGACACCCTGCCAGCACCCAAGGATTTCTGCAGACCCAAACGTGCCCCAGCTGAAGCAGGGGTACTTCAGCTTCTCTTGTCCTTGCCCATGCCTACCCGGTGTATGCTTGGTCTTTTCCCTCCTTAGCAGTGACGTGACCGCTGCCCTTTATCCTTCTCTACAGGAGGTCTCCTGCCTTCACCCCAGCCTCCACCAGTGAGTCAGCCCCCAACGAGGAGAGCGAGGAGTCCGATCGCGACCCCCCCAGTGATGCTTCCATCAGATAATGAGGGGAGGCCCCGCTCCCTTGGCCCCCCGCTCCTGGCAAAGGGGTGTCTGAGCTGCGCCTGGGAGAGACTGTCAGGGACATGGAGCCACTGGTAAACGCCTGTCACCCAGGCCCACCCCCACCTTGGGGCAGTTGGCAGATCCCCCTGCCACCAGATGTCTTGCAAATGGGAATAGCTAGGTAAACCCTGTCTGGGCTGCTCACCCTCCAGCCCTTTCTCTGTTCCCTTCCCCTGCTTTGGTTTAACTGTGGGTCAGGCAGGGTGGCCCCAAACTTGCCACAGCAGTGTTCTCCAGGACCTGTCCCCAGGCCCTCCAAACCCACCTCCTACGGCCTCTGTCCTGGCATACCTGATGTGCCCCCTGCCCTCCTCATGCTGCGCAGAAGCCGAACTAGAGCTGTACCTCCCTGCAAACTGGACCTGACACTGGTGCCAACTGGACCGAGCCCTGGGCTCTCTCCATCCTTGCTGCTCCCTGGGCACCGGGGTGGCCCCGGCGCTGCACTGGGTACCACCACTGTCCCCTTCTCCAGGGCAGGGACAGAGTCCCACTCACCATGCACTTTGCTTTGCTGCACGTCGGCGGCGCGTTTGTTACGGAGACGAGGGATCATTAAATGGGACAGTTGCCTTTTCTACAGCTTCTTCAGGTGTGGGTTCTCAATGGGCTGCAGTGGGCACAGGACTGCACCGCTCGAAGCGGGGCTCCTCTACCTGACCCTGCTCCAGGCCCACTTAAGCAGGGCCTCCCTGGGATGCTCCCATCCCTCGGGCATTCCTGGAGGAAAAGTGCTCATGGTGAGATCCCCCTTCTGGCAGCTACAGGCCCTCAAAGGGCCGCATGTAACGCTGGTACTGTGTGGGCACCAGGCTCCAGGCTAAAAATAAAACCAAACTGAACTGTTTTATCTGCACTGACGCTGACGGCACCTTCCTCCGATGTGTCTGCACCCCTTCACCACAGGCCAACTTCCTCACTCCAGCTTTGTCCCGATTCCCGTTTAAAAAACAAACAAAAAAACACTTGCACAAAGTTGACGATTAGCAGGCTGAGGTTAGTTGCTGAGGGGAATGACTGAGCGATGCTGAGGGGTTGGAAGGGTTTCAGTTCCTGTGGAGGAAACAAAGCTGAACGTGGCTTGTGCCTTGCAGACCTTCCTGTCTAAGAGCTTGGTCTCCTCTGCCACATCAGCTTATTACCAAGGTGTCCCAGAGCATCTCCTTACCTGTCCTCAATTCTGCGTTCAGCCTTGCGCATAACTGCAGTGGGTGTGCCCCTGTCCTACCATCTCTTGTAGTGTTTTCCTGCGTGGACCTTGCACTTCCTTTTCCAGTGATGGGATGTTTGGGTCTAGTAGGGTGGGAGAAGTATCCTGCTGAGAGGCAGTGTTTTGCAGGGCCGTCTGCAGACCAGTGGACCCAGGTTGCACAGCAAAGGCAGGTGAAGCTCCAGAGAAAAACACTTCTTGCAAAAGGTCCTGAAGGGAAGATAAAGTAGATCACGGTAGAGGTTTTTTTTTGGATCACCTGTAATGTTAGGTAAGGTAGATAAAATGGGAGCTGGGGGATGCAACAATTTACCTTCCTAGGTTTGGCTTGTGTAACTAATGCTGCTGTGCACGTGAGCACCTGCGCATTTGCACATCGCGATGCAGAGGGTCGGCATTTAAGCAGGGTGAGGTCCTCTGTGTGTGGCTGCAAGACATGTTACAGCATGTGTTGCTGTTTCAGCATAGGTGAAGCTATCTGGTTAGATCTGGCTCCTGGGGGCAGGGGGTGAGGCTCTGCCAACTGCAAGGAAACCTCCGGGCCAAGGCACTGCTGCTAGCGTGGGGAAACTGCAGTTTGTTAGCTGATGGTCTGCTGTTGCTTGGATCAGTGTCACGCTCTCCTCTCACTGGGAAGACAGGAGAATGTTTGATGCACGTAGCAGCATGCTTAATGCCAGCAGAGGGGTGCTCCCGTCCTGCCCTTGCAGCACGTGGTTGCACAGGCAGACAGGAGGTCTCAGGAGAGACTAGGCATTCGCCCTGTGGCCTCACCTCCACGCCACCTTCCTTGGTTGTTTCCATTTCTTTCCCTCTTCCCTTTTAACTTTTCTTCCTAAAAGAACTAAAACCAGAGCAAATACTTTAATCCATACTTTTTTTTTTTTGAGTGATGATGCCTCACATGTGGTAGTTCAGGGATCACTTTCTATCCTACCCAAAGGCTCTTTTGGTTCATGCAAATCCCCTTTCCCATATGTTTCTTCACAGTGTTTTCTGCCCTTTCTCTGATGCGGAGATCAGAGATCTGGCTGGCGAAGTCTGTCTGCCTCCATGCATAATCCATGGCATGCATATCTTGGCCTCTGATCTGTCCATGCTGTTTAAGAAACCCACAGGACTGTAGAGTATGTATGCTGAGAGATTTCAAGCATGAAATGCAGAAGGACTAACATCTCTGCCTCTAGCAATCATTGCCTAGATGAGCACCTGGTGCTGTCAGATGCCCATGTAGTAAGACACATGGGGATCCCAGTCCCACATTACTTGTCAGAATTTCATTTGCAGTAAAACTGAGATGTCCCCTACACATTTCTGCAAGATACTGTTCTCTGGTGAATTGTATTGCCGGTAATAGGTTCTGTTCCCCACTGGTATGAAAGCCCATGAGATCTTGCTGGCAGGACACGCAGTGCTGCTCCTTTGCCTCAGCGATTTCTCAGCATGGGAAGCACAGCCCAAAGCCTCCAGTGGTAGCTGGACCATCTCCTCTGCATCTGCCTATCCCTCAGCGGTGACCCCACACATCTTTGATGCTGGATATGAAGAGATGTGGACCTTCTATTTATTTAACTCTACTCTGTGGGATCCTCTCTGTTCTTTGGAGAATATCTAGCCTGCTTTTCTCTGGTACGACCTCTGCTGGGAACCATGGTGTCTAGGAACTGTTCAGTACTGTGTTGCTTCTTGATGCCCCAAACTCATTCCTCTTCCAGGACACCTCACAGCAGCGCCAGCTAAGGAAGCAGTATCAGAAGAAATAGTCTAATGGAGACCCAGGTCTTGGCTGCTTGGTCTTTGTGAACACCTGTAGTCATCTCACAGAGAATAATCACCTATCTCATTTACCTTCAGACCACAACCCATTCAAAATTTTTGTTAGGCCTAAACTTTCTCAAAATCTTGTTTGCAAGGGCAGCTTGTTAGTGGATGGAGGCAGCCTTTTCCTATCCTGGACCCAGCAGATGAGTTGATGAAATGAATGTTGGAGGAGTTAGGTCAGTCACTCTTTCCAACTGACTGTGCTCACCTGTGAACAAGTTGCAGCTAAGCCTAGTCTGGTCCTTAGTGCACCAGAACAGACCTTGGCATGCAGGGGACAAAGTCCTATCTCAGTGTCCATGGATTAATGTGAATGTTTATTGCCCAAATACAGTCCAAGTATGGATGTGTCTTACTGAATGGAGTCCCATGGCAGGATGCATCTGGGCAGTCCCTCTGTCAGCATCCATCTCAGGACCCTTCAGATGTGACTGCTGTCTGGTCATCTACATGACCATCTGTTGAAGACCATTCTTTTAGGATCATGTCTCTGGATTAACAGTGAGGTCCTCCCATTGAGTATTTAGGCAGGCTGGTTCAGCTTCCACACACTGCAGAAGTCCATGTTGGTTCAGACTCACTGGGGCAGCCTGGGAACATGCTAGGGTTTGCTATGGCTTCTCCCTATGCAACATTGGGACTATTGTGTGTAGGTGAGGTCAGGCAGAAGTTTTTTTATTGGCAATGGGAGTGGCATGAAAGCCCTCCCTTGATGCCAGAGCTGAGATATATCCACTTGTCAGCATCGTGCCTCCACGAGGTGCCAGGGGACACTGCCAGCCTTTGTGCTGGAGTGAAATACACAGTTCTCTACCTTGGCTCGCTGTGCTGAGTTCAGCCTCTTGGCAAAGGACTTCAACAGGTGATGCCAGGCATTCTGCTGTAAGGCAGAACTGAGCCCTGGCATGCAGAGTGGCCTCTCCTTCCTCTTTCCTATTTCATCTGAAAGGTGAGTTCTCATGCAAAATGCACTGGCTGCCAAGGTAGGCTCACTGAGTTTCTTGATGAAGACTATCAGATTTTCCCATGAGAGAGGTCAGGGAGCATCACCCTCCTTGCACCTCATCACATGGATGTGGGATGTTCTTACAGGCTCTAGAAAGGGTTCAGTCACCCAACCGCTAAATAGACTAGATAATTTTTCCTTGTGTTAAGCAGGTTTGAGCCCTCTCCCTCCCTTTGCTCATTCCTGGGTCCCATCTGTCATACCTCAGAACTGAAAGAGTCTGTCTTGTCTGTCTGTTCAGCTAAGGTTCTGCACTTTCTACCCAGCACCCTTCTGCTGAAGGCTCTTTGTCCCTGCCCAACTTGAGTCAGTTTTGTGTGAGCTATCTTTTCCCTATTTCAGGATTCCTTAGATGGACCTAAATGTGGTGCTGACAGCCTTCGCTGGAGCAACTTTTGATTCCCTGGTAACCTGTTTAGTATTCTATTTATCTCTAAGCCAGGAGGGCAGGAGTAGCTGCGTAGAAATTTACTCGTTTCTAGATTCGAGCTAGGAGATGATGATTGGCTTTCGTAAGCCTCATACCTCTGCTACAAAAGCTTCATTTGTTCTCAAGAAGGCCATACTCTTTCTATGTTTAGGTGGTGGTGGTGATCTTCTAAGGAGAGATCTGCAGGCCAGCTCTGCAGAATAGCTGAGAATAGATGGCAGGCCATGTTTAAAGTCCTGCTGTGAGTCAACCAAGGTGGAGTGAGACAAGATGATGAGACCCCTCTACCAGAGCCCTAGCTGTGTCAGTTGCTTTGTAGTTTCCAGCTGCAGTCAAGTGACCCTAAGAGCAGCCAAGGTTGGTGCAGACTCATGCTGAAGTTTTCTACGTGAAGAACTCCACTCCTGTGTGAAGAGAGGTCAGAATTAACACAGAACACAGTGGAGTGCTGTCTCCTTGGAGATGCGTCTGTATGATGCATGGACAGGCTCATGAAGTTAGCTGGCAAGCCCCTTCTGTTGGTGATTAATGCTGGGAACAATGGTAAGGCAGCAAGGAGGACTGGATGGGCTACAGGCAGCTTTAGGGAAGTCCAGTCACCATTCAAAATCTTCCAAAGGATGTATGAGACTATGAGAACTGTTTTAGATGTGAATTTTCTGAATGATTGGGCCGTTTACTCTTGGGGCATGAACAAGGAGAGGATGGTGTTGGTCCTCTGGCAGAGGGGGTATAGATTTCATAGCATGGGAAGCAGCTATAAGGGCTGTGAAGATACTAAGGTAATGCTATGGAAAAGGAGTTCAAGCAGCCACTAAAAGATGTCATGATCAAGTTGAACCAATATCACAACAAATGGGAAGAGGCAGCAATTATTTCAGCTTCCGCAGAAGACTGCAACTGGGCAACATGCAAAAAGGAACTAGAAGTTCTCAGGACAGGAAGAAATGTGACTGACATTTTTGAAGTTCACTATCTCAGCATAGAACTTCCAGCTCACCAGTCTAACCCATTGGTAAAGGTGGAATAGGCAAGTGCAATCGTGAATTGGGGTTGCAAGCTGTGCTAAAAATCACATTCAGTCTAGAGCTAACAGCAAAACATTATGACCTGACACACATATTCAGTAAGGCAGTGAAGGGTCTTTTATATAATCCTCAATCACCAAACAAAACACAGTGATTTATTTCTTAAGTATCTCTCTACTTCATGTGAAAAGGAAAATTATGTTGTCATGAGAGACCTTGGCTGGGAATACTGAAGAATATGCTATGCCATGGGGAATTTCTCATCAAGTTACAAATGATGGCATGCCCAAGTAAGGCAATGATTTTAGATGTCCTTATGACAGATGAAGATTGAGTTAGAACTGGTGGTTGCCTAAAGACAAGGAATTGACTCAGAAACAAATCAAGACATCACCCTGGACAAAAATACCATAATGGAGAAGTGCATGGTATTAATATAGCTTTTCTTACAGTGGAATTGTTTAGGGGAAGTATTAGGAAAGTGTGATTTGAGTGGAAGATCCTTGGAAAGATCGGAGTTTTTTCAGTTATCCAAAAAGCTGTAATTTAGTATGCATGCAGATAGCTTTCAGTAAAACAATTCCTTGAGTAAGTGGCCATGTGACAGTAGTACTTAAAAATAATAATAATAATAATAAAAGTAATAAAAAAACTGGCCTCAATTAATAAAAATAAAATAAACCTTGTAACAACTATAGTGACTGTGTGTGGAGGAAGAGGAATACAGGGATGACAAAATAATTGGGATGTGTAAAAAAAAGTTATATGAGTGGCTGATGACCTCAAGAATAAATACCCATAGGTGGATGTCTAAGGATACTAACACATTGTTCTAGTTATATTTAAAGGAAAATCAATCCTTGAAGTAATAGAAGCTGTTCTCTTGGCTGAAATTAAAACAAACAAACAAACAAAAAAACCTAGATGAGGATGAGGCAGGAAAAAAAAAAAAAGAGAGGTACTCTTCAGATGCGTCTGTTTTGTATTTGGAAAGAGCAGAAAGTGGTCATAGGGGAATGATGAAGCACTTTCCAGGCCATTAGTAATTAAGGAGGATCCTCAACAGGATCTTCTCAGGGTGAACTCTTTAACATTTCCAGGCATGGATGACCTAGAGCAATCTGATGCAGAGAGGTGTGCGGCGTGCCATGGTGTGAGTGAGCCACTGCACAACACCTGACGCTGCTTGGGGGAGATGAAGCGAGCAACCCTGGAAAAAAAGCATAGCGTTATAGCTGTTTTTTTGCAAACGTCTTACAAAGCACTCTAATCTCGTTGGTGATGGAAAAGTGCTGGATGCTGAAATTCATGGTTTGCTGATGTCAATTTTTAAATGAATTGGGGAAGGCTCTTTTAAAAATGACTGGGTGGATGGGTGAACAAATGACCTAAGTGATGAGCGTGAGAGCCCATGTATGTAAACCAGTGAGAAACCAGTGAGGAGGAAGGTAAAAATCAGGAAAGAATGGAAGAAGTCTGTACAGACATGGAGGGACAAGAAGTTGACAGACAACTCTGTTACATTTAATACGTAGAGAAGATATCCCAGGAGTTTCAAAAGGAGTAAATGCCTCAATCAAAATGTGGAGAGGCATTGAAATATAATTTAATAATTTAAGTTTTTAAATAAGGCTAAAACATAGTCTCTGTTAACATACATATACAGCCAGTATGTAAGCTATACATACATAAGTCTAAGAGCAAGAGATAATAGTGTCTGACCATATCTGGGACAATAGGAGCTCTGAGGGAGCAGCAGCTTCATGTGAGTTCTCAGCCAGACACTGAAGTTGATGGTGTCTTTAAAGGTCTTTTATTCCCATCTGGCATTGGTGTGTTCTGTTCCGGTTTGCATCACATTTTGGAGTGTGTGGAGCAAAGAGTCCTAACTCTGATTCCAGGATGGAGAAAAATGCTTTGAGAGTGAAAAGTTTAGTCTCTTTTGCTCCTCAGAAAAGGTGAATGAGAATTTTTGCCCATGAGGGTGCTCTAGATGGCTGTTTAATAAGGCTGAGAAAGGCATGAGGCATGACTGTGAGGAGATGGGAAGGCTGGAGGCCATGTGCGTTCAGTGAGACTTTAGTGTGTGCTTGGGGTCCAGCACCTACACCAGCAACCAGCCTGGTAACCAAAATGCTGGAGATTACAAACTACCTTTGAAAATGGCTAGTCTGTCTTTTCTAAATCCAGTTACTCTTCGACACTTGGCATGCTCTTACTAGCAATCACATTGACAAACGTATCCAAGGGTGCAAACAAATCTTGGAGGCATGATGTCTTGCAATAAAAGCAGCACGGATCCTATCCCACTCATTCATCATCAAACAGGTGCTAATTCTTTTCTTCATGCTGGGTTTCAGCTGAGTTGTCTGATACAGAGATCAAACTGATGTTTCTCTCGAGTTTCTGGACTCCTTGGTGAGCCTTTCTAAAATCTGCCAACACAGCTATAAATTTCTTCCCCCTTGGTGTCAGGGCTGATGTGCCTAATGAATTACAGCATAGTTAACTGTTCATCTGTTTCATGCCCAAGACCATGTGAGACTGACACTTGGTACTGACAGTTTGCTGCACCTCATGTCATTGACATGTTCTCAAGTCCTGACACTTCATTTGCAGTGGTGTCTTTGTCTCACTTCTGCTGAGGAAAAATCTCTTATCTGGGAATACCCCTTCTGATGGCAACAACATCGCTTTTACTTTTCTACTGTGGCCTTCTCTAATTGCTCCCACTCCATCTTACAGCTCTTTGGCAGCCTGAGATGCATCTGAAAAAGATTTAATACTACCTTTTTTTATTTGTCACATAGTCTCCTAAAAAAATTGCCTTTTTATAGGAGCTTTTATATTTAATTTGCTATTATTTATGAGTTTTTTTGTCTATTTTCATTTGACTACAGCTTCTGCTTTTTGAAGGCTGTCTTTTCAAATCTTATGCAGTAAAGTATAACACATTACTATTGTTTCTTCTAGGAGATGTACATTTAATTGAAAAAAATTCCCTCGAGAAGATGACACTGCTATAGTAAGATAATACTTGGAGGTAAGTTAGCTGTCCTGTAGTAAGAAATTATATTCAGCTCACAAGAGTAAGCAACATATTATATGTTTTCACAATGTATATGCAGTAAGATTGCCAAAATGTAGGCAGCTTGTTTTTGATGAAATGCCTGCTTTTTGTGAGTGACTGTGCACACAGTACTGTTTGCATACTATGACTTTAAGACAAAACCTGTGTTTTGTGAATGGCATTTGTTACAAAGAGTTTGGAACATTGTCACAAGGTGTTTGTCTTGTACAAATGTCCAATATATGCATTGCCTCCAAGTCTTTTCTATCTGAGACCTGTATCTTTCTTGCACAGTTCTTTTTGATTGATTTACTCAGCAGCTAGTTTACTTTGGAAGTGGACAGAGTAAGTTTGAGTGGCCAAGGCTTTTTTTTCTGTGCTTATGCAGTTGCCATTTTGTTACATTTTGGTGTGATATTTGCATAGCATGAATTAGTTTCCACTTCTGCTCAAGATGATTGTCACTACATAATGTTTTGCTTAAGGCTGAAGTTTCATGCTGACATCTTGAGGAGGTAGTCTGAGGACAATTCTAGCCATTTTTTGGGGAGTAATGCATGTGTGGTAGTGTGCGCAAAAGCCAATGATGTATAAAATTATTTCTCTTAACATTTAAAATGGCCATAAAAGGGAATTTTCCTCTAATGGCACTGCTAATTACCATACCGCAGCTTCATTTGAATTTCCTCTTCCTTAAAAAAGAAAAAGAAAGAAAAAAAAAAAAGGTGCAGTTGACCACCTCTGGAAATGGTTGGCTGCCGATCAGCGATGTCCCTCAGGCCTGCTGGCGTGCTTTGTGTCAGCACAACCCTGCAGAGGACTGAACCCATCTCTCAGGTACCTCCCCCTCTCAGCTGTGCTCAGAAGTTCATAAACCAGAGTGGTTTCTGGCTAACTGTAGCTGTTCTGGGAGCCGGTTTGTCCTGGCAGAGTGGCATGATTGCTTCTAGCTCCTTTGCTGAGCAAGAGCCTCTTTATGTCGGTCCAAGAGCCTGCCTCCCCTGAGCAATCATTTCTTAGTTTTCCTTTGAAATGTTTTAAGAGCAAACCTAGAGCTCTTCTGCATAGTCAAAAACTCTTCTGCAGAGGGAATCAGCCACAACAGCAGAGCTCCCTTCTTTATCCCCATGGCAATCTTTCAAAATTGACAATAAATTAAAAAAAATAATAATTTTTGGGAGAGGGCTGCAGTTCCTGGACAGTGTGGCACCAGCAATGGCTGGATACTGAGCTAGCTTTTCCATCCGTCCGGAGGGGCCTTGCTGTTGTGCCATCTGCAGGCACGGTGTCTGGATGCAAAATCAGGATTTAGAGGCAGGAGCTAGGGAGCTTGTAGGATGAGACAGGAAACTGAACCCTCCAGGCAGTCTAAGGGCTGCACGACTTGTTTTGCCAATCTCTCTCTCAGTATTTCCATACAAGAGCAACCATGTTTTAAGTTCTGTGATTCCCAGCTTGCTCCCTCTAGCTGCCTGTATCTTTCTTCCAGGAACTTTGAGCAAGATTGTAAATGGGTTGAGATAGTGTTTTAATGAAAACAGAATGAACCTTTCTATCCAAAACATGCACAACTGTTGTTCCTCGGATCAACAGGTACTCTGCCCCCCACCCCCACCCCCCAGGTTGTATTAATTTGCTCTCCCACAGTGATTTGATAGGACTCTTTCTTGATAAATAGTGAGTTCTTTGCTCTCTGTGAATTTTTCAGGCAGCCTTACCTTGCTCAGGAAACATAAGCCTTCTTAGATGAAAAACGTGACTCTTTAAAATGTTCCTACTTTAAAACCAGGAGATTCAGTTCAAAATATCTCTGTTTCACATGGGAAAATAGGCATCTCGCCCTCAAGGTGATTCAGTAGCCTCTCAGCACTTGCATATCATCAAACGAGGAGCTCACTGGCACACACACAAATATGCAGGCAGTAGCACACAAGGCCAGCCATTCAAAGCACCCAAGTGCAGCAATTAAAGACAGGATGGGACCCACGCAAGGCACATTTAGAAGCCTGACATGGACATAGGCTACCCGACTCCACAGCAGAAACTCACCCCAACAGGAGGGCTGCCTCTGGTTAGCCCCATCACAACTGAAGACCATCTGGCAGCTACAATTTAACTCCAGTTACCTAAAGCTCCTGCAGGGCTGTTTACAGGGCAAGCCAGGTATTGCTGCCATCCCAGAGCTAACAAGCTGCTCAGAGTCCCAGCTCATACCGTAAGTCCGGAGACAGGTTATTCAACCTATTTTCTCTAAGCAAAGTAACTTCGAGTCATTGCCCTCTAGTCCAGTAAACATTTAGTTTTTACACAGCTATACCACTGGAGATAAGCAGTTCGCAGAAACTGTATATCCAGTGGTTCTAACAGTCTTGGTCACGGGAGAGACTCCAGCTTAAGTCCTTGCTCCAAATCAGGCTCTAAAAAACAGGTCTGCCTGTCTCCAGGCAGCAGCTCCAACCCTGCCTCCCACATAGAGAGCAATACAACACCTCTGATACAGCTCACAGCCCCAGTAAATTGAACTGAAAAAAATGGGAGGTCCACACAGTTTTGGTGGTAGCACATTGCTTATCTACTGCTACCACTCAGGTCAGGGAGAGCTCAGCTCCTGCTCTGCAGTGTTCACTGCTTGCAGGAAGAGGTAATGCAGTTCCTGGCAGAAGGCTAATACTTGCAGAGATTTACTGCTTGAAGAGCTTGACTACAACTGCCATACTTTCTGCAGTCAGAGCTGTGCTTAATTCTAGCTGCCACCACAGGAACACAGGCCTCAGACATGTCCCCAGGCAGCCATTTCTTCCAGGGCAATTTGATTCACTTTAAGCTGCGTAAAAACAAATGAAAAATCCTCTAACATGGTTTCCTCCTCCTTCCTTACTAGAAAGAAACTCCTGCTTTTTGTGCCACTTGACAAATCAAATGCAGCAGTCACTTCTCAGCACTTTATTCTGCATGCACCCATCAGACAAGCAAATCCAGCAAGCTGGAAGGTGAACAGAGAAGCAGAGCTCTTTCCATTCTACCACACAGCAGACTTGCAGTCACAGCCCTGCACCACACCTTATTTTGGCTCAAGGGCAGGCGTCCTACCCCTCCCTGCAGCCACAGGTAGCCTGTACCACCAGCCAGCATACCACAGCTCCATGCACAGCAGCCTTGCACTCAGTGGAGCTGAGCCCTTGCTGTTCTTTACAGATCACATATCTCAGGACTGCTCCATGCCTGTGCACCACCAGAGTTGTCCAAACACCCACCCAGCATTTTCCCATGTCTCTGCTGCCTAGGTTCACAGCCTTAAAAGTCAGTATAGCACTGGGCACACAACACTGCAGATCACTTGTTAGATCTGGCCCAGCAGTTACATCCAGGCTGGCAGGGCCATCTTAAAGCAGACACCTAACATTTGCTCGAACTTCCCACTGACAGACAAGGCATTTCAGATGGTGAACACTTTTATTGATGTAAGGTGGTACACAAACAGATCAGTTTCTATCGGCCTCTCCACCTCCCCCAGGTGGAAAAAGTTGGAGGAGTGGGGGAGACAGAAGGGAACAGAACTGGCCTCTCACTGCAGGATGCAGAGCTGAGTGGTGGTGAAGGGCAGGGGCTCCAACAAAGGGTCCTGCTTCCCTAGGCAGCAGGGGGTCTGTGTGCTTGGCTCACTCCTTGGATGCCATGTGGACCATCAAGTCCACAACACGGTTGCTGTATCCATACTCGTTGTCATACCTGGGAAGAGAACCAGAAATGCCATCAGGACTGACCTGTTTCCTGTATCCCCTTCCTTCACAATGTTACTACTCTTCCACCCAGCCCACATAACTGAATCAGAAGGCTTCCTATCCACTTCTTGTAAAGAAAGTAGGCAACATCCCCACCCACCCTCCACTAAGGGAAGCCATTTTAGATATGAAGCCATCTCACTCCAGAGACACTTAGATGCTGAAGCCACCCTAACTCAGCAGGAGTCTATGTATCACCATGTATTGTCAGCTGGTGCTGATGAACAGGACAAATCTGCAGCAGAACTGCCAGCCCCTAACCCCACAGTTCTCCCCACCACCCCCAAGGCTGTGCATACCAGGAAACTAGCTTGACAAAATGGTCATTCAGCGCAATGCCAGCACCCGCATCAAAGGTGGAGGAATGGCTGTCACCATTGAAGTCACAGGAGACAACCTGAACAGAGAAAACATTGTAAAACACTTCCACCCCACAGATGCTAACAGCCTAAATCAGAAGTGTAAAACCAGAATCCCAGCAAGGCTGGTACCCCCAGAAAAGTGAGGCAAGCACCACAAACCACAGTCTGAGAATAGAAGCTGTTTACCTGATCCTCTGTGTATGCCAGGATGCCCTTCAGGGGCCCATCAGCAGCAGCCTTCACTACCCTCTTAATATCATCATACTTAGCCTAAGAAGAGGTAAAGTTAAGATGGTTCAGATCCCAACTCACGCAAGTGTCAGCAGTACAGGGGGAGGGCAGGGGAGGAAAAACACAGCTACAGCCCAGACACTGGGAGCAGCACAGCACTAGTCACATGTCAGGTGCTGTTTTCAGCAAAATCCATTTTTTCTAGGGAAGAAATGGATGCACAAGGGATAATTCCAGGTGAAAAGAAAATTTTAGAGGACACGGGCAAATCTGGAGGTTGTTAGGCCTTGTCCACAACACTTACTGGTTTTTCCAGACGGCAGGTCAGGTCCACAACAGAGACATTGGGGGTTGGCACACGGAAAGCCATTCCAGTAAGTTTCCTGCAAGAGACATGAGTCAGCAGGGAAGAGCACTCAGCCTCCCTCTGCCAGCACTCTGTTCTGCTAGGAACAGGTCAGAGCCAGCCAAGCACTGGCTGCTGTCTCCTCCTTACACCCAAGAAAGGCCAACACTCACCCATTGAGCTCAGGGATGACTTTTCCCACAGCCTTAGCAGCCCCAGTGGATGCTGGGATAATGTTCTGGGCAGCACCTCTGCCATCTCTCCACAGCTTCCCAGATGGGCCATCCACTGTCTTCTGTGTGGCTGTGATGGCATGGACAGTGGTCTGGGGGAAGAGAGCACAGAAGTAAAAACATAGCCAATATTCTCTAGAGAACACATCCCAGGCACCTCCCCCAATCCCAAGGGGGACAAGGAGTACAGATGTTTCCTCTCCCCCCCCTCCCCCCCCACCTGAGAGCAGGGTACCCTCCTAAGCAGCAAGCTCCACACCTACCATAAGACCCTCCACGATGCCAAAGTTGTCATGGATGACCTTGGCCAAGGGCGCCAGGCAGTTGGTGGTGCATGAGGCATTGCTGGGGAAGAAAGAAGGCAAATCAGCCAGAGCAATACTATAGAGATTAGATGAGACCCCATGCAGCTCATGAATATTCCAGGCCAGGGAGCATCCTTCTCCTGCCTTACCTGACAATTTTCAGAGACTTGTCATATTTCTCATGGTTGACACCCATCACAAACATGGGAGCATCAGCTGAGGGGGCAGAGATGATAACACGCTTAGCACCACCCTTCAGGTGAGCCTGGAAAAAGAGAAAGTGATTAGATAACCCACAATGCCCCAACAGCTGAGAAGCAAGACATTTCCTCAGATAATCTCTTCTCCCTCCCAGCCTCATCCCTTCCCCCTCGAAAAACTCTGTACATAGTCATATGGCCCTACAATGAGGAGCAGCAATATCCTTCTCACATGCCACGCTGGCCTACTTACGCCAGCCTTCTCCATGGTGGTGAAGACACCGGTAGACTCCACAACATATTCAGCACCAGCATCTGCCCACTTAATGTTGCTGGGGTCACGCCTGAGGAGGAATGAAACCATGACAGCTGCTCTGCAAGACACTTGCTTTCATCCTCCAAAGAGGCAAAAGCAGAAAGATACTTACTCCTGGAAGATGGTGATAGCATTCCCATTAATCACAAGTTTCCCATTCTCGGCTTTGACAGTGCCCCGGAAGTGACCATGAGTAGAATCATATTTGAACATGTAAACCTAGCAAGGAGAGAAGGGAAGAAACTCAAGCATCCTGGATGCAATCTCCTCCACCTACACCACAATCTCAGTTCTCCAACACGTCAGTGACCTTGTCCAACTGCTACTCTGTACTTGGCTCTGTCAAATCTCCCATGCTTGCACTGCTGTGCCTTGTTTCTGACTCTTAACCAACTGGAGCCCCACACTTTGCTTCCATGGTAAGCAGCTAGAACAGAACTAGGGGAGTCTCTTGCCCCACTGTGCTATTTTCCGGCAGAAGCAAGGCACACACAATGCCCAGAGGAGGCACTCCAAGGCAACTCACCATGTAGTTCAAATCAATGAAGGGATCGTTGATGGCCACCACTTGGACTTTGCCAGAGAGAATGGCAGCCCTGGTGACCAGGCGGCCAATACGGCCAAATCTGGGGAGAAACAAATGCAGATGAGCAGAAGCAGCAAGGAATACGCCTGGCTGAGCACAGCAGAACCCACTCCACTGCCTTCCCTCAAGAACATCCACTGCTCCCTGCCCGGAAGGAGTCCGACAGCACCATCCAAAGGCCAAGAAACCGTGGTTAAAGATTAAGAACGACCCCCAGCTACAGCAACCGTATCAGAAAGGTCAGGCGCTAAATTTACTAAGGGCCCTAGGGATCTGGTTACTCCTCAGCAGGGTGGGAGAAGGTCACATTCCCAAGGGGGCTGCCAACACACGATCCACCTGGCAGCCTTTTGATGGGGAGCCACTGGCCCCACAGCCCATACTGGGGTGCGGGGGACCCCCCAATGGGGACTGGGCCACGCTTGCAGGGCCAGTGCTTCCGGAGTGACTCACCCCGACTCTACAGGGAAGTGACTCAGCACCCCACCCTCCCCAGGGCCGTTAATCATGGGTACAGGGGGTCTCCATGCAGCACTGTGGGGAGAGTGGGGGCACACAGCGGCCCACCCCGTGCCCTTCAGGCGACCTTGCGTCGTCCCCCCTCCACCGCACATCCCTGCAATCCTGCCCCGCCGGACGCCTCGCAGTGCCACAGCCCGGCCCCGGTACTCACCCGTTGACTCCGACTTTCACCATCTTGCCTCTCTGGGATGTTCCTGCGGGGAGAAAGGAGCGGTGAAGCGTCGGGACGCCAAACCCAGGAGCCAAGCCCGGCCGCCGCTGCCTACGTGCCCCACCCCGCCGCCCCACCGCACACGAGGGGACGTTGCGGGCCGCCCCGCCCCCCCCGGCAATCCTCCCACCCTCTTT
>VXAL01003120.1:133190-185941 GCA_013399475.1 Chauna torquata | reverse complement strand
GAGGCGGGTGCGGTGAGGGAGAGTGGAAAGTCGTGTCCTTCCGGCACAGTCCCCGGGCCTTAGCGCTGCCAGGGCCTCTCGCGGAGGTACTGCTGCGAGCTCGGACACGACAGTAAATACAGCTCTGTTTAATTGGCGAGGGAGTCCTCACGCACAAGGAGCAGGCCAAGGGGCAACAGGAGAACCGGGTGGCTGCTCCCTACTCCCCGACCGGGCTTCAGGGCTCCAGCCACTGGCATGCTGTGCTCCTTCCCTTCTTGTCCTGAGCCGGTCCTCTGCAGGCCTCGTCCCCTCTGCCTGCGAACAAGCAAGGCCAGTGAGCTGCCCAGCAGCCGGCTGGCTCTCCTGGCACCGGCCAGGCCCTGCTTTCCCGACACAGCTCGGGCAGCACGAAGGTCGGTGCTGCTGTGTCCACTGGAGGAGCGGCCCGGCTTGCTGCCTTTGCCCTGCCAGCAGTAAGCTCTTTCTGCCTCACCACCCACCCTGGGGCTGCCTTGCTTCCCCCCTCGCTCCAGGCACTCCCCACAATCGTGCCCTGAGGTCTCCCCTTATGTCTGCCCACTTTGCTGACCCCTCACTGCTGGCCCTCTCACCTCCAAGTCTTTCCAGGGCTAACATCCCAAACCACTGAAGGTCCCAATCCGATCCAGTTTCAGCCCAAAGCAGCCCCTGGGCATGGCCTTCCAGGCCCAATCTCCAGAGAGTGCCCACTTGCGATTGGCAAGAGTCTTGCGCCAGAGTGGTGGACGGGCAGCTCTAGCCCCAGAAGGGAGGAAGGGGAGGGTGGAGGAGAGCAGCTGAGGTCCAAAGCTGGACCCCTCCTTTGTGTCCTCTTCAGCCAGCGTGGATTCAGAGTCCAGGGGCAGCAACTGGGAAAGGAGCATCTGGGAAGGCAGATAAACAGGGAGGAGATGGGGTGAGAGTTACCTGTGCTCATGTTTCTCACTTACCTATGCTGGTGATAAGCCTTGCACACCAAACCCACTGTCCCATTGCCCCATGCCTTCCCTCGGACTCAGGCAGGACACAAAATAGTGCCAGTACAGGAGGTGCTGTGGCTGTGACATTGTATCCAGACCAAGGTCACCAAGGGAAGGGCTAGACCCCATAGTTCCTGCAGTCTGAAATGATTTTGCTGTCCAAAAGACCAGGTAGGAAGATGGTGTGGGTGTTGCTGTCTGTGCATTGCTTGCCCTGCTGTTGTCAAAAGGTTCCCCCCTGCACTTGGAAGATAATTGAGGCTTCAGTCCTTGATCCTTTTGCTGATACTGAGCACTTCTGTGTGCTCAAATGTAGCATTTTCCAGAGGGCTGGTGTGGGAGAGGGACCTACCCCAAATACTTGGTACTAAAATGAGGGAGAGACAGGAATGGCAGTGTCACGGGAGTAGGCATGAGGAAGGCGGGCTCATCTACTGGGAAATTCTCTAGGTTTTCAGTGCAGATGGGCATGTACTAATTTGATTATATGCCTCTGTCACTGCCAGCAGCCTCCGGCTGTAGGGAGACAAGAGTCAGGAGGTACACTGCGCCTGAGGAGGCACAGCATTACTGCCCACTGAAGCAGCCTGCAGTAGCTGTTCCACATCTGTTCCTCATGTGGATGCTTGCTGACCTAAGGCTGAAGATGCCTTTGTGCAATTTAGCTCCATTCTATTCAGTAGTGAGTTAATTGAAGCAGACACAGGCATGTTCAGCAAGGAGTGAAAGCATCTCCATGGTGAGTCACAGCAGAATCAGTCTTGTGTTTTTAGTTCACATCCTAACTACATCCCTGCAGCTTTTCTTCTTGTGTGGGTGACTAACGTGAGCACAAGGTGTTGGGGGTTAGGGTTTGGCAAAAAAGAAGCTGGGTAGATTCGAAAGCCGTAAGTATTGTTTCTGTGATTGGTGAGGGTAGAAGATGTACCAGAATGAAGAAGCCCTTAGCTTGCATCCTGACAGGGTCTCTTGGCCTTAAAGAGTCCCTACTGTGGAGTAGTACTGAGCTTGGGAGTGAAAATCTCAATATAACAGAGTGCACCTTCCCTCTTGAAATGTCAGAACCAGGCTACTGAACATAATGGATAACCACCACATACAGTATTTCTTGCAGATCCCTCTGCATGCCTACATGTCACTTAATGCAAGGGACAGTTTTAACTTCTGATGGCTGCTGGCATAGGGCTGAGTTGGATAGGACTAGTCTTTTTACAGCTAAAAGCCTCTGCAGGCAGTATAGAGTCCTGCAGTCAGCCTGCCCCAGACCAAAGAGCACTCACTAAAAAGCTTTTGTCTGCTTCCTACCTTGAAATGCTGGTGCTTCCCAAGGAGCTGGGTTATAAAGATACAGTCATTCTAGAGCTGAAGCTGTTGGACTAAAGGGGAGGGAGCAGTGAGAATAGACAGCAGCCTCTGGTAGCTGGAATTTGGGTTCACTACTCATTCCAGGTTCAAACACAATCTCCCAAAATTGCCCCTACCGTTTCTGAAACCTCCCTCAGCACCATCCCAGTCCCTCCTACCTGTAGCCTCTGTTCTGGTAAGGACATAGCTTGAACGCTGGCAGAGAGCAGAACTAAGAGGAGGAAAAGTGAGCAAGGCCACGACTGGAGTCCCATCATCTTCTCCCTGGGCTTGTGGGAGGTAAGGCAGGATCTGCAGCATCTGTGATCCCTGTCCCCTCTTTGCCTTTATAGCTTTGGTTCTGGCAGGCGCCTGGCCCCCAGCTCTCTGCTGAACTACCCCCTGGAGCTCCTTAACCTTTCAGCCCTTTTGTCCATGGTGATATATTTCAGGGTGAGCTCAGCAAGACCCCTTCCTCTAAAGAAAAAAGACACAAAGGTGTTTACTGAGTGTCTGGGAAGACAAATGTGAGTTGAGCTGCTGCTGGCCAGGACCTGGAGTTATCTGTCAGGGTCAGAAACAGGGTGAGACTTCAAGACACATCCTGAAGAAAGGTATTGAAGGCTGCATTGTACAGTGATACTGAATACACTCTTAGGCAGAGTGCTGTTAATGTTATTTCTTTAACCAGTGTGAGCATGAACTACAGCTCAGCTGGCAATAGTCATAATGCTGGCTGGAGGGAGTTGTCACAAATTCAGCTGCGTGACAATACAGGCTGTAGTTTTTAATATTTATATTTTGATGAGCCAATTGCCCTGGGAATGCAGTAGATGTGTGAATTCCAGCACTAACTCTGTGGGATCTGTGGCGGTGACAGGAACATGGGTCCAAGTACATGCAGGCATACAACTTGCACACTGGTTGCCCTGACTCATTACTCAACATACACCATCTGGAGGGCTGGGCTGAGTTTCCAGAGGAACCAGCACAGAAAGAGCTCATCAAGGCTGAACTTGCACTTTCTCAAGCTCAGGCACACAATGGAAGTGGGATAGCAAGGAGCAGACTCCTACCTCCTAAATCTTCTGGCCATTAGTTCCCCCCCTTTGTTTGCCTCTCCCATTTTACTGTAGTTTCTCACCAGCTGAACAAGGCAATGAGGTCACTGTTTGGAGACCAGAAGTTAGCCTGGGTATGAAGATAGAAACTAACCAGGAAAGTTTGTTGAGGGAGAGAAAGGGGGGACTGTACCCCAGTACAGGAACAGTAGTAGGTGTGCTGGGTGAGTTTAATAACACCTTCAAATTCCCTTTCTTCAGTATCATTGCACAAAGCAATTGGGACAAAACTTGTCAGGCAGTGTTCTGCTGTTCGCTATTTACTTGCTTTTTTTTTTTTTTTAAAGAAAAGAAGAAAACAAGAAAATGAGTCTTTTGCAGATATAACAAAAGTCACAGTTCAGATATCTGCCCTTACTTTTCCTCCTTCCCTCCCTTCTTTGCAAACATTTTCCACTTGTGGGTGCAGATTTGTGGGTCCCTTTCTTCTCTGCCCAAGGACCCAGAAAGTATTATGAACCATTTTACATCAACCCTGTGAAAAGTGAGTGTGGAGCTTGAGTCTGAAGCACTGAAGCTAGAAGCAGGAGAGATTTTGCACGGGTAGGGTAATATGTGGGGGCACATCCAAGTATGTTGGCTCCACCTGATACCTGTGACGGATCGTGCTGGCTCCAGGACAATGCTCTGCTGATCCTGTCTAGCAGTCCTCTGTCACCCCTCACCTGGGCCAGCTATCCAGGGCAAGCCTGCAAATGGAATGGCTACCTAGGCCCCTGGCTAAGAGGCTCCACTGAGACATTTTATAGGGAACAAGATTACTTTTGTACTAGCCTTTTAAACCACAAAGTACAGGTGACTGCTGGAGAGTCACAGGATGTACTGCTCACATGGGCTTTCAAATGGAGTGCCTGTGTACAAGTCAAGTGCCTGATGCGCACGCACAGCCAGCCCCTCCATGTGCTGGAGCTTTGCAGTGGGGAAAATGTGTAAAAGTTTCAGAGGGGTGGGAAAAAGGGGAGGGAGGATGAGAAGTGAACATGTGTTCATCCCACGTGAAAGATGTCTCTGAGGATGTTGTTCTGTACTTCCTATTCACATTCTACTACCTTGAAGCAGCTGAGTCAGTCTGCTGGAGCATTCATGCTGCTGGGAAGATGGCCACAAACAGATAAATCTCACATGGAATGCACCAGTTCCAGGAGTTAACTGTTTCCTGAGCGAAAGGTAAGAAAAAAAAGCAACAATGCTTTGTTTTTGATACCAAATCTGGTGGTGGTGGTTTGTTCTGGCATCCCTTGAATCTGGTAGCCCCCATGCTGCAAAAAGAATGCCAGAAATGTGTTTGTAACTGCTCCAAATTTCAGCCCAGCTGCATGCAAATTGAGCTCTGCAGGGATGGATAGGCTCTGAGCTCTCAAGTGACAGGTCCCCTTCGTGGGTTCAGCAAAAGGTGGGCCTGGCAGGAGGGAAGGAGTCACTACTGTCCCATACCAAGCAAGAGACTTAGGAAACTAGAAAATTTGCAAAATTTTCTTGCAAATTCTTGCAAATTTGCAAATCCTGCAAATCCTGGATAAATTGCAGGTACTCCTCAACTCGGGTGCAATGAAGTTGCAGCTGCTTTGTGTCCCAGATCCTTGCTGGGACTGCAGTATAACTGAATAGTTGCTCTGTCATGTCCTGGCAATGACCGTGAAGTAAAAAAGCTTTGGCAGATGATGAGCCCCTGATTGCCCCAGTTTTCTCAGTCTCAAATAGGTTATTGTCCTTCTTTCCTCTTTGGTGCTAACAAGTTTCTTCTGTAAAAACCCATCCCCCCTCTGATGCTGGGTCACTGATTCTAGAGCTTGCAAGACCACCAGAAAAGCAGTCTCCTGCTGAATCACAATCAGTCTTTTATAAACAGAGTCACTCAAAAGGAAAGGAGCAGGGCGACTGGAGAGTGGGAAGACTAGGAACTGGGTGAAGAACACTGGGAACACCTCTTGGCCCACAGTGATGCAAAAAGCTGATGGTTGCTGCAGGCTTCAGCAGTAAGGATGGTATTCGTGTTATTGGTAGGAATGGGTAGGAATCTGGATCCGGCCATGGAAGTCCCTCAGAGAACACAAACTCCAATGATGTTGGCACTGAGTAATCCCATAGCACAGGCTGTCTCTTTCAGTCGCAATTTGTGGTCATCATGGCAACCACAGGCAGACCTGCTTGTGAAGAGCAGAAGGGCAGCAACTATCTGCTTATAGCAGCAGTCTCTGTGTCACTTTTTAAACCCCTCTTGGTTCTTCCATCTTTTCAGGACTTCTGAATTCTGTCCATGATACAGAATTGCTGATTCCTCCAGTGCCAGGAGAGGTTGGTGAGGAGAGAGAGACGCTCCACCTGAACAACCTGCAGAAAGGGACCAACAGGAACTCCCACTTGCTGAACTTCCACTCACTTGAACAGGCAGTGCTATGTCCAGCGCTGTGCGACAGACTGCAAAGCACTGAAAGAGCCACTGTGCCATTCCAGTCACTGACTGCCAAACCTTTGTACTGTCTTAGGGGAATGCTCTCCTGAAGGAAGAAGTTTAACCACTTGTAATGGAAAAACACAGTGCATGGCCTGAAAGTAAGCCGATACTTAAGACACAATTTTATGGCTATCTTGCTACCTCCATCCACACATTGGTACCTCCCTCACTGCAGTATTGTCACATACCATTTCATTCTCACTTGTACACAAGATTTATTGCACAGACTTGTAATGCCTTGAGCTTGGGTAGGAATCCATGTATGCTGTTTTTTCTTTTGTTCCCATTTGTGAGCGACATACACACACTGTAGGTGGTAGTGGTGGAGGAGGAACTGTGTACAGTATGCATTACTTGTATTTACTGTTAATGCCATAGCTGTTGCCTCTGTCTCTTGTAGCCTTCACTGAATATAAGGGTGGGTGGGGGAGGACAGTATTGCTGTAGCTTTCTAATCTTTGTATTTCATGCAATTGTCCTGTTCTTACAGGCGTGCTGGATTTGTCAGGTGTTATATTGGTATCTGGGTATATTGCAAAGTAGTGGCTACAAGGGAGCACATCCCTCTCACAGGTCATGGGACTTGGTCCACATGTCCCATCATTAATACAGCTTCACGCCATAGTTCCCTCATCTGCTTGTTTCTACAAGCTGCTAATGTGTTTATGTCCATTCAGGTATTGGCATAAAAAAAAATGTATTCCTAGGCCACTGCAAAGCTATGCAATTTTTAACACTTTTTATATAGGGATCAAAATAAACACCTGCAGTCTTTTGTCACTACTTATACAGCTAGACCAGAGAACTGAGCATCAGGCTCTACTTGCTGATAAACTGAAGATACTAAATGACTACAGGAACAGGTAGATCCTCAGAGAAAGAATGAGGAAGATCTACAGAATTCTGATTCCTGTTCAGCAAGTCACTGGCCTGAGAAACATCTGCTTTCTAGGCAACTGACAGGTAAGAGGAAATAATTCTGTACTATAGTTCTGGGACAAATGCCAATTTGCCTATGAGACAGGAGGTTAAAGGCTATTTATATGATTAACATTCAAAGTTAAGGCACTTCATGTTCACATGGCAGCCTAAGGAGTGCCAGACCTGACTTGAGCACTGGTGTGGCATTTCCAGAAGGAAAGAGTTGAAGTGCCTGTCTTATCTGAAACATAACTGGATTCAAAGCAAATACATTCCAAAAAGTGCCATGAGACAACCAATGTCACCTGGACAGTGTAACTGGAAATGCAGTCAGTTTTGCAGAGTTCTGCATATATATATATTTTAAAAACTTTCTGATTTGTATTTTTGCATGTTCTCTATGAAAGTACTGTAGGTATAGTCTAAATGAGCCTGTTCCTCCCCCTTCCCCCAGTCCCTCACCTCTTCTTTGAGATCTGTACAAGAAAAAGATGCAGGTAACTTCCCCTCAAAACCCTGCTGGGCTCTGCAGAGCAAGATCAAACAAAATGACCTAAATCCAGCAAAATTATCAGTCCTGTGTTAAAAGAATCTGAATGGTGTACTTACAACCACATACAAAACAGGGAAGGAATGAGCATTTTGTACTCAGTGGATAGTTTGGCTGCTCTTTCTCCCAGATAATTTTTTTTTTTTTTAATCAGGGCAGCTTACTTTCACCTGCAAAGCCAAGGCAAACAGTTAAAGCAGCAGCCATGTCATCACTGTGTTTCTTTGTAGAGGTATCAAAAGACAGGCTTGGAATCTTCTCAGCCTGGTGCATAACTTCCATTTTGTCTTCATGTAACGCATTATGAAATTATTAGGTAGTTCAGACAAGAGAAGACGACTGCTACATGAAACAAGCTTTATTTTTAGTTAAATATGGTGGCAGATGGTTCACTCAGCGCAGCCGTCGGGCTGAAGACCTGGTGATGGGAGTTGTTTTGGTGGGGGTTTCTTCCTCTGTTAATTCTGCTGATAGCTCTAAGAGAGTAAAGCATGTCAATAACCAGCACTCCACTACCTTGAACAAAGAAATCTACTGGCAGCACTCTGACACACCCTCTGCCCCTTCCAGAGGAACATTCTTGAGGTGCCAGATCTATAGGCTTTCTCCACATCTCCACTTTTTCTTTTTGAACATGTCCAATGCCTTACCGTCCTCAGAGCTGTTCTCCTCATCACTCGAGAAGGTGATAATAGTTTTTTTGCGTGGATGGCACTTCTGAGCACGCTTGTGGTTTCGGAGTGTGCGAGGCTGGGGTGTGACAAAAGCTTCATCCTCATCCCTGTTGGCTGTGCCCAGGGGCTGGCGGCGTGAGCCTGCTGAGAAAAAAGGGAAAGGTAGCAGCCATTCTGTCTGTGAGGGTGAGGAAGAGTCCCTAGGTGTCTCTGCTAGCGTGCAGGATGAGGGGGAAGACTGCAGTCTCACAAAAGGAAGATACCTGCTGTTGGTCTTCGCTTGGCTGGCTCTGGCATTGGAGTTCTGCTGCCTTCCTGGCACATCTCTGCTGACTCCAACCCTCGGTTATGGCAGGCAGACAGCTTCTGCTCCAGCTCTTCAGCCAGAGCCTAGTGTAAATGTAACACAGTGGAAAACAAATGAAAATAATCAAAACAAACAAACGAACAAACCCCCACACACACACCAGCAAACAGAGCAGGGAGGAAACAGAGAAGCATTACATCTATAGCACAGCCACTTCATGGCCTAGAATTTTCATCAAGACCTCTGATAAATTGTCAAGGCCAAGGAGTAGACAGTTTAACATGGAATACAGCAAGGCTTTACAGTCGTCGTGTGTAAAACGCAGTTTTCCTTGCCTGGACACTTCCCACCATCCTTACTTTAGTCTCAGGTTTGCTGGCCACTCTGCGAAATCGAACCAGCACAGCTTGGAAAAAACTGTAGACAGCTGGGTCTTGCAGCTTGTCTGCAAAGCAGTCAAAGTTGTCCTGGAGCTTGTGAAGGCCACGTTCTGAGATGGGAAGCAGAGTAAGGCAGTAGGACAGATCCCGATATTGACGCTCATTCCTATGAAAGACAAAGATTGCCCATAGCTCATATGAAAAGAGGTGTGTAAAGATAAGCACATTCTACCTGGAAGTACAGCACATGGGGATAAGGCATTTCCTGCAGGTGTTTCACACAAAGTGAACAAGCAGTAACTGCTGTGTCAAGGGACAACTAGGACCAGATTCCAGTGAAATTTACTACAAAACAAAACAAAAACTAAACTAACATCTTTAATATAGCTCGCTGTGCCAGAATGGGAGGAAGAAACAGTAGCTCAAAGCCCCTTATTCATGTGTACAAAGCAGAGGGCTTGCATATACACTCTCAAAATGCACCGTCCAGATGCAGACAGAGAACAAAGCTGCAGCATCCGGGTGCTTCCACATTTAACATCTCATCTGATACTTGTTATGCTGCTGTTTAGAACTCCAGAAATCCTAAGGATGGTGGCTGCAAAGTCTTTTTTGATAAACTCCTGTTTTAGCCTTGAATGAGTCTTGCTCTAGCATTACCTCTAGTGTGCACAAAACTGATCATCTTTGTGGTACAGCCTTACTAGGATAGTTTAGCAAAGGTTAGACATGTAAAGATCTTTCTGGGTATAAGACAAGTGTGGTCTGAAGAGCTCACCAGTGTGCCTGGGAGGAAATTTTGGAGAGGGGCTACTCTCCACTCCAGCTCAGGAAACAAAATCCAAGTATTTCTAGGGAATATGCTACTCCCCAGGGCAGCTGAGTAGGTCACATGCCCAGGCGTTGTGTATAAGTGGCCAAGATAAGCAGACACAGCTTTAAACCTCAAGGGCAAAGTCACAACTATGGAGAAGGAAGACAACAGGAATGGAGGAAAGCTGGCTAGACCAAATCCAGTGGCAGATAAAATACAGATAACAATGAAAACATACGGCAAAGAGGCAGGTACATTTTTACTATCTTTTTTCTTAAAAAAAAACAAAACAAAAACAGAAGTGTACTTTTATGTCAGTGAAGTTACTGCTTGGGAAGCAGGGGGAAAGGAACAACAAAAACAAAAAAACACAACACACCACTACCACCACCACCACCCAAGGAAGCAAAAAACACCCCAGATTCATGGTATGGGCCCTGCACTATATACCCTGCAATCAGCACCATGAGCAAGGCACACCTTGCAGACAGAGCAAAGACCTAAGTATCTTGTGGCACAAGCACTCAAACAAGAAAATGGAGTCCCAGACATAGAGTTAGAACTGAACAGCCCATCCACACAGAACAAGGACAGGCCTCTCAACTAGATAGTTGAGGTCACCCGAGGCAGGATTGCTAAGGATATCCCAACTCCTTAGTTGAACGCATTCATTTTTTAGCTGAGATACCTGTGGATAAGGACAACAAAGGTGCATAAAAGCTACGCTTGGGGCATCTCCTGGCCTAGCTATAAATAAAGCAAGATCCAAATTGTCACAAAACGTTTACTTTAAGAAAGATGGGAGGGGAGAGTGGCCAATCACAGTGTAATAAGACCAGGAGGCCAAAGTTTATATAAATTTATTCATGTATTTTTAGGAGGAAGATGGGGGGGAAGAGGAAAAAAGCCCACCTGAATTAGGTCTCTTATCTCAGCATTTGCCACATGAAGAATAGGATGGGAACATGTTACCACCACTGTATAGAAGCTGGTTTCTTCTAACGATTCTTAAGAAGCAGACAGACTTGCTTGCCAGGAAATTTAGGCTTTAAACCCACCTGACAGTCCGGAATCGCTGACAAAGTTTCTCCACCAAGCTCTCTGTCTGTTTGTCTTTTGTAATATATAAGAAGAGATGTCTGCAAAGGAAAAAAAAAATAGTAAAGTTGAAAGCCCAGAGAGGAAACAATTTCTGCCTAATACCAGGGCATGCTTGCAGCTCTTCTACCCAGTGATCAGCTGGGTGATCCTCCAAACATGAAGACTGTAGAGCTCTGCCTGCCTCAGAATCTGTTCAGGAGAAGCTACAAGCATATAATATGTTTTAAATAGTAATCACAGTCCCTGTTGTGGGACAGCTGCTAAGACATAATTAAAACAGCATGTTTGTCTAAGAGCACCTGTCTGGAATGAAACTAAGAAACACAGCTAAAGCAAAGACTCCTGCAGGTCTGGAGCGCTCACGTCTGTGTGAGGTGTGAGGCAGGAGGGATGCTGAAAAGGCTAGTGTCTACTTCTGATCAGCTCCTTCCATCCAATTTCCTTCCATCCATGCAACACCTCCAGCCAGTCTCCTCACTTCATAGCTGTGCTGGCAGACTAGTGTCTGACAAGCAGACCTTGAGGGAAATGGCCTGCAGACTTTTTCTTTTCTCAAAACTGTTCCTGTGATTTTTATTACTATTTTGTTGAAGGTATGTTGCTATCATTTGGATCAATGCAAAAGTGAGCATTATTTAACACTAAAGTGGGAACAAAGCCTAACAGAACTTAAATACTAACTGATCCCCCATTTTTCTCAGCTTCTTGAGGAATAAAAAGACAGGGACTTTAAGACAGTTAAGTACTTCTGCATTTTGCATCATGTCTTCATAGAAGTCACTAAATAACTAAGTTCTTGGTAATTAAAAAGGTCCTACTGCACCTAGCCCCCCTTTGTGTTGTAGCAACATTTCTGTAAACTTATGCTCAGTCAAGTTGCCGCTGGCCTAGATATAAATGCTGCAAGTACATCTTTGTTTGGTCTTTGTTACATCTACAACCACCACACCAAGCTTCTTTTCTCTCTTAAGCTATGGAACAGAGACCCTATCCTCAACAGTCCTCCTTTGGATTTATTCAAACTTCAATTCATCTTTCTTTAATTTAAGCAACCAGAACTGTGGCAGGATTCCAGCCAAGGTCTCACCAAGCACTATAAACACTTCTGCAAGTGGAATGAATCTCTCACTGACTTTAGCCATACCTTTACAGCAGGGGTTAAACAATTTCTATACGCTCATTCTTATATTTTGTTCTGCTAGCTTTCACCTATTACTACAATCCTCATTCTCCATGAATCAGTCCTTTAACAGTGATGCTTCCCAGCTTCTTACCCATCAGCAGATATCACCAGCACTGTCATTTCTACACCTCCATATTCTCCAGTTTGCAAGTGTCACTGGAGTATAAGCCACTGCTTCCTCCCTAGCTTGTGCCTTTGCATACCACGGTCTTTGAGTTAAACTAGCTTCTCTCCACAGTGCATTTCATGTAGTACTACAGGGGGAAATAGTTCAGTTTCAACTCCTATTTCCCTCTTGCCTGTCTAAAGGATATGATATGGTATGATGAGAAGTCTGCCACAGTTCTCTTCTGTAAAATTAATTAGCTTTAGACTAATTTGACACCTGCCTACTTTGTTAAATCAATATTACCTTCTCTCTTACTTGCTATACACCTCCATTTCTCTCTCTGTACGTTGCTGGAAGTCAGAAAAGTCCATCTACAGCTGTCCTGACTGCACTAACCCCCTCCTCCAATGCAAGTACTACACCCATTATTCTCTCTGTCTGTAGTAACACCTCCAGTCTGACATTTATTAAAAATTGTACTGAGAATTCCACGAGTGTGTACCATTCTTTTCATATACACCAATGTTTGTCTGTGATGGTTTGCTTCCACTTCAGACACTAAATTCCCCTTCTACACATACACTGTCAGTAGCCACATGCTCTATTTCCCATTATTTCCCATTAACCTCCTTATTGAAAGCTGAAGCAAAACATTCATGTACTTTTGGAGACACAAGTTATTTTCAGTCTCAATTTCAGCCTCACTGATAGTCCTTTTCTGTGCTTTGCAATTCCTGACTGTGCAAAATTCTGTCCCTCTTCCTGAATGCACTGGAGTCTCATGGACAGAAAGACTCTAGTCAAAAATCACTGGAGGTTTTTATTTTTCTCTACAGCAATAGCAATACCTGTGTTTTGTCCAACACTACCCTCTGCAATCCATAGGGATTCAAGCAATTCAGAAAAAATGGTCATATGGCTAAGTTTCAAATATGATCAGAAAATTTCTGTGATTTACCACTGAAGACATTCTATGGGACGCAGGTAAATCATATGAAGAAAAGAAATTATGGAAACCTAAGCACTCTGTGCTGTCTATGAACAATTGAAGCCTTCAGATTGAAATATTCCAATAAGTCTCTATACTATGGAGTAAGGCTTTCTAGGAGAAAAAAAAAAAAAAAAAGTCTGTTACTTTAACTATCGCTTTATTAAAACTGCTTGCAAAAATCCAATATGTCACCAAAATGACAAAGAAGGCAGAGCTTTTTAAAATCTGTTGTGTTCTACTGTTGCCTATGTTCCCATGCATAAAACCAACATTTTTTCCATCTCTAGAGGGAAAGTAATTTTGAATGAGCTAGCAGAAACTCTCTTTGTGGAGTCTTTCCCTCACCCCCAACTATGTGGCTTTAGAATTGATTCCCCTTGGCGTGACAGACTATGAAAAAGTCAGATTAGGGAGAACAAATGAAAAAGCATTTTGTACGTCACTGTAGTTTCTCTTCCCTGGGTTTGGCACCCCCTTTACATAAACATAGTCCTAGTCAAAGAAGATTTCACTAATCCTCATCTCAGATTTCATATACCTCATAATAGTGCGGAAGGATTCTTCATCTACGCCACAGTCAGGATCTGAGAGACGACTGATTATGTCTGGAAGCAGGTTATAGATGGCGTTACCCTGTGCAGGACACAAGGTTCTACATGAGATACAGAATTATGAATGACAGCTTGAGCCAAGACAAATAAGCTGCCCACTTAAAATTACCTCTTTTCTCCTCACCCCAAAGCACTGACTGAAAGCATCAGCTTCTTGAAATGAGCTGTACACAGCTAGCCAAACCTATCCGGGGCCACATGGCTAAAGCTTAGGAGCTGAAAACAACTGCAACCCTTGGTTTGCAATAGCTCTGCTCTTTGGCAGACTTGGATGCAGTTTCTTTCCTTTCCAACCTTGTCACGTCCCAGCACAAAAGCATTGATAAAGGAAGTGAACACAGCAGTTCAGCTCAAGGAACTGCCTCCCACCTTGCCTGAAAGGACCCAGTCCAGATTCCCTTTCCCACTGCTTTTATATGATTTAGAGATAGGAAACCAGTGCAGTCAGGTGGCTGGCTTGGCTTTTAACAGAGCAAGCCAAGATAGTGAAGCTCTAGCATCATTGCAGCCTCTCAGGCAGTAAATCTCAAACTCTGAAGGGCCTGCAGCAGCCTTCATGTTGAATAAACAGTGTACAGAGGGTAACACTGCTATGGCTCTTACCTGCTTGGACTTTAACTACCTCAATTTAAGTATCTCAATGTCACAGAATCACAGAATCACAAGGTTGGAAAGGACCTTCAAGATCATCTAGTCCAACCCTCATCCCATCACCAATACTACCCACTAAGCTACACACAGCCAAGAACAACCTTGAATGGTCTTAGAGATGATGCACTGCCTGAGCCCTAAAGTCAGGGAACTCTTACAAGATGTAAAAGTGAACTGCAGAAAAATCTGTTCCCAAGTCTGTACTAGGTGTGCACAAGAAAGCAAGTGGACAAAGCACTGGTTTGGAGCCTGCCTTCTGATGTGAATGGATGAGGTCAAATTCAACAACATCAAGGTTTAAAACAAAACTCATTTAGCAAAATTCCCTTTTATCTACCATCATTTAGCATAGAAGAGGGACACACAGAATCTCTATACCACTGACACACCTTCTCCCAGACTCTTGACTTAGCCTTCACCAGCCCCCCTCCACTCTTGTGAACTAATGTTCCCGAGCATCCACTTGCCTTGTTGGAGAGTTCACTGAAAAAGTTCTGAGCCACTCCCACGATTGCCTCCTCTGGGTCTATAAGCAGAGTTGCCATTTCACTCACTTGGCCTTTCACCTTTACCATGTCTTTGAGGATGAGGTGAGTCATCACCACTCCAGCCGTCTGCCTCACGCTTTGGCAGGGGTCCCGCAACCTGACAGAAGCATGTAGTTACCACAGAAGGCAGCTGAGCATCTCTAAGTTACTGAGACCCGTGACAGCCTACTCCACAAGCCAGGTCTCTGTTGTCTCCCTGCACTGACACGTTCTAATTCGGTTTCCTTGACCACTCACCTTCCAGAGGCCCAGTGTCACCCTTCCACAGAGCTCTCATCACCCGTCCTCTGCCAGCAATAAGAACAGCATTACCTGGCATAGAGATGTGGTGTCCATGGCTCCACCAGATTGGGGAAACGGATGGCCAGATCTCCTGCTGCAATAATGAGGTTGGATCTCACACCAGGCAGAGTGGACTTCTCCATCATAGTGAACAGCAGGCGCAAATGGGAGTCACAGAACTCCGAGCTGGTGGGATAGGGTATGGAAAAGAAGGCATAGACACCGAAATCCAGTCTCTGATACTAGTGAGACAAAAAATGCTCTTTTCTGTGTTTTCTCCTCTCCACTGCAAAGGAGCTGCAACATTTCTTGTGCTTTAGTACCAGGGAGGCTGGGAAGAGAATATTGGCATTACCTGATCATGCAGACTTTGCCAAGAGCCAGGGCTGCAGCGGCTCTAAGTGCTGGATCACTGTAGAGCCCAGGGTTGTTGCAGATCTTGAGCACCAGTGGAACAAAGGCAGAAAACAGGTGCTTCTCTAGAGAGTGGGCATGAAGGCAACAGATGTGAGCACTGTTTGAGCAGTACTTTTTTAAGAACAATTACTCAATTTATCCCAAAACTCCTGGGGACTATACAAACTGGATAACTCACTTTTACCACTGAAAGACCACCTCCAGAGTGGCAGAACAAAGAAACAGCCTACATAGTAACTGACACTAAAGAAAAATGAGTGTTTCTTTACAAAGAAAACATCCTCCCTTCCCTTCCAGATGTGTTACCTGTTCTCTCACACACAGCAGACTGAGCCCATACTCTTTAGTGGAGCCACGCTTACCATCTAGAAGTTCTGTCTCACAAATACTGCGGATGAGCTCAGCCTCAGTGTCATCAGCAGAGGCTCCCACAAGGCCCAGTTCCTCCTCCATAGTGGTCTCATTTCCTGTGCTCTGTGCAGAAAGGACAATTATATAAAGAGATGACAGGCAACAATAACCCCTTCCTTAACAAAGTACTTCTCTCTTCGGCAAGAGGTGCAATGCATGTCACCAGCAGCATGACTACAGTTTGAAAGAACAGACTGACAGAATTTTATAACCCACTTTTCCCTAAGAATTAAATGAAGCTGTGAAGGGTAGTCCAAGGTTTGCTAGTCTGCATGGCACAGAGCACCAAAGAAAGTCTAAATTACTGAAGCTACTAAGCTGAGACAGAAGTAAGACACACCTGGCATCAGTGCCCGAGTCCAGTAGCGACTGATAAGCAGGGTGGATGAGAAAATGAAGTACAAATTTCGCTGGACACAGCAGTGTAGGCATCTAATAAAGACTGGAAGCCTAAGGACACAAGACTCCCCACCCCACACACCCCCATTCTTACCCAAGAAAGTCAATCTCACTGCACTGTGTAAAACCTGCACTGTAGACCTAACCAGAGGGTATTTCTATCATGCATATACCACTAACAAGGCTGCTGTTAAACACTTTCATCATTACTACCTGAGAGAGCATAAGACCCTCAAGTCCTACAGATCAAGGTTCCAGAAGCCCTTTTGCAAAACTCAGGGCACAAATGGTTGTTCTTCAACACTAGCAGCAATTGCAAAAAAGATTGCAATACTAAGAAAGGAGGTGATGGGTGGAAAGGAAACCATTCCCTGAAGTAGGAAGATAAACCTGTCTAGGATAACACCCTCCTCTTCTGCCCTGCTGCCTGTTCCAAACCCGAGAACAGCTGGAGTTTTACTTAACAGGATTGACAGGGAGAGCTGAGATTACTTGACAATCCTTGACCAACGTATGTCCACCTCTATTCCCACAGTGTGCATTACCCCGGACCTCATGCATCCCAGGAGTGCATTCCCTAGAAGTTTGCTGTGGCAGTAGCTGGGACATTAAAAGAGCTCACAGGAAGAAACCAAAACACAAACCAAACTCAGTTCTTACCCGAGGTCTTTGCTTCTTCATGCTGCTGTCAGAATGTTTCTTGGTCTTCTGCTCCTCCCTGAGGATGCGGCGTCTGCGCAGCTCTGCGCTCACAGACACCTCCAAATACGCTACCTGCTGCAGTGCCACTTGTCCCACAAGGGACACCAGGTGCATCAGCAGGAATGTAGGGAGACTGCTAGCACCATCAGAGACTCTGCTGGGAGAAGCCCCTGGCTCTAGCGGAGAAAAATTATTAGTTCAGTGTTGATTTGGACTCTACTCCCACTGTTACTGACAAATCTCAGCAACTGTATAACCCATCTCCATGCTTCACAGACCCCTTCACAACACTCACACCCTTCCATGCCAACATCTCCACTAGCCCCTCAACTCTGTTCTCCTCTTGCAGTTATTCCAGGCCACCCAATCACAGCACGGGTACAGATTTTTTTTTTCCCCACGAGCTTTTTTCCTCACCAGCTTTCTGCCCATCAGCCTCCTGCAGCTTCTCCAGAGCTTTCTGGCTGCACACCTGCAGGATATGAGCACATATCTCCTCTGCCCCTTCTGCCAGTTGGTAGATGAGTGTTACTGCTGCCTCCATGAAGGGGACCCAGTGACCACTTGGCTCGGCAAAGCCTGATGAGAAAAGGGAGCCATATACCACGCATAACAGCAACAACACAGGCTGTCTCACAGCCCAACTCCACCTCCTCCAGATCTGCTGCTGACTTGAGCTCACCTTTACTCACAGCCTCACTCAGGCACCCAAAGAGCATGTGTCCCTGTGGCAGTCGAAAAGGGGCATTGTTCTTCCCCAGTGCTGGCTGCAGAGAGAACAGATGAGTTACTCTTACCATGCAACAGAACTCTCCCACAACCTCCCTGACACTTAATCTTGCTGTGCATCCCAATCAAAAGCCTGTTTTGCCCATGGAAGGAACATCTGGTACTGCTCTGTAACTAAATGCACAGCAGGGACATTACTGTCACTTTTGAAGACATGGTGGCAGCACTGGGTGGATTTAAAGTTCGGCCAAAGGATGATCCCAAGCCAAGCCAGATAGTTCCACTACTTCGCCTTAAATCAAAAGAAATCTCAAAATGACTCTTTTTAAATCTGATGTTATTTTGCTCCTTCGTTCTCCATAATGAATGAAGAAAGAGGGAAACCTTTAGAGCACCTTCAGAGTTATCAATGGTAAATCAATAAGACACCCTCGCCTATGGGTACTCCAGAACCATAAGGTTTTGTTTAAAAGCAAAACATCATCACTAGAAATAACAGGATAGCTCTGGATCCAACATCACCTCACACTTACACTGATACAAATGCTCTGTATTACTCCCACTACATATTAGTCTGGGAAAAAGATAGAGAAGTACTAAACCAAGAATGACAATGCATGGGATATCCCAACACATCTGTGGCTGTCTGATCAAGATATACTCAATGAAAAGGAGCTGCTGCTTGAGGTTTTATCAGCTTTCACTAGCCAGAAACAAAATTTCTCAATTTATTACAATTCAACTCTCCATACTGAACTTCTGGTTTGGGGCACAGGCAGAACTACCACAATTATTCAAGTATCAGCTCCTTCTCACATACTGACTTAACTATGGAGTTAAGTCAACCTAAAATTGGATTACAACCATCTTCAGAACATTTAAGAGTGCTGTAACGTGTATTAATTCATGAATGTCCTGCAGTAATGTCCCAGTGGAAGGGGCAAAACTAGATTGACTGTGCTATGTGAAGGAAGGCTGCTTTTATGCTGGAACTCCCGAATTAAAATGCCCTAAATGCTCGAGTTAAAAAAAAAGAAAAAAAAAAGCCCCCCTCCCCCCCCCCAGTGCATTAACAAAAAAAAGGCAAAATATTCTCTGACAAAGAAACCATCTGATAGACCACCAGTTACCACTGGAATGGGTTTGAAAACCTTTCATGTTTTATATTTTGGCCGTACAGCTGCCAACTCCCAAATATCCATTAATAGGGAGGGCAAAGGAATCACAGCAGCAGAAAATATCAGTAGAGGAAAGAACTTCATGGCTGAGGAGACACAAGTCAGTTTACAACTAGGAGTCTGAGGAAGAGAATTGGAAGGAAAACAGATTTTCTTGTGCACTGAACTCTTTGCTAATTTGAATTCAGCCTGTTGCCTACTGAAAATATTTTTATTGCATGTTCACTGATGAGTGATAAGCTTTCCAGACAATGCTGCTGAATGGTCTCAACCTACCTCATTTCAAAACAAACAAAAAAAAAAAACCAAAACCCCTGAACAGTAAAAAATTCTCTCTTCTCAATATAAACCACTTTCCCCACTTCTTCGTTTCTGGGTAACTATTACTGTGACCTGAAGGGCAAACTAAGAGTCTTACCCTAGGGTTACTGGCAAGTTTGGAGACTGCACTGCATACTTCTTGCGCCAAGCGATAGTCTTCACATACCTTCTCAGCCAGCCCTACTGTCACCAAAACATCCAGGTTGCTACCTATGATCTCTGGCTTCCCCCTGTGGAATGGAAGGCACAGGGGTAATTATGTGAGGTGCTGATGAAAGTTTACAGTAAGTATGCATAACCAATAGAAATACTCCTTGTACCTTGCGGAAGGCAGTCGTTCAAGCAAGAGTATTTGTGAGTCGTTCAAGTAACCCCTCACTCTTACCTCCTTTTCTACCTGTGACACTAAGCCTGGTCTGAGGAATATGCAATTAACTGGGTGAAGAAGGTAAGAACAGAATCTAATGTATTTAAGAAAGGGAATCTTAAAAAAAAATAATTCGTAATTGGCATCTATAGGACAAAAGCAAAATCACCCCCCTTCAGCAGATCTCTGGAGAAGAAAGTGCTGTTCTTATTTCACATACATACCCATGGACTTGACACAGAATGCCCAAAATATCCCCTCATGGAATACTCCAGAAACACACAGTTTTACAGAAATCTCATGATTTTAGGAAGTATATTAATTTTGAATTTATGTTTACAATTCTGCTGCAAGCACATAGGATGGGGTGGTAGAAATACCTTGGAATGTCTAATACTCAAATTGTGAAACTACCTGTAAGCTCTTATTCTAGAGCCAAGACCTTTAAGACCATCATCATGCACGTCTATTTTTGACCGAAGAAGGACTGAAGTAGGAAGAGCAAGAAGAAATTAGCAGGTAAGCTAAATGCCCAAGGGTTATTAGGTTGGGAAATGGAGGAAATTAAATAATAAATTATTTAAACAAAATAAACTGTAGTGCAATTACACTCTTGTTGACCACAGAAAGAAAAGCAGATTCTTTTCCCTCCATGCATCTCTATTCAGCAGTTTCTCACAGTTCTCATGAAAAACACAGATGAAGTTGCAGAACTGTGGCATGGTAAACCCTGAGATGGGATGGACGTTTAGAATGCAAAGAAGGTAATGCTATCATACTCTTTCAGAGACCATGCTGTTGGGACCCAGTAAAACTGGGTAATTCCAGACTTCATTACTCCACGATCTGGTTACTATTTTTGAGGCTGCAGAACCAAGGGTCAGTTGATGAGACACCCACAGTTCTTCAATAAAAATCAACTCCCTCTACATCCTCCCACTCACAGGATCACACCAGGCCCTGGGCTCACCGTGCCATCAACCCCAGCAGCATCACAGCTGCACGTCGTTCTAGAGATGAGCATTGAGATTTTTCTGTGAACCGCTCCCAAAGCAGCTGGATCACAGCAGGTTTTATTTCATCTTTCTGCACAAACTCTGAGATCTGGAAAAGAAATACAATAAAACCAGTAGGGAGAGGCAGAGAAGGGTGGACTTCAGACCAACAAAGACATTAACTACAATGACTGCCATTTTAACATAACAGATCTAAGATCTCAAATACAATGCAAACTCAGACAAAGCAAATACTCACTATTTCTTCCAAGCACTGTATCGTTCCTAGCGATGCATCCACCATGACGAGAGAGAGAGAATGCACCAGGCTCTGGGCCCTGGCCCTTTGAAGGGAGGGGGAGGCGGGGGAAGTAAAAGAAAAGCAACTGTCATGATTACTTGCCTATGCAGAGAGCTGAGGACAACTATTACATAACAGATCTGATTCCTGGGGACAAGAAAACTTCCCCTCCCACAAGCTGGGGTTCTCAGAGTCATCCAGCTCAAGTTCCAGTGAGCACGGCACAAGCTCAGAAGTCCAGTGCTGCTCCTCCTGACGCTCTGCACAAACATCCAACAAGAGGCACTCACGAGCCACTTCCTAGTTTCCTCTCAACTACAAGTCACAGTACTATTCACTAGAGCATAAGAAACTGCAGAACTCTCTATGAACAAATAAGGCCAGAGCTTAAACTGCAGGAGAGCCATCCCCAGTCAATACTATGAAGCAGCAGTAAGAAGGAGGGGTGCTGTTTGTTGCCTTGATGGTACAGTGAGGGTGAGGTATGGTGCATCTCACCAGGGATCACAATTACTTAAGTGAGCATGCATAGAACAGAATTTGCATGTGGGCAACTGCCAGAAAAAAAGAGCAAGTGCCACACTACAGAGAAGATACAGCTCCTCTCTGGTGTGGACCAACAGCATGCAAGTAGCACCCAGCTCCCACCCCCAAAATCCTCACTAATGGTCAGCAACAAATAAAGACCCTATTAACATCCTTTCATCCTCCATGTGTAGATGTTTGTTACAGAAAGATTTAAGATTGGTCTGAATGAAATATGAACTGAAATGTATGTGAAAGCACCCGAACCATAATAAAAAAACCTTGTGTAGTGTGACGACGAATAAAGAAACAGTGTATAATGAAAAAAAATCAAGGACAAGTGACAGCAAGAAAACCAGTAAACACTGAGGAATGTGTTGTTTACATCAGAAGCACAATGCCTACACTCAGATAAGACCATAGCATGCATGACTTGTCAGCAAAAAATCTGAGGTTTGGTAACAGAAAGATGCTCTAAGTTTACACCACATTGTATATTATTCCTCTTATTATTACCCAAAAGCAAGAGAAACTATAGCCATAAGAAACTCAAAATAAGGGAACAGACATTGGGCTACAACGTTGCCCAAGGAGGGTGAAGTCCCACATCTTTGAGACACGGGATTAGTCCATAACAGCCAACTTCCAAAGGGGTTTAAATACCTGTCCAAAAATCAGTTCATTGTTGCCAGTCAACTCAACTGACATGACAAACAATCAATAGTGGACACCCCCTGACCTCATCACATTGGGATCCTACTCAGATCATTTGGACAGATGCCTCTCGATGCAGTGCTTTGTGTGAGTGATTTATGAGAAAGTTCAGTACGATTGCCTGATATCTATTTCATTTAAAGTAATTTACAACTTTACCTTCTGTAAGGTCTCACATGGAGTTCTGCTGCATTAATTTCCTACACATGAACACTACAAACCAAAAGCAGAAGCTCATAACCAAGTCCCACAGGAACATTGGGATACCGAAATATATAAAAACTTGTTGGAACTGCACAAGTGTTGATGCCAGCTCAAAGAGAATGCATCTTTACTACTGGACACAAACCTTACATTTCAGCTCAGCATGAAGTGCGGCAACTTTGATTTCTCTTTCTGTCCATATCCTGTTTCCAGCAGCTCCCCAAAGGAAGAAAAACGGAGAGGGGAAAAAAAAAGAAATTTAAAAACCCCTCTGATTAAGACAATGCATACCTCTCTGAATCCCCGCTGGGGCTAAGATAGAGCCGCCTGTAGGCATTCAGCACAGCCTCCTTAATACCAGGCTCTTTTGACCATATGAGGGGAAGCATCCTGCGGACTCCAAGCAGTGCCTGGGGCACACCAAACTGTGAGACTGTCACAAAGAACTCAATGGCTTCCTGAACCACTGCAGAGGAAAGAACAGTTGCATTAGTGCAGTTCCTTCTTTATCCTTACTAGAGAGGCCATTAAAACAAATTCATAGGCATACTGCTCTCACAGCTAGCCCTAGGAGCATCTAAGATCCTCGAGATGGCGTAAGTCAGAATAGGGTCACTAGTACAAAGATATAGATGTCCTGGAGGAAATGAGCATAAGTTAACAATATTACAGCTAAACATGACATGATAGACCTAGGAGAAGAGCACAGAGGCCACACTTGAGAAAGAACAAAATTCTATTCTAGGAAACGGCAGCTTTGGAAAAAAAAGACCTCATGGTCACAGCAGATAAAAAGCAGCTGTCCCAGTGCAATGCTGTAACCAGAATAACTAAACTGCTTGATGTACTGATGGGGTACAACATATTTGCCACATATAAGGAATAATATATTTGATTCCAACTTGACTACTCCTGAAAAAATACTGCCCAGTCTTCTGTTTACAAGACAAGAAAAAACATTAAGTTAGAATGCATTCACAAGAAAGCCACAGTAACAATTAGAGGGTCTGAACAATGAACAGTTTATAGTGTCTGACCTCTGGTTAAGTGGGAGCTTATAGCAGTATGGGCAGAATGAAGTCTCAATAAAGAGGCTGTATCCCTACCAGGCATGAAAGCGTTTGTATCTAGACAATCTGGTACGCTTCCACTGCCCCCAGTCATACCAGAAGGTACACACTTGCCAGAGAAAAATAAAGTTACATCTTTAAATCATAAATCTTTAAATAAAAAAAATTAAATCTGAGTGCACATATCCCTTAGTCCCACTCAACACCACAGCAGCATACTATCTCCAAATGCAGGAAACGTCTCATAATATCTCAGCTGTCTGGACATGTAACTTGCCATCCTTACCCTACAGCATAGGACACAAGTTAGTAAAATCTGTACAATCATAAAAAAAACAAACAAAAAACCCCACAACCAACCAAAAAATAGGCACTGAAATACCAGGTGAGGTACACGCTCTCAGCCTTAAACTACAAATAATCTGTAAAGATGCTGAATCCAAGAATTCATTCTTGTGTGTGCAGTCAGCTAACAACATCCAAACCTTGCTGAGGAAACCTGCATGCTTAGTACAGGTAACATGAGCTCTCCATACAGATGAAGTCATCACAGGTGAAGCCCCAGAAGTGTCTGCATGATGCTAGGGTGCTGTAGTGTCCAGACCCACCTACACTCCAGAAATATGTGAGTGGCTCAGTCAACCAGATGAGCCAAGGAGGATGGGAGAGTAGGGAACTGCACCCTACACCTGCCCCAGGGGTGCTGATTCATGACAAGAATGTAAAAAAAAAAAAAAAAAAAAAAAGTCTAATCTGTTATGGTAGTTCTAATATTAAACATTATTAGCTGAATTAACCCTACTCGTGGCTACTTATCACTTCACCTTTGTACTGAAGAGGACCAGGCCATAGGACCTGTTGATGAGGATTGCTTTTAGCTACAGAATAAAGTTTAAGGAAAGGTGAGGTTAATGAGACATGCTGCTCAGTTCCCCTCTTTTGCCCAGTGTAACACCTGAAGCTGCATCAAGGCACCAAGCAGATAACAGAACCCAGCTTCACTGGCCATGCTTACTTCGGGAGAACCTCAGTTGAGACGATGAACAGATGAACATAGATCCCCTCCCACAAGGGAGAGGAAGCCAGATAAATTAAGTAATTTTGGTCACCTGTTGTTTTTTTTTTTTAAATCTTCAATCTTGATATTTAAAAAAATTCATTCCTACACATGCCTAAAAGGCCCGCTCATGCCCTAATGCAACCCTTTCACAACACCCATTTAGATGGTGCTTGCTGTTCCAGTGCCTGCGACACCTGCTCAGTGAATGGCAGCTCTTCCAGCCTTTTCCCTTTCCCCTGGAGCTCCACCACACCCTACATCTCTTCAGCAGGGAAAGGGACCTAGAAACTCTGAATAGGGGAAAAAAAGGCCCCAAGGCTATTTCACACACCTGAGACAGAATTTTCATACATCAGCTTGCTGACCAGGCTCAAGGCTTCTGTGATTTTCACTGAGAAGTTGTAAGCATCTTGCAGATACTGCACCAACATCTCCTGTTTGATCAGCTCTGTTTGAGGCTGCTCTTGAGGTGGTTCTTTTGACACAACTTCTTCAATCGTAAGACTACTGCTGTCACATGGAGAATCCTCACTGTTCTTACCTGGGCATAAACCTGCACAGCATGAACACTTGTTTGTTAACAGTTTTGAAGGTACAAAAGAAATAGGCACAGTTCGGGGCTTTTTAACTCTTCTCTCTCTGCCCCATACTGACACCTTCTAACAGTCAGGAGACTTCCACAAACAAACAAACAAACAAACAAACAAAAACACACATTCTGCCATCAGACTTAGCTACAAAGACAACATTTGCATACTGTAGAGTAAACTCCAGTACTACAAATGATGCACCACAGAAATACCAACTAAGATAGGGGTGGAGAAAGGCATGGTCCAGTTTATTCAAAATCCAAAGAAACACTGAAGGGTTTAATCTGAACTTGACAGCTCCCCAAAGATGGAGGAGGACCTAAAAGGGAATCAGGGCAGAGTATAGAGAAGGCAAAAACTACTACTCTGTAGCAAAGTTTTTGCAAGTGTGGGGAGCTGACAAAGTTAAGATTATATTATTTAGATGATAGCTTTTTAAACAGAAATGAGCTCAAGGGGATTAGCTAGGAGACCTTATTCTGAAACAAGTACAAAAAATAAAGCATGCAAAGTCTTAAAATACAGCCAGAAGTGTAAGCCCCAGAGAAACAACACTTTGCTCAAATCTGATACTTGGTCAATGCCTCTAAGGGTAAGCATTATGTGCCACCACCTGTTCAGGAAGCAGAACTCCAGACAAATTCAGACAGGACAGAAGTGCACTAGTGGAAAACACTGCTTTCACTCCCCGTAGCAGATATGATACAAGTTAAAACATTAGAAATGCACTTCCAGTGGAAACATGGAACATTTCCCACCAGAAATTAAATAACAGGACTAATGTGATCCAGCCAAAAGGCCAGGCCACTAAATCAGCAAATGATCAACAGATGGTGCAGTTCTGAGCTGTCGAGTACATGCAGACTGAGGCCCACAGGCCAAAAGAAGGGACGTGGTATTCCAGAGGGTTTTGGTCTAGCTCTGGCACCAGCTTGAACTCAGGGAAGAGACAGACCAGTTTGCTGCAGTTACCTGTGTAAAGTCTCTTCAGAATGCCCAGGATTGTTGCCTCCTCATTTTCTTCCTTGGGACTACTGAAGGGCTCCTTCCCCTGGAAGTGGCACAGGGCCTTTTGTGTAAGGCGGACTGCACTCCTGGACAATGACATTGCCCAACAGAATATCAGCAACCCATTAGGACAGAACATAAGGGAAACCACACAACTTTGCCCTGAACATCTGGGAAAGCAGTTCTTGCCAGCATGTTGTGCTGGGTGCCTACATCAATCTCTTCCCACAGAGTAATGTTATTGGAACATTGTTCTCTTTATGCTGGAGCTCAAATCTTCCCCAGAGAATGAGACCAACATATCCCTTGGTATAAAAACCCTCTCAAACTGCAGAGCCTTCTTACTTGTAATTCAGCTTCCTCAGCAGCCCAGCGATTTGCTCTGATGTACCCTCTGCTGTTTCTTCAACTTCCAGCACCTCATCTTCCTCTTCCTGCAGTGGTTGAAGGAGCTGCTTTGTGGCAGCCCTAACTTCTGGCAGCATTGCTTCCCACTCTTCCGCTGGGGTGATTGCTGGAGCTATAAAGAAACAACAGAGAGAATAAAGAATGGAGAAGACTCAAATGATTCCCTAAGTGAGGAAAGAAACTTATCTGGAAGGAATCCTAGGCTTTTTTCCACAGACAGACGCTATTCCCATTGCTGATCCCACCCAGACCGAAGTATGACTAGACAAGAACTCTTGGCATAAAAAAAGAAGTCACTGAAGGGAAAAACGACAGCTAAGATAACCATCATTTGCTACTTATTGCATTCTAGGCAGCAGAAGGTCCAAGGCCAATCACGTTTAAACCTGACCAAACTCCCAGCTGAAGCTGTCCTTGAACAGTCAACAATAGAAATCTGGGAGGATGGTCATAGGTATTTTCAGTTCTTACCCTGATAAAAGGACTGTTGATCTAGGTATGGGCATTCGTATGGTCCTTTTATTACACCACGGCATGAAAAACTTTTGTGAGTTTATTCCCAGTTATCTGGCCTCACTGTCTTACATGAATAAGATCTGAGACAAAGGTCACCACAACCTGAGAGCAAGTGGAAGATGATGGAAAAAAAAAAAAAGAGGACAGTAATTCCTACTGGCCACAGTACAAGGTACACCCTGTGAAGGGGAAAGAGGAAGAAGAGAAATTACCTGCTGTGTCTCTGCAGTGGTCCCTCATTTCCTGCAGCTTCTGCACCTCTTTCTTGAGTGGGTCAGCCAAGTCAGTACAGCTTAACTGAATATGCCAGGAAGAGAAGAAGAAATGTTACTTATCCTTCTTTTTCTAGAATTCTCCTTTCTCTACTTCCTTTAAGTGACCAATCCCCTCAGAAAACCCGTATTTCAGAAACTGAAGTAGCAGACTCTGGCCACCATCCTAAAATGGCTACTGCCATAAAACACCAGTCTGAGGCTCAGAAGCTCAGGAAGAGGTGCAGCTGAACATAAAGAACTGCAGTTCTGCACAGAATGTTCTAAAGCCTAATTCTGATCCTAAGGAAAGAAATCCCACAATGAATTCACATCAAACTGCTGCAAGTTTTTCCACAATCAAGACCACAACCCTCTTGGTCCTGCATACCTACCAATTATACCAAGTGAGTGAAGAGCCACAGAATGTGAGATCTGAACAGAAAACTCCCACTTGCAGACTCAAAAGCTACATCGGCCCTTTGACAAGGCACAAAAAGACTGCTGCCCTGGCTATAACACACAGCAGATACTCAGCTTGCAAACAAACATCTAGCATACCTGTCATGGTAGTAGGAATTACCTTGCAGGAGAAGGGATTGTTGGACAAAAATGCAGCCAGGAGCTGGATGGCATTTTTAACTACCACCACAGATTTGTCTTTGAGACGCCCGACAGCCAGCAATACCACAGACTGGAACTGAGTCAAAGGCAGGGCCTAGCACACAATGAGAGCATAGACAAAATTATGAAGAAGCCCTATAGATTTGTGAGAAGTTGTTTTCCTGCAGACATGTTAATATACACACAAACTGTTCTACTTGTGGCTTGCGTACTAGAAGGCACAGATTATAGATTCATAGAAAAATCAAGGTCTGAAGGGACCTCTGTACATCTTCTGGTCCAACCTCTGCGTAAAGCAAGGACTTAGATTAGGTTATCCAAGGTCCTGTTGAATAGTCTTAGTAGTTCCAGTGAGAGAGATGTTTTCCCATAGCAATGTCCAGAAAGAGCCTGCACAATGTGCTCTTCCTTCTTTTGTCCCAGTAATAGCAAAAAGCATGAAATTTCTATTCCCCAGTTCCCTTAACCTCATAATCTTTGGTCTCTTGGGAAAAAGGAGTTGCAGACACTTTACTACACAAGGACAATACCTGTCTCTGTTGTACTTCAGTCTCTGCAAACAAAGAACAGGGTGACACAAATTCCCTAAGAAAACAAATCAGGGGAGGGGGTGACTGAGGCAATGCCACTTCCATAACACACTTACCTTGCCCTGAACGATTCGAGTGAAAAGCTGCAGCACCCGACTGCGCACAAATCCATTGATGTCACAGATGTGGGCCTGCAGCGTATTCAGGAAATGGTCCCGAGTACCACGGGCAGCTTCCTCTAGCTGGTCACCGTTGAGCACCTGCAGCAGCACTTCTGCCATAGCTGCCAGAATGGCATTTCGCATCATATAGTTCTGCAAAAAGACAAGTTGTTGAACCAGAAACAGGAAAGAAAACATGACTTGGTATGCTAATGTGAAGGACAGCTCAGAGTTTGGACCTGCTAAGTCCCATGCTCCAGCCTTAAGTGAATTTCTCTATTCCAGACTTTGTATTAACCTCATCTGAACATGGCTGTGCCTGCGAGACTGAGCAATTCAGCCCTGCTATCCAGCTAGGTCTGATATGAAATCGAGGACTGACATGAAAGAACACTTAAGGCTTTTAAGGGCACTTTAGTAAAATGTAATACCATGACAGCCAAACTCATTTGGTACTGAAAAACAAGGGACAACAGCTGGGATCACAGACCAGTAAGCAGTTTGTGGTTCTCTGATGTCTAGAAGTGACAGCTAGAAACTAGAAGTCATGTTTTGTGTTTTCTTTGCATGTTTTACGGAAGGCCACGACCTATTCCAAAGGGCAGGTTTCGGCTACTTGATCTCTGTGAAAGCAGTTCTGTTTTTAAAAAGAAAACTGGATAGTGACACTTTCAACGCTTGACTTCTCTGGACAGGTAATGTTTTGCAAATGTACCTCCCCATCCAAGTGACGCAGTAGAACGCTTATGTTGGATAGCACCAGAGCAGGAATTTGTTCAGCCAGTTCAGTTATAAAGGTAGCATAACCCTTGACTCCAGAAGCATCACGAGCCAGATCCTGTGGACTTTTCTGTCCGATTTCCCTGGACAGAAAGATGAAACAAAGAAAAAAGCACCTCAAGTTGCTAAGGGTTTAAAAAAAAAAAAAAAAAAAGCCTTGAGGTATTTTTCTCACCTCAGCAGTTCACCCACCATACTTTTCAGACCATACTCTGTAGCCCAGAGGGTCACAGCCTGAGCAAACGCTGGGGCTACATGTTCAAAGTGCTGTAGCATCTGTGTGATCTTCAGAGTAGCACCTTTTGGATGAAAGGAGGGAGACAGAGGTCAGGGAAAGCATCTGGGAACAGCTTCCAGAAGAAGGCAGAAAAGCAGGAACTCACTGAACATGTGATCATAGTGAATCAAAGCTGTAGCAAGCAGATGTGTCGCTGCCTCCCGTGTGGCCCGATACTTCTGGAGACCTATGCTCGGATTCTCTAGGATACGGTAGCAGCTTCCTTTAAAAAAGCTAAAGCCACAGAGAAGCCACAGACAGTCAACTTCACTATTGCGGTTTGCACCACCATCATTCTAGCAAATTGCACTAGAGATGTACTAGGTACATATTTCTCTCAAACAAGAGAGATTCTCCAGTGTCCTTAAGAAACTGAGCAACAAACACTTGAATTTTGCGTGAGAAAAGAAAGTGGTTCCTAAACACCTCACTTTTGCCTCACAGTCTCCTCAGTCTCCCAGTGATATGTAGCCTGCAGAGGACTGTAATACCACCTTACTGGCAGACTTAACGTTTAACCCCTTCTTCCCACACCTACATCCACTCCATCCCATCCCTTCTCAGTTCTCCCTTACCTGACAAACTCTTCTTCCACCACCAAACCACCCCAAAGCCGACGGAGATCCAGCTGCAGCAACTGTGTGAACAGCCGTAAGAGTGGTTCCCTCTCCTCTTCCCAGGAGGATCTAGAGATCTTGGTGCGGTTCTTCTTGTTCTAGAAAGAAAATTACGCTGTGATGCATCAATAGCTTGACAACAGGAAAAAAAACCTCCATCATCATCCTGCTTCCCTTGAACACAAAAATGGCTGTTAAACTCTACAGCACTGAGATGTGTACAATGACACGTATAAGCTTATATGCCCACATCAAGTGACCGTTGCTGTCATCTTTGAGCACCGAAGAGAACTTCTGAGAAAATACTAGCACACTAAGTGCCAGCCAGACACTGAAGAGTGAAACAGAGGTCTGGGCATTTGAGTCTCTACCGATGTTTAGGCACACATTTCGCTGTCTTCTATGAAGGATTTCATGCAAATATAAACACTCCACAATAGGCATTGCTCTTGCCAGCATCATGCTTAAGTAAACCTAGCTATACCATTTGACACTGAGTTCAGCAAACTTGCATATTTCCTACATTTATCATCTTGTTTTCTCCCCAGTCCTCTCACCTACCTTTCCACCAGGATCCACCTCCACCAAACCACTCTTGAAGGTTTCCATTTCAAAGGCTTCCAACAGGCCAGTCAGCAAATAGCAGTTCATCTTGAGAGCATTGAGATGAGCAGTGCGGTCTGCATGGCTCAGCCCAGAATCACCCAAGATAGCAGGAAGTTCATTGGAATGATGGGACACCACTGGCGAGAGTTAGAAAGAGATTAGTACTCTTGGCCAGGTTCCTCAGCCATCCTCTCTGTTGGAGACTTAGAGCAGTCATCAGATTACCAAAGACATGTGCTCACATCTTGCCAGCTATAACATGGGCTGACCCATGCAACCCAAATTTTGGAGGCACTTTCCTGTCCTATTCCCACAACCCCCTATCAGCTTCTAGAAGCACTCACTCGGAGCCGATGCATCCCAAGGATTTGTTTTCCAGGGATGCAGGGAAGGGGATTTTCTGTCGGCCTGCCCTTACAGTGAACACGCACAGCTCTGCATTGTCCACCAAGATTACAGACCTGTATACCGGAATGGGCTGAGGGTGCAACCCAGCTGGTCAAGTCACATTAGCCTTTATATCATCATTGAGCTGCTGAACAAGAGCAATCTCTCCATAACTCCTGTTTTGGCTGAAGACAGCGGACACCCACCTTGCATCATCAGCTCCAGGGCATCCTCCCTGACGGCAGTCCCCACAGCTCGGAAGTGGCTGCAGGGTAAGCACAACGCATCAGGGCAGCGAGCAAACACCACCGGAGAGCGGCAGGAGCACCCGGGCCGCTCCGCAACGCCGCTCTGCGACAGGCACCGGTGCCCCCGGGAGCCCCCGCTCCGTACTCACTGCAGCAGGCTGTAGACGGTGTCGAAGTGCTGCAGCACGGCCAGCGCGCCCCGCGCCCGGAAGGCGGCCCGGAAGGCTGCGGGGAGACATGGCAGGGATGGGGGACGACGTGGGACGACGCGCGGTCACGGCCCTGAACCGGCGGTAGGGCCCGGGGTGTGGGCGAGGCCTTACCTGCGAGGGCGGGCGGCAGCTCACGAGCGGGCAGCACCTCCTGCACCGTGTAGCGCCCCGGGCCGCCGCCCCGCAGCAAGTCGTCGGCGACCATGGGCAGCTGGAACTCGCACGGCGCCGCCATGACCCCGACAGAGCCCCGCACGGCGACGCTACCGCAGGCGCCAGCACTCGAACCTGCGCGCGCGGGCTGCGCTCACCCCGCCCCTTCCCCCTCTCCTAGCCTATCAGCGCCCAGCCGCGCGGCCGCTCTCCAGCTCCTCACCCAATCGCCAGCTCCCCTCCCCTCGTCGTCGACCGTTAGCGCGGCACCTCCCGCCTCCTTCCGCTTCCCAGCAGCCACAGCGGCGGCACCGCCCCCGGGTCACCCGTATGGCGGCGCTGGTGCGGGCAGCGGGGCGGGTCCTGCTGGGCCGGGCCGTGCCGGAGGCCGCGCGGGGCATTAGCGGCGGAGGGGTGCGACCGGGGCCTGCGCGGTCTGCCCCCCCTCTGCCCCTCTCCTCCCCTCTGGCGGGGCTTTCCCGGACCTTCCGCGTCAGGGAGCCCCCGAAGCCCAAGCAGGTGGATCGGTGGACGGAGAAACGGGCCTTGTTTGGGGTCTACGACAACGTGGGGATCCTGGGTAAGGCGCCCCCCTAGCCCAGGGCGGGAGGGGGTGGGGGCCTGGACCTAGCTGCGGGCGAGCAACTCCTCGAGCAACGCAAAGGTGAGGGCTCGGGGCCGGCCGCCCTGGGAGCGGCCTCCTCCAGGGTCTATCTTCATCCTTTGCCCTCGTCATATTCTCAGGTGGCTTCCAGATCCACCCGAAGAACCTCATCGTGGGGCCCAAGTGGCTGCGAGGCTGGCGGGGCAACGAGCTGCAGAGGTGTATTCGTAAGAAGCAGATGGTGGGAGATCGGATGTTTGTGGACGATTACCACAAGCTCAACAAGAGGATCCGGTTCTTGTACAGACGCTTCAATCGCACTGGGAAGCACCGCTAGGACTGACCGTGGGTTTCGCACATGGAGCGTGGTTTTGTGGTGTTGTGGTCAGAATAAAGCTAGCTTTCTTACAGGTGGGTTCCCAGTGCTTTCTGCAACCTTCACCGTGTATTTCTAGCCCAGTCTCAAGGTCCTGCTGCTGCTCCAGGCCTGAGCTCTTTGCAAGTGCAGCCTCCCATAATAATTTCTGGCACACTTCTCACAGTTCTAGCCTGCATCTCTTAACTTTTATTTGAGAGTCCTCTATGTTTGGCCAGGCTTCTAGCTTCCTTTCAGTCTTTGTAAGCCCCAAGTTCTCACATTCTACTCAGCAATTTCAGTATGCTCCATCTTAGATTTTTTTCTCATAGCCAGATTATCAAGTTAGTGATAAGCATGCCTTCCAGTACTTCTTCATGCTTACTGCTTGCCCCATCCTCCACTTATTTGTGATTAATATTAAGTCTCGATGATCCAAATGTTACTTGAAATACATCAGAACATTTTTAGACCAGGACTTGTCTCTGTTTCACACTGATGATGACCTAACCCCATACTAATGACACTTACTGAGCAAGTGGCTTTTGTGTAAGTAATTGGGCACTTAACTGGTCTAAAAAAACTCCTAGGCTCTAATTTTCCATGACTGTTACTGGAAGCTATAGTGAATCAAAGCTGCGATCCCTTAAGTCCGGCATCCTGTTTCTCATAAAGTCTACTGTTATGCTTCAGAAAAATCAGCATAAAATTTCGAAGATGAGCATGCATCTGCCTAAGTTGTAGCTTAGCTGCTAGGTAACCAGGGAGATATCTGCCGATGGTGTATCCTGTTACAGAGCAGTGTTGCTGTCTTTAAAAGCACTTAGTTGGAAGCAGCAGGGAATGAAAAGAGGTTTGGGTCTGTGTCTTAGGAAGGGAAAGCCAAATCCTCTGTTCAAGCAATTGTAAAAGTCTATGTTCTCGGGAGCAGGGTAGGCGACCTGGGGGATTGTTACCAAAAGGTGTTGAAAATGCAGAAAATTTGCACAGATTCAAGTGCAGAACTGAGCGAGCACCTGGAAGAGAGCAGCTGGGGGTTATTACATGTGTAGAGCACAGGTGTAACAAATCCTTGGCTGAAAATGTCAGGAACTGGAGGAATGTCAGAGGAAAGTATCTGGTACCCTTTGTCAGCTCTGTCTCCAAGCACAGGCTCTGTGGGCCCTGGGTGTCAAGAGGAATGTGCACTGAGTGAACTAAGCCAGTAATTCAGCAAGCTCCACCTTCCATTATTCACAATGATTATTGAACAGTCCTCAAACATCAGTGGGAAGGTCACCAAGCTACAGAAGCTTTTTCTACAACTTGTCCTTTCACAACTTGTCTGAAGGCACAGCTTAAGAACCCTCAGTTCTGCCGAGGCTGGAGCTGGGTTGTTCTCTAACACTCAGTAGTCCAATCTGCAAATCAGCTGGCTGTAGTCACAACCCTATTTTAACTCCCCATGTTCCTTGTAGCCACAGTCCTTTGGCTCTTAGGCTGTAACATATAACGTACTGCCTCATGTATCTACTAATCTTCTAGGTTTGTTATTAAGAGCTTTAAATAATGGCCTGCTTCACCTTATGGAAGGGTAGTTCAACGTAGGTCTGAACCTGTTGCTTGCTACCCTACTTACCGCATGAAATGCTGCATGGAGACTTCTTATGCCAGTTTGTTCTTCCTTCCCTTTTTGTCCCGAATGGAAGAGTCCTCCCTTCTGATCTGGTAGGTATAGCGGGGAAAACAAACAAACATATAGCTTTTCTCGGGGCTGCTGCCAGAGCCTAATCTCCCTCAGCTGGCAGCTCAGGCTTGCATGCAGCCGCTTCAGGGGCTCGTTCACGTTTTCTTCCGCGGCGTGCTGTGTGATGGAAGCACGCCAGCGGCACCGCACCTCACCGGCAGCAGCAGACGCTGCAGCACCCCCGTGCCGCGCGGGGGTGGGGCTTATCCCTGGGCAGTCCGGGGACAGGGATGGGGCGGGGCTCGGGGAAACGGCCGTCTGGCGGGGGGCCTCGCTCCGGCCGGGTCGAGGGGAGCTGATTGGCCGCGGAGGAGAAAAGGGCGGTGTCGACTCGCTGGTTTCGGCGAGTCCTGCCTACGGCCACTTCTGACTGGCTGTCGGCTCTGTGGGCGGGGCCCCAGCCGCTATAAGTGCGGGGGCCCGGCGGCAGTGTCGCTATACTGCTGGGCTGTTCCGCTGCGGCGCTGGTGTTTGCGCCGTGCCCGGGGTCCCGCTGCACTCCTGCCTGGAGATGTGAGTGCCCGCAGGGTGTGTGTGTGTGGCGTGACTGGGGACGGGGCGCCGTGAGGGCAGGGGGAGCGGGCAGGCGGGCGAGCGAGCGTGGAGCCGGCGACCTGGCCGGTGGCGACGGCACGGCCGAGTGGCGCATTGCAGCAGCCGCGGGCAGGGCTGCGCGCACCGCCGCCGCACACCCCGCGCGTCCGGGGCCATGCCGCTCCCCGCCCGCAGCGTGAGGGGGTGAGCGGGGCCCTGCCCTCTCGCCGCTGCTCCCATCGGTGCTGCTGCTCCGTCCCCCACCGGGGCGCCCTCGTGCTGCATCCCTGTTTGCGGGGCCCTGTCCCGCCGCCTTCCTCCCGGCGTTTGCGGCGCGCTGCGGGCCGCCTCCAGGTCACCTACCTCCGCGCGGGTGTCGTTCCCTCCTTCCCTCCGCGGGGCCCGGCAGGGCGAAGTGCTGGGCATGGCCGGACTGGCAAGCCCCTCGAGCTCGCCTGCTGCTGGTCCGGGGGTACCTGGGGAGGCCGCGGGCTCTCGGGGCCGCTGCCTGCTCTCACCTCCAGCTTGGGGGTGGGGGCTTCCTCTTTGGAAGCCAGGAGTCTGACTGGGTTTTCTCTCTGTCGATATGTCTTCCCGTAGGTCTGATCCAGCTCAGCAACCTGCTCCTGGAGCCCCAGAAGGGGGACCCCCTGCTGGGGGCCCCCCTGGCCCCCCTCCCAATCTGAGTAGTAACCGTCGGCTGCAGCAGACCCAGGCCCAAGTGGAGGAGGTTAGTAGCAGTGCCTGCTTCCTGTAGGCTGTGTGAGCTCTTCTACTGCTCTGCAGCAGTGATGGTCTTGACAAGTGAGTGTTGTTGAAGGGGTGGGTGCTTTTGGAGTACAAATACTGGAAACACACAAATAATCAATACAAGCATGATGACGCTGGAGGAGAGATAAAATAGCTTTACACTTAAAAGCTGCTTAATTCCAGATATGACATCTAAGGAGCAGGCCTGTTAGATTTCTGGTACCTCATATTATGCATCTGTCATGGAAATAAAGCTATAGAGGACACAGAACAACTCTATCCCTGCCAGCTGCTTCAAGTCTGTGCGCGGACTTGGTATGTAAGGTGAACCTTGCCAGACATTACAGGGTCTGTGTCTGTAGTGTGCTTGCTGACATGCAGTAATTCCTTTATGCCTCACTGGGGCAGCAACACATAGCACTAAGAAGTGTTTGCAATTACTTGTGATTGAGCATATGATTACTGTAATGGGGGGTGTGGGGCATAGACTTGATGGACTTGAAAACTTTTAAAAACAGGTGAGAGTGGGGTGCTGAGGATATAGTTTAGTTGTACTTGAACTGATGCTTAGCAGAGTGTCTAGGATTTTTTCCCCATTTCTAAGTAGGCAATGACTTAAAATCTGTTTTTTATCCTGATCTTTTTTTCTTTGTTTCAGGCTTTCCCTTGATAGTATTTCAGTGTTGATTATTGGCCATGTTACTGCTCTTACACTTTCAACCCTCTTTACCAATATAGCTGCTGTTACTGTTCTTTCTGCAGGTGGTTGACATAATTCGTGTAAATGTAGACAAGGTGCTGGAACGAGACCAGAAACTATCAGAGCTTGATGACCGGGCGGATGCACTTCAGGCTGGTGCCTCAGTATTTGAAAGTAGTGCAGCAAAACTCAAAAGGAAGTACTGGTGGAAGAACTGCAAGGTGAGTTTCCTAGTGCCATGATCTCCTTCATTAGAAAGAAGTAAGGCTAGTATTCTCCTTCAGGGTTTTGAGTGTAATTGGGGCTTAATAACTATTTAAAATGCTTAGGTTTATTTCACTGTGGGAAGTCTTTGAGGCCTTGGCTGTCCTGTCTTCAGGGTCTGGCTTATGTTCCCTGGCTGTCAGGGAAGCTGTGAACTTGTCATTCTGTTCTGAATATTGCTGTCTGACAATCTCTCTCTCCAGATGATGATCATGATGGGAGTGATTTGTGCCATTGTGGTGGTGGTGATTGTAAGTAAGTACCAAAAACCTAGAATGAAAGATGAAGAAGCCCCAGCTCCATAGTACTTTAAACTTTTCCTTTTTGGTTTATGATCTGGAGGGCCTTGGTTGCATAAGTGGTAACTTCAGTCCTTGGGGAGGGGAGGTGGTGGTGCTGGAACTCCCATGCTTACTGTGGAAATGGTATGCTTTACATAATAAGGGAAGGAATTGTGGGTGGCCATCATTGTAGAAATGGGAAATCTTGCCTGCCAGGTCGAGTAAACCTGTAAGTATGAGGGGTAGCTATCTTGAAGTGGGTGAGTTGGCAAGTCCCATTTTTGATGGGGGATTTGGAGATTTCTGGGGGACCTTTGGTGTAACTTGCCCTTTTGTTCTTTCCTGTTTTTTTTTTTTCCTGTTGCTTTGTCTCCAGTCTACTTTTTTACTTGAATGTAGCCCCTTCAGTCTGCAACCTACTGTCCCCTGTCACCTTGCCTGTCTCTTCTTGCCCCTAAATATTCCATTCCACCTAGCTTTTTCATTGTTTCCTTTATTGGTTCTGATTTGTCTTCTGTTTAAGAGTCTGAAGCACTCTACTGAACATGGGTTAGACTCTTCAACAGCTGCTGTGGCTTTAGGGAGGGTCGTCTGAGTTTAAAGGAATAGGAAGCAGAGGAGGGAGTGGGTAGCTATTGCTCCTGCTCTTCTGCGGGGAATTTTTGTGGCTTATTTTTGGGTGTAAGCTTGTCAACTAGTGCCTGTGTAGACTCTAGCAAAATAAGAATGCCTTAATGCAGTGCCTTTGGGGATGCAGGACCTCAGCATGTGAGATTCTTGTGTTCTGCATAGAGTGGCAGCATGACTTAAGCTTTTCATTGAGTTACTGAAACAATAGCTAGTTTGTGCTGGTCAGTGACTGCGATCCATCTGGCTGAGCTAGACATAGTCATCTAGATCTCTCTAGCCATGCAGAGATGAGCACATAAGGAAGCAATTTATTCTGCCTATCTTTATTTTAAGATGATTCACTTTCTAAATGTGGCCATTTCAGTTATAATAAAGGGGAGTCTACATGATTACCTCAGTGAAGTGCAACACAGTTTAGCTTAATCAAAAGGAGTTTTGTTGCTATCTAAAAGGCACGTGTGGGCATAAAATCTCCTGCCAGAAGGAACAAGTGAACAACAGTAAGGAGTATGGTAGGGTGGTGTGTGTGTGTGTGTATGTATCAAATATTCCTTTCACCTATGCAGACACAAGCCAGGACCCTATTGTTTTCTACTATGTTGTAGCCTTCTGGAAGATTTTTGGGGTAGTGGCAGAACAGGAGTGGGAATGGGAATTTTGCTTTCCAGCATTACTGGGTTGAATGTCAAAGAAAGTCTACTACGTAATAGGTGGAGGTGAAAGAGACTGGAGGTATTCCAGATGAGACTGAGTGAGCCACACAGCTTTCTGATTAAGAATGCCTGTTCTGTTTCTCCTACCACAAAGCCCTAACTTTCAGCAAGAGTTAGAAAATACTGTTAGCTAGGGATTCAAAGGGAAACACTGCTCTGGGTACGGGTATTGCAAAGTCACATCAAATGCCACAGTTTGGCAGCTTAGATTTCTAGAGATCTTGCCAATCAAACTGAAATCTTTACTTGCTGTGGGTTCTCTTGAACTTAGATTTGGGGTGGTCTGTGCTGTAAATAAAATTGCAGCATGGAATGCCATGGCTTTCTGTAAGAAATCTCCATGTTCTCCTTCAGGAAGAGCAAGAGCTGTGAATTGCTTGAATGTGTTGTCAAACCTGGGGTTAAATGAGCTGCCTTGTTCCTTGGTTTCTGCAGTCTTTTGAGGAGTGTACATCTTATCTTTTTTACAAGCTGAGCTGTAGCCCATAATCTAGACTGGAAAGAGGGTAATTCTTTAATTGGGGAAGCTCTACCTCAGGTCTGGAATACACTGGGATCTGCCTAGGCTTAAGGGGATGTGGGGGAAGAACATCACTGGCGTTCCCATATGGGAGTGAAGTACATAAGATAGGAGGAACAGATGCTTTTTGTTGCAGTGGGTATGCTGGGGAAGCCCCTTTCCTCCTCACAAGGCATCTGAGAAGGGGCTGGGTTTTACACGCTCACTTCCATGCCCCAGCATCTCATTTGCGCTGAGTTCATCTCCCTGCAATTCCATCCCTCTCTACCTTGGGTGAGGGCAGAGTTGAAGATCTGGAGTGAAGCAGCCCTCGTCCCCTGAGCACTTCCCTAATTCCCTGTGGAACTGAGATGTGATGGACGGTCAGAAGTGCATCTGCTGAAGAGGAGCCAGGGCCTGCTTGTACTACTTACTGCTATCATTTAGGGGGTGGGCATACAAGCTTTGAGGCCCCCAGACCAGCAATTCTCTTGAACTCTTCTAAACAAGCCATTGGTGCCCCATTCCTCCTGTTCCTCTGGGGGCTGAGGTCCCCTTAGGCTGTGTTTTCCAGTTCTTTCTCTTAGATGTTGTATGTCGCTGCCTCTTCTGCTACCTTCCCCTCCTTTATGTCTCTATGCATGGGGGAAAAAAAATCACCAAGGCCCTCTGAGTAAAAGGAAGGGACTCTGCTGTCTACAGCATTACAGCCGGTCACGCACGTGCAGTTTATTTCCTTCCTCTATAAACACAACTGTAATCTCCTGGAATGTTATAGTAATCAGTTCATGTACTTCAAACAGTCTCTAAGAAACATAATTCACCACCTTACTGAGTCTGTCTTGTCTGTCAGTGGGTGGGGAAGGGCTGGGATCCCAAACTGCTTTTGGAAGAATTTTTATCACTTCTATGCTATACACACACACCTGAAGTTCTGTCCCTCAAAGCAATGGGCAATCTTCCATTGCAATGATGCTAATTCCAGTGGTACTGGAACCATATGCTTGACTGACTCCGTGGTAAGTCTATAACAAGACATATGGACTAGTTGCTCTGGGAAAAGAAGCTTCCCAAACCAATACTACTTCCAGCCACTGAACACCCAGCCACACGGAGGTGGTCCCTTGAATGGATGTGTTGCTGGTAGCTCTAGCTCCTTGGGCTGTGCTGCCTTTGGGTTTCAATAACCTACCTTAAGATCCTTAAGTCCAGAAAATAATTCTCTGCTGGGGTTGGAGTGGTGTTGAGACATATGTCAGGATCCAAATGAAGAGCTCCAAAAGCAGGATGCTATTCACATCATATGGCTGTGAATATTCCAGCGTGGTTGGAATAAAGGTAAGTGCCCCCTTGTTTTGCTTCACCTATGCACTTAAAACTCATTAAAAAGAAGCGACAGCTTTGTCCAGTGTGGACTTGCTTTGAAATGAGGTACCTGTGACCTTATCTGCGTTTGCTGTTACAAACTTTTTAAGTTGTTAACAATACTCCTTGTGGCTTGTGGTTCACTTTTGATCAGCATATTTTGATCACAATCTTTATCCAGGCTTAACTTCATCAAAATTGTATCAGAACAACATATGGTCAATGGTGAAATTGAAGCAGTGCAGGCAGGCTAATTATTTCAAAAATGAAGGACTTCCTGGGAAAGAAGTGTCTGGACTGGCCAGTGAATTGAAGTAGAATGTACAGTCTAAATGTCAGTACAGATTAGGCCTGCACAGCTTGTGTGAGGTAGCTGTCCTACAATGCCTACCAAGCTGTGTGTTGTCTTCCAGTTCTGTCTTGTCTTTTTTTGGTAGGAAGGACTCTTTTTCTTGGAACGTGTGTTTCCAGTCCATTGATACAGTCTCTTAAGTCCCTAGCCAAACCTGGGGACTTCTGTGCTCACTCTCCAAAGCCAACCAGTTGGTCTGGAGCATAAAGGTGTGGCCTGAACAAACTGCCTCACTCTTGGTAGGCCAAAAGTTGCCCCAGGGGTTGTGCCCAGCTCATGAGTCATGATGTGCTGGTTTGCAAAGAATTGCCTGTCTAACTATACATCCTCCTGTAGGTGTTAATGTACCATGCTTTGCTGGAACTGACCTTTTGAGGTGCCATCTTTTAAAGCATCTCTGCCTTTGCTACTTCTGCAGAGTCTGGTGTCATGGACAAAACATGGTTTAAATGTGCACTAAAAGCGCAACCAAGGCTTTACTAAAGGGTAGTTCTTTAAATGTATAGTTAGAAAATCAAGCTGTCTTTAAACACGCAGGTCCCCTATCGACTGCTTTGTCGTGATGGACTGTAACTCTTTCAAATTTGGTGGTGGTGGGGAAAGCCTTAACTGTGCTGCTCTTAACTGGTTATGTCTTAAACCTTCATGTTTCTAGATACCCCAGGCTTTGCTCTGGCCTTTCATGAGGCTTCCATACACTGTTCAAAGAAGTAGGCTGCATGCCTGGTAGCTTTTATCAGTGGTGGATGTGTTTCTTGTTTCAGCTGGAGAGTAAAGAAATGATAGCGGGGAAGACATAAAACATTTTTCTTTAGAGTAGTAGAGCATCAACAGTTGTTTAATGGACCTAGCTTTCCTTTGAAGTGACAGAGGGCCCAGCCCTGAAGTATCTTCCAGGGTTGAAAGCCTTGCTTTGAAGAGAGGCATTAATGGGGAAGTACAGAGGTTTTGTTTGTTCTGACATCTAGGCAAATATTTACCATCTCAAAGATAGATAAGAGATGTAGGTTCCACAGAATAGACAACTCAGCTGTGTCTGTGGCATACATGAGTTGTGCCCGGTGTTTCTTCTAGGTTCTTTGCAATGCTTTCTCTTGGAAGATGCAGAACTGCAGTACTCAGGAGCTTTTGTGAGTGGGTTCCTTTACAAAACTTGTCCTGGTCACAGGCCAAATAAAAGTTGCACTTACAGCCCCCATACTTCCACTAATTTTTTTTTTTACTTTTTTTTCTTTGCCAGAGAGAAACAGTTATTCAGACCATCCTTATTTGCTTTCCAGGCTTCCAATATGAACAGCCCCTTAACATCCTTTTCTTTGGTTCGTAGGCCCACCAAATGATTGTTGCAGTGGCCAAAATGACACTCTTCGTGTCCCCTCCTGCCTGGCTACTTCTCCAAAAGTCCCACTGGAGATGTATCTCTCTTGTTCTATTAATTTCTTGTAGCTGTATTGCTGCTGCATTGTGCTGGTGCTGCCCACCCACCCGCTGAGCATAAGCTTTGAATTCTGATATGGGCCCTCTACAGTTCTTCAACTCCTTGAATGCCCTTCCGTGGCCTTTATGTGCTCTTGCTTGTCCTTTCTTCAAACTTCCCTTTGTCCAGACATAGTACTTGGGTTGAAAACTTCCCAACAACCCTTTCCTCCCCCCAAATGTTGCTGTCTCTCTTGTTCTTTCCTCAACTTCTCCTATTACTGTTCTCTTGATTCTGTGGCTCTTCTCATCACTGCAGCTACTCTCCTTGTTCAAATTTCTTTGGGTGCTCTGAACAGTCTTGTAACTTTTTCTAGCAGTGTGTGGAGTTTCCTCTCATTCTGTTGTCCCCTGGTTTTGTCTTGCACCCTCGCATTCTCAAACCCTTCTTGCTGGAGGGGCTGGCCCATTCTTCCTGTTATTCCCATACCTACTTTCTGTTTCCTTGGTCCCACTACACTCTAACCTTCTTTCTTAGGGCTTCTCAGGCCCTCCAGATTCATCTGATGTCACAGTTGGAGCCATCAAAATAATGTCAGTGTCCTTAAATTTCCAGACTGTCTGTATCCCTTTCCTCCTATAGCACGACTTCCAAATGCTTTTAACTCTCAGTCAGCTTGCAAATATCTGCTTACTACCACAGTCCCACGGACATTTGGGCCATTTATACCCTATCTCAGGTGGTTGTTCTGCATCCTGAAAGAGCTCAAATCTTTTTATTTCAGCAGTACTCTATTTCATACTCCCAACTTGTCCACAAAATGATTTTTCTCCTCCTGCACCTTCCTTCCCCTTCAGGCACTTGTATTCCTACTTCTGTGACTCCCCTAGGGTGACAGGTGCTCCCAGTCCAAAAAGATAACTTGTCTTTTTTCAGTGTCTTATAACCTGCAGTTGTTCTTTGCATGTTTTCCATGTCCTTCAAATAACTGCACTATGCTGCTAATGTACTTAACAACTAATGACTCAAGTTTCTCTTCCTGTAAAAATTCACCACGCTGAAAGCTCAGACCTTTTATTTTCCTCTGGCTGACCTATGGATCCCTCTAAATGCATGCTTTCTTCCCTTTTCTCTAGTATTTCACATATTCAGTGAAACACTCTACTTTCTGCACTCTCATTCCATCACTAGTGGCCTTACCTCTTGTTTTCAGCCAGACCAAATTCACTGCACATCTGTTGAGCTGATAATTTGCGGCATTGTCTGCTTACAGCAAGTGTAGGGATGTTCCTGGGAGGATCACCTGATCTCTCCCATGATGGCAATTTTTGCACTGATCCTCAGGCCGGGCAGGGCTAATCTAATTACCAACTTGTATAACAATTTCATGTTTGTACAGGCTTTTAGTTCTGGATTTACAGCTACCCAATATAGGGCCATTACTTTCTTTGAGTTCATCAGTCAAAGCTCATGTTATAAATCTTGCCACTTTTACAGATGAGATGATATGGTGCAAGCTTCCTCTAAGGAGTGCATCACTTTCTTCTATGGCTATATTTCTTTAAGAAGCTGAAGAGAATTTACATATGCTTCAGTAGTTATGCCTCAGATTAATCTTCCTTTAGTTAATAAATTATGCATGATGCATAATTGATGCATGGATTGCATCAATTTTATGGTTATCACAAGGTACTATGTAACATGAGGAATCATGCCTTATTCTTTGGATATTCCAGAAAGATCAGGTTCAATGTATGAAATATTTACTACTTTGATATACAGAGACTGTTTTGTGTTGCACCTGATCTTTTTCTTTTCTTGATTTTTGAGGTGGCTTTGTAAAAACAAATAGCTTTGTGTATCCAGTGTCACGCTTTTGCTCATTTGTGCACCAGCAACTTGCTATGGCATCAGTTTAATACTGAATTCATGACCAAGAACTTGGCTGCAGGTGCAACATTCTGACTCCTCTTTTTGCCTTTTTCTAGTTTTAGATCGTTTTAATTGTCACTGAAGTGCCTTTTTGTTTTTTGTCACTAGATCTAGCTTTTAACTTTGCTTCTTGGGCAGCGTGCTTTTACAGAACACGATAGTCCCTGCATTAAGGCAACTTTGGGATTTCATTCTTTAGTTACTCTTTTACTTTGTTTACATCTTCCTATGAACACAGAAAACTTTTTTTCATTTGTAGAAGTCACATTTTTTTTTACAGTGGGGGCTTCTCGGCACCTGTGCCTCAAGTGCCCATGGTTACAGGGCTTTCCCTTCCTCCAGTCTGAGGAACAAGGATGCCAAAGATAGCTGACATCCCCAGCCCTGCCAATGGCTTGCTTCTATTCCCAGCGGAGAAACAGCATCCCTTTCAAACAAGGAGCATCTGCACAGCACTGGGATAAAGTTTGAAAAACTAAGATTATTTGTGTAACAGAGAATAACATTCATGTCTGTGAGGAAGAAAATCACTCTGCTAGGAAGTGGGAAGTGCATTTAGGTAATCAAGGCAACAGCAGTATAACACGCATGCTTAACATCTTTAAGGGGAGAATTAGGCAACGGTTTACATACTGTAGTAACATTCTCCAGGTTCCCAAGGGTGGTGGATCTAAATTTTTAAAATATCTGAAGTTTTTCTTTTGTTATGATTAACTAGTTTCTAAATTCAGAAGAGGCTGTTTGCATTATGATTGAGTACATGGGTCTTTGTCTACACTGTATGCTTTAATTCTGGTATCTGTGTTTGTGTCCAGTCAAGTGGATAATCCCGTTTGTTAAGGACATGACCCTTGCTCTCTTGACACCACATAAAGTGATGTGTGAACACCATTGCAGCAGAAGTCTTTTTTAAAAAAAAAAAAGGCATAACAGCATACATTTTATTTCTTGCGGTAAGCTTGCCCTGCTAAGATCCCCAAATAGTTCCTTCGAAGAGGACTGTTTTGACAGTTTAGAGGTAACCTTTACCCTTGCCTTGATTGTCTATTTGGTCCTTTTGAACAGTCTAAAGTTTTCCCTGAAAGTATCTTAGATTAAAGCCTGCAGCACTTCTGTTTCATAATCCTCAGCAGAGGAAGAGGGCCTCCTCTGGGCCAAGCAAATGCAGAGATGAATTCATCCTGAACCCTTGAGCAAACAATCAGATGGCTGAATGTACACATGTACGGCATATCACAAGGAAGGAGACTGCTATACAGCTAAGATCTACCAGTGCTACATGGCCTGTTTAAAAAGGGAGAGCTTATTCTGCTCTCCCTTTTTGCTCTAACCTGAGAGCAGCTACAAGCCTCAGTCACCTCCCTTAAGTATTGTGCATCATGTGGATTGGGGTTATGTCTGTGGCTGTCACCGCTTGGAGCTACACAAGCAGCATCTCCTCTGGGAGAAGAGAGGATGGGCAGCTTGGTCTTGGGATCATAGCTGACCATTAAGAAGTAGGAAAGAGCAACCGGTTTCCAACCTTATAGAAAGGTTAAGAAGGCTCAGACTGTTGAAAGACTTACACCCCTGCTGAGACTCCATTACTGTCCCTTGTTATACCACAGACAAGGCTGGTCACATGTGCTAAACCTCTTTAATTAACAACAGATGAGAACTGTGGCAGTGTCCTTGATGCAGAGAAAAGAAAGCATGCATGCACATGTAGGTGTGCACATGCAAGGGCTGTAAGAAAACCAAATTGACATCTTCCCCGTACAAACACTAGATTCTCTCATCCCTGGTGATCCCCAGAGCACTAGTATTTTATGAGACTTAAGAATTCTCATACAATAGTGAAAGCAATTAACGTAGGCCAACCACAGTGCAGTCTTTTGCTATGATCCAGGTAGAGCATCCCAAAAAGAAGGAAAGGTAGGTCCCACAGAGAAAGTGTGCAGCCTCTGTTCCAGTTGCCACCTATGTGAGCTGTGGAATAAGTCACTGCCTCACTCTTGTCCCGCCTCACTCATGTCCCACCTCACCATCCCTGCTTGGCCCACATGGTTCCAGGCTGTTGTAAGATGGCAGTGTGGTCACTACAGCCTCAACAGTGAAGCGGTGTGGAGCACTGAGTCCTGATGCCTCATCTTGGAAGGCAGTGTTATCATGACTGTTTGGAGCGGGTTCTGGGGGGGAGCGCCGCTGCCAGGAGCGGAACCAGCGGAAGGCAAGGATAAAAGTGATGGCAATGAAATCCAGAATCAGCTCTGCAAGCTCCATCACAGACAGGACAGAGGATCCAAACCAGAGACTCCACTGATTCCCAAGCTGGGACAACAGTGTCACTACCTGCAAGAGACAGAAAGGGCAGCAAGGAAACCACTTGTTGGAGCATTCTGCCTCCCTGCCTGCTCCCACTAGCAGTACCCCCATGGCACTGGGGGGGTTCTTCCACAGGAAGAGACTTGAGAGCCAGCAATGCTGCTGGAATGAATGCCTGCCCATACAGAGGGACATCGTGGTGCAGTGAGTGGATATGATAGTAAAGTATGTACCGTGAAGGCTGGCGACTCCCCATTAGTCTTGTAGTTCCATTCCTCAAAAAAGATATTCACTTTGGCAACTCCATTCCTGTTAATGAAAGATTGGGCTAAGCAACCCTAAATCTGCAGTCCTTGCATTTCTTCACTTAAGATTGTTGTCTCTGTCCCATTCCATCCCCTGTTGTCCTAAAACATAATACCACCCAGAATCTTTTCTCCATTTCCACACTTTCCTCATTCTGCATGAAAAACAATCTTTGGTACTTGTAGTGCACTACTGAGACTGTACTGCAAACTCCAGCATTTGTGGTGTCCCAAGTCAGTAAGTACAAACTCCTGCATGGCTCTCTTTCCCACTCTTTCCACTGGCCCTTACTGTGACTCCAAACCACATGGCAGCAGCCTGAGGCTTACTATTTTCAGAGTAGCAGCTGACCCTGTTCAGACTCTTCACTTGGATTCCCAATCTTTGTTGAAGTCTCAGTTTATCTCCAGTGACTCAAGTCCACTGGCCTTGTCCACAGGTCCATGCACCATCTCTTCCCATCAGTGATTTAATCTGAACTCTGACCCTCCCGCCCCTGCCCCAGGATTACTTCTGGTTTTGATAAAACCTCTGTTAAGGGACTCTCACCTCTTGGATGTGATATTGTATTTGTTCTGTTGTGAAAGCATGTAAAAAACCCAATCCTGAAATGAAAGTGCAATAAATTGTGTTACATGACCACAGTCACCTCTTGTAGGTTTAGAACCAGTTGAGGAAGGACTAAACTGGAGTTCAAAGCAGTGCTGCAGAGCCAGGAAACCATCTCCTTACCTCTGAGACAGCAGAAGGCCAACGAGAGTATCCAGCTGAGAGCTGGTATTCTGTCATTCTGTAAGAGAAGAGACTGTGTTAGCTGTTGAAGCTGTGAGAGCCACAAGGCCAGGTCTCTCAATCCCCAAGCACACCTGGAAACTCCCTCCCATGCTGAAGTTCTGCCCATTTCCCACTGAGCTTCTGCACAGTCCTCAGGAGCTCACCCTGGAGCCAACACTGATGCTCCTCAGCCATTTTGGCTTCCTGATGGGAGAAATATCATTTAGATTTGCACTTCAGCTATTGACTCAAGCTTTTGCCCTGGTCAGTGAATGCTTTCCAACACCCCTAGGAATAATGAGTTCCCAGTCTGACTGACAAACAAACTTACTTGCAAGGTTTCCGACATTTGTGGAAACAGCCCAGCACATCAGCTTTGAATTCAGCCAGGAGTTTGTAATAGCAGTAGCCTGAGCAGCAGAGAAAGTAAATCTAGATAAGCTCACAGTATCTATATAAAAAAAGGTATTGTGCAACAGCAAGGGGAATCCAAAGAAGGTTTCTTTCCACAATCTCAGAGGGACTAAACCATACAAGAGAAGAGTGTCTTTTGGATGTCCCATACCAGAAAGATGGGAAGCTCATTGAAAACAATGAGGAGAGTTACAGGGACATGAGGTGGACCAAACAGGTTCAGGTGGGCATGAGGTTTACTATATAATTCCTCCTGTCCTGTGAGTACTTACCCCAAGCTACATGCTTAGTGTAGTCACAATACTCTGCTCCAGCGGGTAAGGGATAGAAATAATATGCACAGCTACAGCGCTTTACCATGTTGAGCTGAAAGCAGGAACGAATGCAGACCTGGAAGACACATGACGTGGAAAAGGTTGAACAAGAAAACCAAAGACATTGTAGCTTGTATCACATCATCCTATTAATAGTGCCCATGGAGAAGCATGACTGTTAGGGAACTGAAGCATTCCAGGAAAGTACGGAAACAAGCTGGCACAGAACCAGTGATCATGAGTTACCTGTTCAGTGTAACGGGATGAGTACAGATTTTGCACTGGCACATCACTGCCATCCTCCGTACAATCGCTATAACTGCCCCCAAGACGCACAGTCATCTCCTAGAATATCAAACAGTCATTTCACAAAACAACTGGCACTTTGCTGTCCTCTTTCTACACTTCCATGCCACCCACTGTTTGTTCATCAGTACCTGCCTCCTTATGCCTACCTCTGATGCCAGCTCCCCCTGCTTTCCTCCATTTCACTGTTCTCTGATAAACTGCAACCAAATGCTTCTCATCTAGTCTGGTAAGGTGCTGTTCTTCCCCTTCCTTCACTCCAGGTGATTAATGCCCTCCCTTAAACACACACTGAGTACATGACAACCCATCTGTACCTATCCACTAAGTTAAACCTCCCACACTGAAGTCACTACCCTTGTGTCCACAGCTCTTACCCCTACTGCTGCTTCCTCACCTTTCTCATGCTAATGGAGGTCTCAATACCTGGACGCACATTGAAACCCCCATCATCCATGAAGGCTGGCTCGTTCTGATCATGGACCATGACCCTGGCTCCTGTCACCGTGGACAACAGAGGAATGAAATCATTCTGCTCAGTCCGCACCACCAGAGAGAGACCTGAGGATATGTAAGAGAACAAGGGAGGTCATGCGTAGCCATCACGTGGGAAAGGAGAGAGAGCAGAATGGTTAGACCTGGGTCAGTAAGAGGTAAAGGAAGAGAAACGTCACCCAGGGCTGAACCTAAGCTGGGCAGAAATAGGAGGGTGGCTGGAGGGAAGCCAGAGACAAGGCTGGAGGATCCAGGAGAGGCCAGAGAAAACTGGATTTCTTAATTGTAGCTTAGAAAAGTCAGACCTGGGAATGGAGAGAGATCTCATGGAGAGATTTGGAGTCAGAAGAAAAGACTGAAGATTGGCCCTAGAGGGGCTTCAGGGAGGCTAGGAACACACACAAGGTCAGCTGCTGTAAATGGTAAGGGGGGAAGGAGGAGGTCAAGACTAAACTCTCAGGAGCACAGCACTAGAGCTCAACGGACGACTTCAGGAAGGGCCAGCACAAGTCCAGAGGGAGCAATGAACGTAAGGATCAGGCACTGATGGCAGGGAGTTCAGTGGGGCAGCAGTGAAGGGCAGCCATGTCCATGTCACAGCCATCTCCACATGGGTCAAAACAAAGCTTGGATGAGACAGAGCAGGGCTGTGATCTGCCACTACCAATGTAAGCAAAGATGGTTGCCCATAACTCCTCCAGCCTGCCAGACAACCCTCCATGGGGAAAACACAGCTGAGCTGTTCTCCTCACTCACCAAAAAGTGCCTCTCACCATTATTGATCCCAGGCAGAGAGGACGTCCACAGGCTGCTGCTGTTGTCGTTGAAGGTATAACAGTTCCCATACAAGGGATGGTGGAAGTGGGTATAATTCCTGTGACGGGAACAGAAATATTCACAAAGGGTGAGAAGGGCTGTGAGACCAAGGGCAAGGACTTCCTGAAAGGAACAATTCTCTTTTCCACCTGCACAGAGAGGGGCTTAGAGCAGATGGGCAGTGTTTGTTATGTAAACTAACCTGAACAGGGAAAAGCAATAAAAATGTGCTGTAAAAAATCTCCTGGAGCTGGGCAGGTTTTTACAGTTTTTTTTTTTTAATACTGCTAGCGCTTGATAGCCCAGATAGGTTTTAGCAGTATTAGCAATTACTGTATTATCTTGTTAACATCAACAAAGCTATTAGCTCTCTGTACCCCTTTTCCTCCCTTGATGATGCGTTTTATTTCACTGCCTCTTTGGGGCTTCTGGACCATAATGGCAGGAGAGAAGCGCAATATTCTTTTTACTGTCTTTGAGTAACAACTTTCTCTTCTCCTCCTCCTGTATGTGGGCTGATATGTACCACTCCACAACATCCTCAGCATGGACACCTGACTTCTATATTGTACGCCTGGGTTTTGTACCAGTATAATTATTTCATTTGTGTGAAACCAAAAACAACAAGAAGAGAAACCATTCTCTGAGGTCCATAGCTTCAGGTCACAGAAGCTTTGACCCTGGTGAGCACAACCCATAAGAAAGACTTGAGAGATATCACTTGAGACAATGGGACCTGAACAAAGACAATCCCAACTTAGGAAAGAAGGTCTCTAATGTGGGTTTCTTGAATTCTCCTTGGACCCAGGCACAAAATATAGATGTCCTTAGGAATACACGGTGGGATGTTTCCACCACTTACGCCTTGTCACATGTTGCTTCATTGAAGCGGCAAGCATAAATGAAATTCTCAAAGTCAGACTCATCCAGGGCTTTCGCATCAGGCATCTGTGCCAGGATATTGATGTAGTGAAAGCTGTACCATTCCCGCACTGCATCCACCCCTGAGGAGTACACCTGATGGAAACAATCCTTGTTGTTTTCACTGCACTGTAAAAAAAGGAGGAGAAAAACAACCACATCAGGAAAGTCTTGTCCAAGAGGACATGAGGTGGCTGTGCTCCCTCAGCACAGTTGGGAAAAGAAGCAGAGTGAGAGGATGAGCTCTGTAGGGTGGCTATGCTCAGCAAAAATGCAATCAATAGCACGGAGAAAAGCAATCTCAGGGCAGCTCCTCAGTGGAAGTTAAATACCGGGTCAATGGGTATGGCTGAGTGAGAGCCGGGAGACAGCAAATTGCAGTGAAGTGTGCAGTGTGATCTACTGCGCATAAAACCTATGTGGTATAAAACCAGAAGCTTTAAATTCTAGCGTGGGGAGCCCTTCCTTCAGGGTGTGTCCAGAATAACGCTGGTGATCCTGTGGGAGCTCCAGTTAACTGGCAAGTGATTAGCTTCAGTCCTTCTGTGCCTTTTTAAATGCAAACACAGATAACCTAAGGCGAAGGAGATGCTGCCCAGGAGCAAATATGACCTGACTACATTTCACACGGCCCACAGCTATGCTATACTGTCCCCTTGACTATTGTTGAGCAACACTGCGATTGATGTTAATAAATGGCTCTGAAAGACTGATACAGCCTTCAGAAAGGACAAGGCCCTACCTAGGAACAGATGGGCGCTGACATGGACAAGTCTCCTGTGGCCCACATGAATAGGGACAGGACTTGGGGAGCAGTAATATGCTGAGCAAAGGCTTCAGCTCTACCTTTATCTGTCATTAACAAAAGCCAGTAACAAAAACCCTTCTATATGGGGAAAGGCATGACCAAGGGTCTAATGAGACAGAAGTGGCTAGACAGAGACTGGAGTGGGTAGGACAGAAGACATCTTGGGACCTCACCAGAATAAAGCCAATTTTCCAGTCATTCTTGTCCACTGAGGGACTATTCTCTGGGAAGCTGACCAAGTTATCCCGCTTCTGCCTTCGCAGTGGATGGCGCTGAACGTGATGGAGCAGGCTCCTTGAGGTGCGCTTTCGTGTGGACAATTTTGACCAGTCACTTCGTGCCAGAGACATATTGTAGTCATAAAGGTCTAGCAGTGTCTGATGGGTGATTTGGTCCAGCTCATCCAGCTTCTTCCGGATGGCGCTGTATCTATACAGGGGGAGAGAGGAGCCTGCAGGTTCAGGGCTGGACGCACATAAACAGCTGCGCATAAGATGTGTGGCAAACAAAGTTTGCTGGGGTGATTCAGGACATTCCTGCTGACAGCTGAAAATCCAACTCCTTTGCTGGAGGCCACCATTCCTTGTAGAAGATAAGTAAATGCATCTGCCTCTGCCCTGTGGCAGTTTACAGTGCAGCCTGCTAACACACACCACCAAGTAGAGCACCTTAAACTAACACCATTTACTGTGAATGCCCTGCAGCAGCAAAGACCTATGAAAAGTTTCCCTTCCACCTGCACTGCTACCGAAGGGGACAGTCAAGGACCATGAGGAGAATAAGAGTACATTATCCTACACCCACAAAAGTCAAGGCAGTTGACAGCTCTGGGAGACTATTTCTTACCTGTATGGATTAAGGGTGCAAAGTGTCACAGCAGGGAAAGTCAGCCTGTCCGAGTTAAGGTTGAGGTTGAGGTTGACGGGGTAGCTGAAGTACTCCCTGTAGAGGATCCCAAACTGCCAGTACATTAAGCCAAAGGTGAGAAAGAAGAGAACAGACCAAAAGGCTGTCTTCATCTTATTCTTTTTGGAGCACACCAGGCGGATAGCTCCATGGATGGTTGTGTTGCTACAGAAAAACTGGAAGAGCTCCTGGTAGGAACCATAGAATTCAATGAGGCCCTCCTGCTCATCTTTGCGTTGCTGCTCCGTGTCCTGCTTGCACTGCCTCGTCTTCTCCCCTTCTGGCATCTTCCCTGTCTTCACAGACCCACCCTACAGCACAAATTAAGAATTAGGTGGTATCCCTGCAACCCTGGGAAGCCCTGCTCCCATGAAAAACCTGGCTCTGCATCACCGTCTTCCCCGAACCTCGGTGCTCTCACCCCTCCTCCCCGCCCCCACCAGGGCTGCAGGTCCCCCAGCCCCCCACGCACACACTCCCCG